>JARHVA010000019.1:552500-807500 GCA_037957365.1 Torreya grandis
CATCTAAATAGATTATACCATTTAAATATAGATATATACATATTATACCTAGTTGTATTGTGCTTGAGAATATTAGAACTATTGGTGTGTAATTGATTGATTGAGTTATATTTAATGTTATGGATATAAGCATTAGAATATCATAATTAAGAGATTATTATTGGAAATTATGGTGTTTGGACTGGCTTTATTTATATGTGGAATATAAACTATACTTATAAATATTGTAATATACTATTGTTTCATGGAGAAATAACATTATGAGTTATGTGGTATGATAACTAACTAATAGTTTTGATGTGATCATACTCAGATGGTATGTTTAAGACTATTTTTGGATTCTATTTATTATATATAAACTACATAAATAGATTCATTACACTTCATTTGATAGAATAAATTAATTTTATGATAAATTTTGTACTTAGTTTAATTAGATATGCTAAGGAGGATTATTTTTTAATGAATCTATTATTATTATTATTATTATTATTATTATTATTGAAATTGTATGTTTTATACATTATACTTCTACAATAGAGGATATAATATTGTATCAGTTGTGGTTGAATTTGTACTATTTCATTTATGATGTGATGTAGTAGTTATGGTAATTTAGTATTTTTCATGATTTCTATATTTGTTCATGGTGAACTTTAGATAAGTGGATTAGATTCAACCTTTATGGTTAACTAAATTAATACATTTAGTTAAATATCACTACTTAGGATTTATCATGATGAAATATATATATATTGAATTTTTATTTAATTTTTTTTTAAAATTATTTCAATATTTTAGTAAAACCTAGTGGGGTTATTTTAAGTTGTGTGTGTGTGTGTGTGTGTGTGTGTGTGTGTGTGTTTGGGGCTAGTTTTTATTATTTGTAGAAACTTGATGTTTGGACAGTGAATCACATTTGGTGCACCTATTTTTAATTTTGAAAGGGCTTATTGAAACTAATTTATTAATGGAAATTATGGAAGAATTTTTATGTATCATAGGTATTCATATTTTTCTTATTTGAATTCTTTTATTTGACATTCTAGATAGTTTTGGTCTTAGGTATTTTGGTCTTCAAAAACTTTTCAGTAAAAAACTATTTGGTCTAGAACTTCATTTTGATTTTTGTTCTGGTCAGCAGCTTTTCAGTCAAAAAATTTTCTTCAGATCATTTTGTTTAACATCTCTTATTTGGTAAATTTTAATTATATCTTTTTTAGCCACTTTTTATGTAAAAACATTACTTAAGAAACTTGGGTCTTCAGAAGATTTAGGTATTCAATAATTTTCTCTTCAATAGATTTCTTTTAGAAGGTTTACATTTAGGAACTTTCTCAATGGAAAATTCTTCTTGAATGATAATCTCTCTAACGATTACTTAGTATTCAATAACTATTCCTTCAATGACTTTCATTCTGAGCCTTTAGTTTTGTAACTTTCCCTTTAATGAATTCAGACAAATCTTCTCGAATGAATCTATTCTAAGAGCATTTTTCTCTACAAGGTCTTTCACTCAAAATCTTGGGCTCACATTATCATATCATTAGGCCCAAAGGCAAAGGTATACCCCTAGACTAAACCATATAATTACACATGTCAAATGAATAAGTGGTATTGTGGCACCTTGAATGAGTAAGCATTGTATATGGCATGTCCACTAGGATTAGGTGGTCAAGTTTGAATTGAATTAAGATGAAAAAATCATAGACATTGATGATTAATGACACATGAACTAGAACGAATGAAAAAATATATAACATTGATCCCTCAATTGAGTTTACCTAATTTTATTTTCAATATCTTGAGTGCACATAGCCTTCTACAATTTTAGAAGCCCTAGCTACGTCTAAAATGAATTGTAATTCCCATAACTTAGTTTTAGACTACCATTTTCAAAATATTTCATCACACCAACATCAACCAATAATAATGGAATATTCATCTAGGGCATATAAGGGAGCTCCACCACCATCAAGGTTTTCCATTAAAGACCCCACATAATACCTAGACATAGTTTTTGATGTAACTATGTTCAACAGTCTCCATGCCAATTACACAGGTCTATAAGAGGTCACAGAGAATGTTTATCCATTCACATGTGAGGAGGAAATACTAATAAAGGATAAATAACTTACAAATTAATTACATAAATTCAAATGTTAGGCATTCCACTACATAAATACCAAGCTAGAAGTCATGTCACGCTTCGACTTGCTGTGTTACTTATTTTTCAAAGGTAGAATTATAGGTGGTGGTTATCAACACTATGTCAATAATAACATAGTTATTTCATACATATCTAAAGAAACATTCATTAGGTATTAATTATATCCATTATAGACACTACATTCAATTTTCATAGTATAGTTACTTGGAAGAAAAACAACAATATAGAATAAATAGTAGGGAAATGGCTTCTCCCAAGTGAGACTTTCACTGTAAAGGAAACTTCCAATAATCCCATCCCCATCATCCACTTTAATATGAGGATTTGTATTGGAAATGAATTATTGAATAAAATATTTGGCCACCCATGTATTCATTTATTTCATCTAAAATAGGTACCCATACTTGACCTTCTCATTATGTCAGAGCACACCTATGCATTGGGAGAGGTCATTAGTGCCTACCTACATGAAAAAATTATACACAAGGATAAGAGGCCCTAAGTTATAAATTTATACATGATGTCATATATCTTAGATATAGTTATGGGGACTATTTATAGATTAATGGGGTTCTATAGAATCCCAACCTTAATTACATCAATAATAGAATATGAGACTTCTATTCCTTTATCCACATTTATGCATACATAAGTAGTATTTATATAATTATATAGGACATATATCATCAAATATAGATGGTCATTTATGGCTAGCCTTTATCTAGTATTTTACAAAGCATTACTAATACACTCATTAATTTTAGTGATTATTGGTTATACCTAGATTATACAGTCATCATATTTATTAGACATAGGGTATATCCTCTTTGACTCCCCTAATTTGTCCCTTAAAAATTTTATGAGCAAGAGATTTCTTTCCAAATATGGAATGGTATAGATGAATACTTGACAAATAATAATCATGACACTTTTCATGGCTCCCATCTCACTATTGAGAGGATGTAGTATACAGAAAAGATATGTTTTATACAGGTTGGGAATTTAAGGATATCTTATGCATTAGCTACTCTACCTCGTAGGGTTTGGCACCCCCATGGGAGAGCACATCAAAATATTCTTAGTCTTGGCATATCATATAAACATAATCCATTCAACCATGAATTTTTATTTTTTAATGAAAAATATGATGAGGAAGTTAAGGAAAGGGTTGGGACTATAGGCATAAGTGAAGATTTATTGAGAGTGATATAAGTAGATCCCTATATTACACTCAACCAAGAAAAATTTATGATTTCACCACCAGGGAGATGGATATCCTCTAAATTATTTTGTAGTAAGCCTTACTAATAGTCATGAAACCAAGGCCAAGACACCCAACAACCACCTAATGTGATGATATCTCAACCAGAGAAAGAGAAAGTGGTAGGGGAAAAATGATTGTTGGAGAGCATGAAGAAGAGTAAGTGTTAGAAGAAACACCAAATAATACACAATAAGAGGAAGAAATAAATCTTATATTTCAAACATCTATTTTTGAACTGAGGAAAGTCAAACATGAATTAGTATATCTAACGTAGGAGAAGGATAAAACCATTAGGGAAGAGGTGGAGATCATTTTCTTAGACTCCTCTAATGAGGAATAGATGGCACATACTATGGAAAATTTAGTATCCATAACATATAATATGACTCTTCCCCCTCTTACCCTACAAGTGACTACTCCATAAGCTAAGAAAAAAACAATTTGTTATTAAATAAAACCCATGATAGATAGGCCACATACTCCATCCATAAAGGTAACCAGTGACGAGGCACAACCTTCAATAAAAGGTGAAACAAGTCATGAGGTTGATGAGGAAGAGCTAAAACAATCCAAGGTTATGATCTTGTAAGAATTAAAAGTAAAGGAACCTCTCATTAGTGACCAATTTGGTAAGGGTGCTCTCTTCACTGCTCCCTTAGGCCTTTCTCCTCTTATGTCATTTCCAATTGTTTATAATATGACTTTTTTAGTTGTTTCTAATTTTAATCCTATGTAATCACTCTCTACTAGGTTGGTTTTCATTTTTCCAACCATTAATCCTTTAGTCTCCACTCTTGTAGTCTCCATCCCTCTAACCATTGTTCTATTAATTCTAACCACCTCTACCCTACTCTTTCAGTCTCTACCTTTGACTTCATAGCCACCAACCAAACCATCACCCAAGATGCTACCTCCTCTACTCAATTAGGCTGACCACTACCTTCATTAGGGATATTTAATACCACAACAATGGTCAAAACTAAAAGATCCCATAAGAATAAACCTATATACATTTTGTATCCCATGCCACACTTAAGAACATAGACTAGTCCAAGATAATTTGGCCCTTGACACCAAAGCCATCCACTGAATCTTAACGTGAAATTGAGTCTAAAAAGGATAAACAAGTATAAGCCCAACCATTGGATCTAACAAAATTAACTCTTTTAGATTGGCCTAAGGAGTTAGGATCATCAGCTTCTAAGAGGCCCAATTTGAAGATGACTGAGCTACACACTATGAGATTATTCTTTGACAAATTAACAACCTTAGTATAAAGGGTTAGAAAGAGGAAGATTGAATATAGAAATGGTAGAGGAATGATTCTATAAGAATGATAAGATATTTACTCTCTTTCAAAAACACATGATAAAAATAACGGTCAATCCCCATACATTGAGGACCTCAAGTCCTAAATGGAGACCAACACTAAAGCAATATTGACCATTCATGATGGACTAAAGTAGGACAAAAAAGAACTAGAAGAAGAACTGGAGACTCTTAGAGAGCAATAATAGGTAATAAAAGTTCCATCCAACATAGAGAAAGATGTATAGAGTATGGAACTAAGGTTATAAAAAATTTTGGATACCATTTATTATTTGAGATTCTAATTGGATCCACATTTAAGTACAATAATGAATTTATTTAAACTCACCAGAGAAGATCAAAATAAATTGAATTTCTTGGTATTGTACACTCCTAATACGTCATTCAACCACTTAAATATGATGACCCCTTTATAATAATCTAATGCATTTAATTTAGTTGTCACAAGAACTTAGGATTCCCTAGATTGGTTGAGTTCTACCAATACTCTAGTAAATAATCTCACTAAACAGGAAAAACATGAAGTACAAATTTTGGATGAGCTATAATTAACTAGAGCAAGAAATAACACTAGGAAGATAATATCCCTAGCTTATTTTGATCAAATAATTCACAAATATTTATAAATATTCAAAAACAAATAGGACTGAGTCTAGAGGATATTGAAGTGAAGATAAGTACAACAAGGAAGAGGGTAACTGAAGTGGAGATCTTTCAAGTTGGCTTCTAAGCCACCAAGATAGAGCATGTAGGGATAGTGGGATGGGTAGATAGGGTAACCATAACTCATCTCCTTTATATTATCATAATTAAAAAATAACATGATAAATCATATAAATATTATCAAAATTTAGATGCTTATAATAAATTAGCCTCGACACGACTTGCTAGTTCCACTACTCAGACTCCACCTATAGCGCTAGTTATAATACTGCCATCAAATTTAGCTCCTCTTGGATAAATAAGTGCAATAATGTCATATCTAAGTTCATCTCTAGTTATAAACATAGTTCAATCTATTATTTCATCCCTAGATTCTACTCTAGTTACCATGACTTCTACAATAATGAGTTCAAATACAGTCACCATCACAACCTTGGTTACAACTACAGTTCTAATGATAACCCTAAAAAGTGTTAATTAGGAGATTATTTAGCATTATTCAAAGGTAATTTTTTTATAATATTATATATAATTATTAAAAATACTTAATTAAGTCTTCTTATGTCCATGTTTTAATTAAATAAATTATTTTTTTATAACATGCACACGTTGCATGTCTAAGGAAATCTATAAGTTATAACATGCAATTTTGTATTGAAATAGAACTTAAATTCTAGTTATTTTTGATGTAATCAAATATTTTATATACTTTAAGGATGAGGTTACCTTTTCCGTAAGTCCTTTAAATACATGTAGAACCCTATTTTCAAAGGTTCAAATTTTTGATAAATATATAGGAAGAGATCAAAAGATTGATTATCATGTAACTATTTTTCTTCTTTCTTCATCATTATCTATTTTAATTAAATTTAAGTTTATTTATAGATATTATATCACTAATTATTAAGTGTGATAATTCTATGTATGAATCTGATGGTTTTAATTAATGAATATTGATCTTAGATGTGTAACAAAAATTAAGGATTGGTAAATTTCATTGGTTTAAGTAGTTAGTATAGGTTGAATTGATGATCTGATGTGTGTATAGGTATTTATTTTGCTATATTCATTTAGGCATGATCCATAACTACCCTAGATAACTTTTTGGTCCAAGCTATAATCTCTCAAATAAGGATGTGAAATAGTAACCCTAAGGAGAGAAACTTTTAGTTGAGATCGTTAATCATCCTATACTTGTTTTCCCAAACTACTAATCATGTTTATTCATGATTGTGTAATAGTTTTAAGTGGGAAATATTAGTCTTGGGGATAATTTTCCACCAAATAAATAGTCTTAGAAGTGACCTTTTAGGAACACAAATCCTTCTTTTATACCTTACCCATCTTTGCTTTTTAAAGTTTACTTGAGATCTACCTACTATAGAGTAGTTTTCCATCCTTAAAAATCACTTAGTGATTCATTTCTATTAAATCCCACACATCCCTACAAAAAACTTTTTTAAACAATCCACAAGATCAACCTACCATTCAATCACCTAGTTGTTTTAATTGCATACCTATAACTTGTGCCCCAGAGTGGATCCTTGTTCCATAGAGATCATAAAACATTAGAGACTACCTCATTTAACCTTATATGGTATGCATAAAACCCACATAAATATATAAAAATTTGTCACTAAAAAGAGGGCACACTTATGTGTTTTCTCAATAGTAGAGGTTAGTCACTACATAGATTTACACTAGAGATACCTAGGAGATTAACAAGGTCTAAGGCCCAATATAGCATTTTGGTATCACCATCGTCAAATCCTAAGAGGCATAGAAAAATAAATGTCATACCTAATATACATTAAGATATAACACCTTCCATTATAATAAACATCCCACTTATCAATCCTCTTATGGCTCAACCTTGGTTACTCAAATCTAATATTTCCATCCCTGGGGACCAACATGATCTACCAAGGAATCTAGAGAAGTATTTGCCTACCTTTTCTCCCTCAAATAAGAGAATGATATAATAACATATAAAATATTTCAAAAATACTTTGATATTAATTAATGTCACCCATGAGGATGTTGGATGCAATATTTTCCCATTTACTCTATAAGATTCTTCTTATGATTGGTATCTCAATTTGTAGTAAAATTATATTGCCTCAAGGAATGAGTGTTAAAATATGTTTCTTGCACAACATGAGGAGGAAACATAAAAAATTAATTTGGGAATTTAATGAAATATTTTAAAATATGTAAACTTGATTGAATGTTATATATAAGCCAGACATAAATTTGATGCTCAAAATATACAAGAATACTCTAGATCCCATTACTACAATGTTCTTGTGAAGAGATGTCTCCACCAATACTTTAGCCTTGGCCTCAAAAGAAGCTATTAATATTGACAAATTTATTGATTCATAACTTAGTCCTCAGAACCTAGGAGGTTGAACATTCAAAAATGGGCTCCTATCTTTGAATCCAATTCTACATGCTAATCAGAACACCCAAACATTCAACCAAGATTAGCTATACACCTTACCTGCATGACATAAAAAATAAAAAATTAGAATTATGGATTCTTAAGTAATAAGAATAAAGGAATGGACATCAATAACATAAACATAATTTATATCAACCTCACATTAATTCAATATTCACCTAGGGTTTTGACTCTACCAAAGTTGAGAAGTTGAGCAATGATTTCTTGAATATGCAAAAAAGGATGGGTAATACCACTAATCAAAATTATAATAAAAATTTTAGATTTAAAAGATAAAATAGGAATTTTAACATGCCCATAAATAATTAGAGTAATAAAAACCTAGTAATCTTCAAAAAATCAATATCATAGAGACAACTTTACCTAATTGGTGCAGAGTTCACAACACATCACAACATTGGGAATTGGACTATGTTTAGTTCTATATGGCATTTGAAATATTTTAGAGGGAAATTATTAGAAAATATCAAATGATGAATCCTATATATCTTCCTCATGAATATGGGCCTTCAATTTTAGTTATGGTCTTTGATACCTATGAGTCTCCCTTCCCTAGTGAAGATGATAGTGTTCAAAAAAATAATTTGGATAAAGTACAAGCATTCCAACAATTCAACAAGAATAATTATAATCTAAGGAACAAATAAATTCTAACCACTTCTATTCCTACAAATAATACAATTATTATACCAAATCTTAAAGCTAATAATAATCCTCCTCCCATAAAAGGGAATGATCAACCTCAACATAGAGACGAACAAAGTAAGGGAGGATATATTTCCACAAACTCCTCTCATATTTGGCTACCATGAAGAGGCATTACCAACAAAATAAATATCAATCAAGAGCCTAGGATGAATCATCCTATTATAGAGTAAAACATCACCAATTAATAAGTAATTTATAAGTCTTCTAGTCTTGGAATTTATACATTTATTATGAGATATGAAACACAAGAAGAAATTTAGGGCCCTTCCCAATTATGGACCCTCCATTTTGATGGAGAAATATCCAAATAAGGTTAGGTGTTATTATCAAATTAGTTGATATAAAAGGAAATAAATACTTGGGGTGTATAAACTCTAGTCTACATGCACAAATAATAGATTAAAGTATGATTCCCTGATTCTAAGATTATAGTTTGCCCCCAAAAATAATGTGAAGGAACTATTGGTTTATAGAGACTCAGAATTGGTGGTTAACCAGGTCAAGAATAAGTACCAACATAAATTATCATATTTAAATAATTAAAATGATAAATTTTTGGATCTAATTAAATAATTTGAGGATTTCAACATAGTGTCCATTTCAAGAGAACCAAACTAGGCTATTGATTGACTAGCCACTTCAGTAGCAAATTTGGCACCTTTGTAAGAGGCAAAAGTACATAGTTTTTATATTAAATTGGTACCTTATTCTTTAATACCACATAATGTTGAAATTTTTCAAGTATTTGATGATAATTAGTAGATCATCTAGTTTTTGACAAATTTAGGATAGTTTGAGTCTTAGATAATTGATGATGAGAAAAGAAGCCATAGGTGCCATGAAAAATTGAATGAAGAGGATGTCATCTAACTGAAGGAAAATCATCTCACATTGGGGATAGTCTCCTTGGAAAGGACCTTTGACATGGAATCTTAATTGAAAAAACAAATATAGCTTAAGGTTAATGAATCTGAGTTTAGCTCATAAAATGTGGGTGATGAAAAATTCACACCTCATTAATATTGGCTTAAGTTGCACTCTAGATGAAAGGAAGAAGGTCAAGGAGCTAATTATTAGGTATAAAGATGTAATTGAATGGACCTATGATTATTTAAGGATATTCAATCCTAAATTCATCACCCATATAATTCCAGTCAATCCTAATCATAAACCATTTAGGAAAAGGCAAATATTGGTTAATCTTATCTTGGAATAGCTGATTTAGAAAGAAGTAGATAAGCTATTAAGTTCCCAGATAGTTTTTTTCTATCAGGCATTCAACTTGGGTTGATAATCTAGTTATAGTTAACAAAATGAGTGATGAAATCATACTGTGTGTCAACTTTAGGAACCTAAATAAATATTATGATAAAGATAATTATCCTCTAACCTCATTATATGAGGTGATACAAACTATGAGTAGTTCTAAAATGATGTCTTTCTTTGACAAGTTTTTAGGATATAATCAAGTACTGGTAGAATCAGAGGATAGGATGAAAACCATGTTTAATAAAAAATGGGGAACATATACTCACAATAGAATGTCATTTTTGTTGATCAAGGTTGGATCTCCTTTTTTAAAGAGTGATAAATCATCATTCTAGGGGCTGATAGGAAAATACATAATTATGTACATGTAAAATCTTACTAGTTTCTCTAAAAATAAATATGATCATATCAACCATATTAATTCCATTTTTGAAAGGTGTAAGAAGTTTAGTATCTCATTAAAACCCAAGAAGAGTATATTTAGTGTTATCAAAGGCAAGATGCTAGGCCAAATTATCATTAAAGATTTGATCACCATTTACCTAGATAAAACTTAGGGGATTTCAAAAATAATGTTTCCAAATAGAAAAAAGGACTCGAGTCCTTTAGGAATATTAATTCCATGAGTAAATTCATATTAGGATTTATAGATATTATTAGACCCATCAATTTAATGCTCAAATAGGACATCAAAGTGGAGTGGACACCTAAAGCTAAGAAGTCTTTCTAAGACATAAATAAGGCTATTTTAGAGGCCCTAGTGATGGTAAGCCTAGATTCGCTAAAGACTTTTTATTGTACTCATTTTATTCATAGCATACCATTATTATCATACTTATATAGAAGAGGAAAGAAAGTGAACAGCCTATCTCTTTCATGAGAACTAAATTGAAAGATGCAAAGCTTAGATATTCCATGATCGATAATAAAATATTTGCTCTTGTCAAAGTAGTTAAGAATTTTGGACACTACATCCTCTAGAATAAGACCATTACCATAGTATCAGACCCTGATGTCAAGAATATATAATGATAAAATGAATTGGGAGAGAGTAGAGGGAAATGGATGGTATAATTGTAGGAGTTTAATATTGAAATTAACTTTACTAAGATAGTAAAATTATAAGGCAGTATTTAGTTGATGATTTAACTAGACCCACACATCACCATTAAAGAGGTTTTCCAAACATATGTCTCATAATAGGATTGGTATTTTGGTATTATTTAATTATTACTCACTGGAACATGCCTCCAAGAACTCAAGAGGGAGAAAAAGAGAGCCTTGAGGCTCCAATATTCTCATTAAATGATCATAAAAGGCATATTCTATAAGAATAACTACTAAGGCATCTATTTAATATGTGTGTTAGGTGAAGAAGGTCAAGAGATCCTAGAAAACTTACATCAAAAGATTGGTAGTGACCATTCATATGGTAATAACATAGCTCATAAAATACTCAAAATGGTCTATTATTGGCCAAGAGTCTATAAAGATGCTCACTTTCACATGAGGATATTTCATGAATTCTAGGTCTTGGAAAAAAGAGAGGTGCATGTAGTAATGCCACTACAACCTATGATGGAAGGTAAGTCATTTTCCCAATGGGGCATAGATTTCATTTGTGTCATAAACATGAATTCTTTAGGTGGGCACAAATTTGTGCTCATTAGTACATATTATTATACTAGATGGACTAAAGTGGCAACCACCAAGAACTCAAGAGCACAAGATGTGATCAGTTTCCTTGAAAAGCATATCCCAAATAGGTTTGAAAAATATCAATGAATCATGCATCATGGAAAATATGCATGAATAAAGAAAATGTTATTAAAGGTATATTTTTTGAGGCTATGGATGTCTGGATGGTAGTAGAGAAATGTCTGAGCTCTCCAAATTTCTATGTCCCTAACACCTAATTAGAATGAAACCTACAACTCATCCCATATCTTTACGTAAAACCTTTTGACAAGGAATAAGTAATATCAATTTCCCACACATAATATCAAGGTATGAGTGAAGTGAGTATGTTGCATGGAATTATTAAGAGTCTCTTTTATGTTTCTAATTTAATCATTTCTTTTAGTATGGTTCATGGTTGATATTGGGATTGTAAAACTAAAGATTCTAGGTACTTGCAAACTCTAGAGTATTCACCCCTATAAGTCACCACTTTTTGTATTCAACACACCCCACCTTGGATTTTTATAAAACTGGGGACCCCCTTTATTTTTCAAGACTTATTTATTATTTGGGTTGTGTGTGTGTGTGTTTGGGGTAAGTTATTATTATATATAGAAACTTGATGTTTAGACATTGAATCACATTTGGTGGACCTATTTTCCATTTTAAAAGGCATGATTAAAACTAATCTATTAATGGAAATTGTGGAAGAATTTCTATGTATCACAAGTATTGGGATATTTCTTCTTTAGGTTCTTTTATTTGAAATTATTTATTTAGATTCTTTTATCTAATATTTTAGATACTTTCAGTCTTTGAAAAATTCTCAATTGGAAATTGTTTGGTTGGGAACTTCATTTCAAGTTTTGTTTTGGTCGATATCTTTTTGATCGATAAATTTTATTTGAATCATTTTTTTCAACACTTCTTATGTGATAGCTTTTATTTGAATCATTTTGTTTACCACTTCTTATGCAAAAACTTTACTTTATAAACTTGGGTCTTAAAAAAGTTTTGTCTTTGGTAAATTTATCTTCAATAACTTTTATTTGTAAGATTTAATTTCACTAAATTTATCTATGGCCACTTCCTCCTAAATGACAATCTCTCTGAAAAGTACTTAGTCTTCAGGAACTATTCCTTTGGTGACTTTCATTCAGATCCTTTAGTTTGGTAACTTTCCCTTTGGTGACTTTCAAAAAAATCTTTTCAAACAAATATCTCTGAAGAGAATTTTGATCTTTATGGTATTTCACTCAAAATCCTAGGATCGCCTTACCATATCATTTGGCTTGAATGTAAAAGTCAACACCCCTGATTAAACCACGTAGTGATAAGTGTCAAATGAAGAAGTAGCACCATGGCACCCCAAATGAGTAAGAATCATATATGGCATGGTCACTAGGCCAAGGTGGTCAAGTTTGAATTTAATGAAGGTTGTGATCTTGTAAAAATTGGTAATTAATGGCACAATAATTTTAATGAATATATAAAGCTATAACATAGATCCATCTATCGAGTTTACCTTATTTGGTTTTAAAGAACTTGGGTGCACATATTGTTTTATAATTTCAAAATCCATAGATGCATCTAAAATGACTTGAAATTAATGTAACATTATTTTATACTACCATTCTCAAAATATTGAATCATAAAAACATCAACCAATAATAATGATATCTTCATTAAGGGCATACAAGGCAACTCTACCACCATCTAGGTTCTCTATTAAAGACTCTATAGAATACCTAAACATAATTTTTTATGGAATTGTGTTTGATGGTCTCCATGCCAATTGATCAACTCTAAGGGAGGTCTTAAAGAATGTTTATCTATTCACATGTGAGGAGGATGTATCGGTAGATGATAAAAAACTTGTAATTGACATGTTTCCATTCAGAAAATAGGCACTTCACTACATAGACACCAAGCTAGAAGTCATTCCATGTATCAAATTGATATGAGACTTATTTTTTGAATGTATAATTAAGAGTGGTGGTTATCTATGCTATGTCAATAATAACATAGTCATTTCATACATAATTGGATATGTGTTGATAAAGTATTTAAGTCTACCCATTCTAAATTCTACATTCAAATTACATGATGTAATTACTTGTACAAAAAATAATAATGTGGAACAAATAGTACAGAAGTGGCTTCTCCTAGTTAAGACTTTCATTGTTAAGGAAATTTCCAAGAATCACATCCCTATCACCCACTTCAGGATGGGAATTTTTATTGTCATGGAATTTTTAAATAAACTCTTTATAAACCAAATTATTAATTTACTACATCTAAAATGGGTACCCTTAATTGACCTTCTCATTAATTTAGAGTGAATAAATGCATTGGAAGTGGTCATTAGTGCATGTATGTATGAATATATTTTACACAAGGATAAGAGGCCTCAACGTGGAAACTTCTACATGATTTCATATCTCTTGGATTTAGTTATGAGGATTATTTACAAACATAATGGGGTTTTATGGAATCCCAACCATAATTATATCAATAATAGAATGTGAAACTTATATTCCTTTGTCCACATTTATGCATACGTAAGGAAAATTTCAATAATTATAGAGGACCTATATCCTCTAGTATGGATGGCCATTCATGGCCATCCTTTAGTTAGAATTTTATAGAGTATTTCAAAATACACTCATGAATTTGGGTGATTATTGGCTATACCTAGATTATATACTCATCATGGTTGTTGGACATAGGGTATATCCTCTTCGACTCCCCATATTTGTCCCTAATAAATTTTAAAAACAAGGGATAACTTTCTAAATATGTAAAGGTATAAATGAAGACTTGATAAAGAGTAATAAAGTCCCTTTTCATGGTTACCATCTCACTATTGGGAGGATGTAGTATACATACAAGAGACATTTTAGAGAGGCTAGGAATACAAGGAGATCTTATGCATTGACTACTCTTCCCCATAGGGATTGGGACCCCGATGGGAGAGTACAAAAAATTATTCATAATCTTGGCATCTCATACAAACATAAACCATTCGACCATGACTTTGTATTCCTTAATGTAAAAGATAATGAGGAAGTAAAGGAAAGGGATGAGACTGTGGGTCTAAGTGATGATTTCTTGAAGGTAATACAAGTAAACTGATTTATTACACTTGATCAAGACAAATTTAGGATTCCACCACTAGGGGGATGGATGTCATCTATCTTTTTGAGTGGCAATCCTTACCAACAACTAATCGACCAAGGCCAAGGCACCCAAAAATGACCTACTATAATGACAACTCAACTAGATCAAGAGTAAGTGGTATGGGAAACATAAATTAATGGATAGGATGAAGAAGAGTAGGTTTTATTAGAGACACCAATTATTTCATAAGAGGGGAAGAACACACTCCTCTAGTTCAAACTTCTACTATTAAATTTAGGAAGGTCAAACAATAATTAATAGAAGATCTAATGCATGAGAAGGATAATAAAATTTAGGAAGAGGTGGAGATCATTTTCCTAAAATCTTCTAATGAGGAAGAGATGGAACATATTATGGTGTTTTTAGCAGCCATAACATCTAGTATGACTCTTCCCCCTCTTACCCAACAAGTGATTACTCCACAAGTTGAGAAGATAAAACTTTGTTATAAAAAAACCCAGGGTATAGATACGATAGACTCCATCCATGGAGGTAACCAATGGAAAGGCATAAACACTAGTTGAATATAGGCCATTTCATGAGGTGTATGGATAAGAGCTACAACAAGATAAGGTTTTGAGCTTGTAATAATTAAATTCAAAGGAACCCATAAATGGTGACCAATCTAGTAAGAGTGTTATCTTAACTAATCCCCTAGTACTTTCTCCTCTTATTTTATTTTTGTTTGTTTATATTATGCCTTTTATAGTTATTTATACTTTTACTCTTGTGTAATCACTCTTTATTGGGCTATTTTTCATTTCTCTAACAATTACTCCTATAGTATCCAATCCTGTAGTCTCCATCCTTCTAGACATTATTCCTTAAATCCCAACCACCTCTACCTCCACTCTTTTAGTATCTACCTATACCTTAAATCCAATAAACAACCCATAAACCAAGTGGTTTCATCCTCTACTCAATTTGATTCACCACTACCTTCATTAGGTCTAGTTCAATCTATAGCAGTGGTGGCTAAAAAAAATCCCCAAGAATAAACCTATCTACATTGTGCATCCCATGTAAAAATTTAGGAACATAGACTATTCCAAGATAAATTGGCCTTCAATGCCCAAGCCATCCACTTAGCTTGAACCTAAATTTGAGACTAATAAGGACACACAAATAGAAGCCTAGCCATTAGATCCATCAAATCTAACTCTTCCAAATTTGGCTAAGGAGTTAGGATCATTAGCTTCTAAGAGTCCCAATTTAAATATAATTGATATTCCCACTATGAGCTTACTCTTTGATAAATCAAAAAACTTAGTGAAAAGCGTCAAGAAGAGGAATATTGAAGATAACAGTGATAAATGGATGATTCTAAAAGAAAGAGAAGAGATTTACTCTCTTTTGAAAAGGTAGGATAGAAAGAAGGGTCAATACCCATAAATTGAGGGCCTTAATTCCTACATGGAAGACCCACACTAAATAAATACTATCCATAATTGAGGGAATGGAGTAGGCCAAAAAAGAACTAGAAGAAGAGCTACAAATTCTTAGAGAGAAACATCAAGTAATATGAGTTCCCTCCAACATAGAACTAGATGTACAGAGTGTGGCACTAAAGTAATGTGAAATTTTGGATACCATTTATTATTTGAGAGTCTAATTAGCTCCACCTGTACTATAATAATGAAATTGTTTAAACTTCTTAGAAAAGATGAAAATAAATTGAATTTATTAGTGTTGTACACTCTTAATAAGGCATTCATCCACTTAAATATGATGACCCATTTGGAGGTAGCTAATGCATTGAATTTATCTATCATAGGAAATTAGGAGGATTGATATTGGGTGAGTGTTTCTAATTCTCTATTGAATAATCTCACTGAATAAAAGAATTATGAACACAAATTTTGGATGAGCTAGAATAATTGGGTCAAGAGATTACACTGAGAAGTTGTAACCTAGGTTATTTTTGATCAAATTATTCAAAAAGATTCAGATAGTTTCAATAAAATTATAAAAGGTATGAGTCTAGAGGACATTGAAGTGAATTTTAGTATAATGAGGAAGAAGGCAACTAAAGTGGAGGTCTTTTAGGTTGGCTTCTAAGCCACTATGATAGAGCATGTAGGGATAGTGGGATGTGTAGATAGTGTAACCAAACCTCATGTCCTTGATATGATAATAATTAAATCACAACATGATAAAGCATATAAAAATTATCATGAGTTGGATGTGAAGAAGAAAGCAACATCAACACCACCTTTTAGTTCTATTGCTCAAATTCCACCTATAGTTTTAGTTACAACACTACCATCAATTTTAGTTCCTCCTAGATCAATAAGTAAAAAAATGTTGCCTCTAAGTCTATTTATATTTAAAAATATAATTCAAGCTATGAGTTCATCCTCATGTTTAACTCTAGCTACCATGGCTTCTGTAACGATGAGTTCAACTCTAATTGTTAGAACAACCCCAATTATAACTACAATTCCAATAACAACCTTGAAAAGTGTTAAGGAAGAGTCAATTTATCCTTATTCACACCTTATTTTTGTATAATTTTACATATAATGATTAAAAATGACTAATTAAATCTTATTATGTCCATTTTGTCATTAAATAAATTGTTTTTTGTAAGCATGCACATGTTGCATGTCTAAGGAAATCTATAAGTTATAACATGTAGTTTTATATTGAACTATAATTGAGTTTATATTTATATTTGATATAATCAATATTTTTATATATTTTGAGGATGATTCAACCCCTTCTCCAAGTGTTATAAATACATATATAACCCTCTTTTTAAAGGGTCAAAGTTTTGATCAATATACAAGAAGTGATCGAGATATTTATTATCATGTAACTATGTTTATTCTTACTTGTTCCTTATCTATCTTAATTAAATTTAAGTTTATTTATATATATAAACTAAATAATTATAATTTTATGGATAAATTTTATTGTTTCAATTAAAGAGTATTGATTTAGATGTGAAACAAAAATTAAGTGTTAGTAAATTTTATCAATCAGAGTAATTAATACAGGTTGAATTGATAATTTGAGGTGTGTAAATATATTTATTTTGGTATAATCATATAATCATGAGACATAAATAGCCTACACAACTTTATGGTTCAAGTTATAATCTCTCAAATAAGGGTGTGTAACAATAACCCTAAGGAGAAAAACCTTTAGTTGAGATCATTAAACATCCTATACTTTTTTTTTGAGATTGCTAACCATGCTTATTCACGAGTATGAAATAGATACAAGTGACAAACATTAGTCTTAGAGATACTTGTCCACTAGATAAATAGTCTTATAAGTGAGCTTTTAGGAGCTCAAAGCCTTCTTTACTTCCTTATCCTTCTTTCCCTTCTTGAGTTTCTTTGAGATAAACCCACTATAGAATAATTATTCATCTATCTATGACACTTATTGATTACTTTCTATTAGATCCCACACATCCATCCATAAGACCTAGTTAAATAATACATAAGCTCAACCTATTATTCTACAACTTGGTTGTTTTAATATCATACCTACAAATCATACCCTAGAGTGGAACCTCATTCCATAGATATCCCAAAATGTTAGAGGTTACATTGTTTAAACTTATGTGGTATACATAAAACCCACATAAATATATCCAAGTGAGACCTAAAGATTAAAAATAAAGTGATATGAAGATGGAAAATAAAAATAAAAATTAGGTCATGGTTGAGATAAGATACTACAAGGAAAAGAAGGTCAAACGAGACAAAAAGAGAAAAGAAATGAATGAAGAGGACTTAGAGGAGATAAAAAATGAGTTAGGACAAAGCATAGAGAGAATATATATCATAGTGAAAATCATATAATAACTATTAGTTATTTAGATAACACCTAATAGAGGTCAAATTCATTCAAGTTTGACCCATACTCAGACTAACATGGGAATGGTCTAGGGCTATGGGATGCATATAACTAAACCAGATCTCAAGTATTTTTATGATGTTATCTCCTTAGATTCTATGATTTGGACCTTTACTTCCAAAACCTAAAAAATGGTTAGGGTGAAAAGATTTAAGAGATTTAAACAAATTAAAACCTATTCTAACGTATGGTGATGCATCAATAATTTATTAGATACACTTTTAAGATTGGAATCCTTAACACACTAATGAAATATGAAAGAAGCTAATGCAATACTTATTATAGTTTCTATGAAATAGTATTTAATATAGAGTTTAATTTGATACACTCAAACTAGGGAGAAATTAAAATAGGGTTTGGTTAAAATCACTTATATTTAGTTTTCCATTATCTCCTTGAGATATCAATGCTAATACACACTATATGACCTACAAGGAAAGTTTTTAGCACTTAGGTTGAGCTTGGACATGAAAGAGGAAAATAACAATCACATTTTTATATTAAACAAACATAAAAAACTAAACACAACTTAGAAAATGACTATAAAATACTCTATTCACTAATCTAAGAGGTGTTGAATATAATTCTAATAGAGCCTAGTCATACCAGCCGAATGGATGTAAAACAATAACTTGAAAGTTATATTTATAAAAGAAAGGAAGAGAGAGGGGATTCTAGCACTCAGAATGGAATCAAATGATCTCAAATCCATTTGAAAAGTTTTTATAGCTACCTCCATAATTCAAACTGGCTCAAACCCTTCTTGATTGATCCAGGTCACTCTAGTCCATTGTATCATTACATTATTCTCTCAATGATGCTCCATGGTGGCTATAATAATGGGATAAAATTTTTTTTACTTTATCTTGATGTAAAACCACTGGTCAATAGTTTGTTGATGCATGCCAAAGTTGAAAGAGAAGTCACTTTCATATATTTGGCTCTATTGATTACCATTGAAGTCTACGTGTCTATCATTTTTGATGCCATTAACCAATTGTTATTTATTATAAGGACTAGATCCTCATATATTTATATAGCTACAAAATTTATACTTTGAGTGATGGTTCATTGATAAACCCTTGCAAAGTCATAATGGTGTCATTTCATCCAAAAATATCTACTCCTAATCCAATCTAGATCATAATTGAGCTTAGTTCTACTCATGTTTACTTGTCTTGCTCTGAAATAGACCATTTGACCTCTGTCTAAGTCATTTAGGATCACCTTCATTTTAATTTCCATCCAAAACTAACTTGGATCATTGACCCCTTGACTCATCTTGCTTCATTGATCTTCCTGATGTGATGAATGCAAGCCACAAATCCTTTACCAAGACTCACATGCTTGTGCCACTTGTCAATCATACCTTTGAACTTAGGGTTTACTAACTCATTGACTTGTTTGTGTGCCTTTTATCTTGAATCTATGATTGAATGCAAGCCATTGATTTTTTTGGCCCATTGAACCATCAATCACCACTCACTATTAGATTTGGTTTGGGCATCCTAAGATTTGGACGCTTGTCAAGCCTATGCTCAATAGGGGACCCGTTTGATAATTTTCAAATCTAAACAACTATTTTTAGAGGCCTAAAATTGATGTCTACATGACCATCACTAAGAAATTTAAAATTTAATTGTCATTTTCTATGGCTTGAATTTAGCATCTATACACCTATAAATTAACATCCATGGGAATGTTAATGATGTCTACACAACTATCACTCTTTTTCTCATGCATTTTCCTCATATAAAATAACTATTTTGAACTTCCTTGTGGACTATGGACCTCTTTCTAGATAATTCTTTTGATCTTTGTGTCTTTACCACTTTCTCTAAAGGAATTTGTTTGCCTTTGCCTTGAATAATTTCTTGAAAATAAAATATCTGAAAGAATTCATGTCTTTAGGATCTCTATCTCAGAAAAAATGTATGAAAGAAATTGTCCTTATTATTTTGCC
The DNA here is from genome assembly GCA_037957365.1 of Torreya grandis. Lineage (NCBI taxonomy): Eukaryota > Viridiplantae > Streptophyta > Pinopsida > Cupressales > Taxaceae > Torreya > Torreya grandis. The sequence goes on from JARHVA010000019.1 coordinate 573,061, forward strand.
TCAAAATAGAGTTCTAAAAGAATTTTGCCTTCGAGAAAAAATTTCCAGATAATTTTCTCAAAGGAATTTGTGCCCTTGTATATTTTGACTGAACCTTTGTCTTTGGATTTTATGTGTCGGACAAAATGTCCAAAAGAAGTTGACCTTTAGGGAAATTGTCATGGGACAATTATCCTAAAAGAATTGTCCTTAGAATTTCCCTTAGCATTTTTGAAATAAACCCTTTAAAATTTGAAAATTCCATTCATAACTTTGACTTGGTAAATTTACCAAAATAAAAAACCTTTGGGATTTTTAAAGAGGGCACTTTGCTATAAAAATTATCCTTCAACATTTTTGTATTGGCCCCCTTTCTATAAAGAAATGACCCTTTGGGGAAATTGTTTTAGACCTTTTGGTGAAGAAAAGTACCCTTTGAAAAAAGTGTGTTGGATAATTTTCTGCAAAAATGACCTTACGGAAAAATGTATAGGACACTTTTCTTAAAAAAGTGCCCCTTAGATATTTTTTTCCTTTGGACCATCTTCTCAAAGAAATACCTTTTTAGATTTTTGTAGGGTCTACCTTGTCAAAGAATGATCCTTCAAGAAAAGTGTTTTAGACCAATTTATCTAAAGTATACCCTCCATAACTTTTATCTAGGCCTCTTCTCTAATAAATGACCCTTTGGGGAAATTGTTTCTAGATAAAATCTTCAAAACAATTCATGACACTTAGCCAAAAAACCTGAAACAAAACCCCTAAAAGAATTATGAAACTTAACCAAATAAAGTGGAACAATTCCTCTAAAGTAATTATACCTTATAATTTTGTAGTGGGATTTGTTTGGAACAATTTATTTGAGATAAATTTAAATTCTCTAGCACTTGGCCAAAAGTTTAAATATTTATCTAAGTGTAAATGTAAGTTTTTTTGGGACCTACTGCTACAACTATCGAACACCATGAAAACCTGTTAGGATACCTCCAATTTCAATATTGATCCTGCTTCTAAGCCACCTGATCCACTTTAACAATTTAGATCTTGATTATCTATTTAAAATAGGTATAAGCTTGATATGTGGGCCAAAATGGCTAACATTTTTGGCAACTCAGCTGGCTTGACCAATTGACTTGTCATGGAACCCAAACATTGATCAAGATTGCATGTGATGACTAATAAAATGAAAAGCTAATTAAAAATAGACTTTGATTGACTTATGAAAACACTTTTTGAGTAATTGGAATGGGAACAACAACAAAGTAACAAAATACAAAGCAATAACCTAAACTAAAAATAGAACAACTAAAAACAACAATGTGCAAAAGCACTTGGAGGAAAAGAACATACCTATCTACTAATGTTCAAGGGGTAAGGTATGTAATTAGTATCAAAACATGAGATACCTCCAATTTATAGGGATAGGAATATTCTCTCTATTCAATCTATAAATATTAAATTCATTTCTCTTTTCAACTTTTGATGACATAGGGTCCAATCCAAAGCCTATCAAACTTGGAGTATTTTCCTGGTTTTGCATAGTCCTCATCCCATTTGAGTATTATGTCACCTTGATGGAATGTATTTGATGAATATCTTTTGTAAAAAATAATTTTAACCTAGTACTAGTTAAACCACATGGTATGCATGACACCATCCCTTATTTCTTCTAATTCTCTCAATTCATTCATTCTAACCTTCATTACATCACTTTCTAGAAGATCTAGTTAGTGTGTAGGTTCCAAAGCTAAACACTCCAATGAAATTGGCAACCTTTCTTCTCTTTCATAGACTAAGAGATAATTTGAGTTATAAATTGCCTTTTTTGGGATAATTATATCAACTCTTAATGTAGCCTTCATCTTTGTATTCTAAGACCTCTGATTATCTTCCAGTGTTCTCTTAATGATCTAAATCAGGTTCTTATTAGTGGACTCAACTAGTCCATTACCTTATGGATAATAATTTGATGAATATTTTAGATAAATACCTTGCTCAATATCCCATTCACATATATTTTCACCACTTAATTCTAAAGCATTATCTGATATTATAGTGGAAGGTGCTCTAAAGTGGGTGACTAGGCTCTTATAGAACTCAAGTATAGAGATTTTAGTTTCTTCCTTCAAGGGAATTGCTTCTAGCCATCTAGTTAAGTAGTATGTAGCTATCAAGACCCACTTATGGCTATCACTATATGGATTATTAATCATGCCAATGAATTATAAACCCCACTGCATGAAAGACTATTCAACTCAATTAGGCTTTAGTTGTATAGTAGCTAGTTTTTATTTCCCTATAAACATTACACATTTTGTGTACATCATCACCCATGCATGTTCATATTTGAATAAATTGGGCCAAAATTATCTATCTCTAATTATTTTTTTAGTGGTGGTATTGGATGCAAAATGTCCCCCTAAAAGACTATCATGAAATTTTTTGAGAAGCTTATCAAGTTAATTAGTTTTAACACATCATAAAAGAATACCTCCAATGTCTTTTTTAAATAACACTCCATCAATCACAATGTATGGCATTGATTTTAGCCTAAAGTGTCTAATTTATGATACATTAAAACCTATTGGAAACTCTCTTATTTGGATAGATCTATCAATATCATGTGTCCATCTAGATGGAAAAGTAGCTTCATATTCCTATTAAGTGTCTTGGATTACCAAAATTGTCTCCTTTTCTTCTCTCACATCTTCTTTAAGATGTTCACATAATCCCTTACCTTAGACTATCTTTGTGACCCTAACTTCAATTTTATACTCCATACACTTAGTGATGCATCTAGTTATTTTTTCATTTAATTCTCTATTGGGGATAAAATCTTTTACACTTGGATGGTCAACCATTAGTATGATCTTATTATTTGAAATCAAATGCCTTAATTTATTCAAAATTTTTACAACAATAAGTACATGTTTTTTAACAAAGCTATATCTCTTTTCATAACCTTCCAAAGCTTGGCTGAATAATGAAATAAGTTGATCTAAACCTTCATCATTTTAATGTATAAGTATATCTAAAATTGCATTTGATGTAGTAAAGGCATATAAATAGAATTCCTTATTAAAATATAAATTTAGAAGTGTGGGGACATGAGATATATCCTCCTTGATGGCCTCAAATATTCTCTTACCTTCTCTTGTCCATGTGAACTCTTTGCATTTTCTCAACATATGGGTGAGAGGATTGACCATCTCTGCAAATCTTGGAATGAACCTCCTGATGAAGTTGATCTTGCCCAAGATGCTTTACAAACCTTTATTGTGTTTGGGTAGTGATAGATCAAGGATTACTTGTATCCTCTTTGGAGAAATGGAAAGACTATATTTTCACACCACATGTCTAATAAGTATTCATTCATGCACTAAAAAAATGCATTTCTTTCGATTCAAATAAACTCTAGATTATCAGCATCTATCAAAAATAGCTCTCAAGTGCATTAGATGATTGTTAGGATTATTTGAAAAAACTATTATATCATCAAGATAAAATAAAATGATATCATTCAAAATACCATCAAAAGAAACATACATTTCTCTTTGGAAGGTGGTTCCAATATTGCAAAATCCAAAGTGCATTTTAGAATAAGCATAGGTGCCTAATTTTATAGTGAAGGTAGTCTTATGCCTATATTCTTCCATAACCATTATCTGATTATAGATAGAATAAACATCAAGAAATGAGAACCTTTGAGAACCTACCACCTTTTGCATAATTTTATCCATGGAGGGTAGTGGGTAATGATCCATTAGGGATACCTTATTGAGGTCCCTAAATTCAACACATAAATGAATCTCACCATTCTTTTTTATCACTGACACAAGATTTTCCACCTAAAATTAATGATTAATTGGAAATATTATCCTTGATTCAATCAATTTATAGAGTTCTCTTCTCATGAGGTCCTCCACTCTTAGGTTGATAGGTCTCTATTTTTGTCTGACTAGTTTAGCATCTAGTTCAAACTCAATAGTATGTTATGCTAATCTAGGATCAAACCCTTTCAAATATTTTTAATACCAAGAAAATATATTAGAAAATTCTTAGCACAAAGCAACAAATACAACCCTTTCTTCTATTGTATTGACCTTTCCTAGCTTTAACAACTTGCCCTTAAAGATCTCTTTCTTTTCATAGTGTTCTTCCTTAACAAAGATGCATGATTTCCCTTTTCTTACTTGGTCATCTTAATTGAAGATTATTTATGATGTGAAAATACCCTTGGGAAAATTATTAAACCTTAGTTTTAATATTTTATCATCATATTGATTCTATAACTTGTCTTGATTCCTATGGAAAAATTATGACTCTTACATTAGAAAACATATGATTTGATTATCATCATCAAAGACTTGTCACACCTAATTTTTAGGTATAGATAGTCTACATATAACCTTGAAATTATCTTGTATTTGGTTTCCTTTGAATCTTTTTACTATCTAATATTAGGCACCAATGGCAATAATCCTATTTACATGCTAGTTTGCTTTTCTTGGTATGGACTATATATTAAATGCCAAAAAAACATCTATCAGGTTCCATACTCAATGCTTATAGACCTTTATATGGTGATTATTAAATTCACTTAGGCATATTAATTTATTCACTATGAGCTCAATATAACCCTTGAATTTGGGGATCTAGATATCTCTCTTTCTTACTTCTTACAAACCATGCAAAAGAGATTCATATTTAGTTGTATTTGAGTTATAACTAAATTAGAGTCTTATAATAGAATGTTATTTTTAACCTAAGGGTGAAATAAACATGGCTCACACTCTACTTCCATTCTTTTACCTTGATCCATCTAAGAACAAATTCCATACACCATCCTTTTCTTCACCAATATTGACTAAGCAAGGGATAACAACACCTCCTCATGCATACATTACACTACTAAGTATGTCTCTTCAATGTTGCTGTATGGATCAAATACATGAATCTCAGCTACCCATTCATCTAAATACATATTTGAGATGACTTAAATATTATCATGGGGTTATTGTACATTAATCTCTTCAACATCTTCAAATATGGTACAGTTGGTATTTATAAGATTAGGCATATAGGGTTCTAGGTGGAACCTAGAGATAGGCTCAGATCTTATGGTGAATTTGGTTCCATATCTAGTTATAAAAACCATATATGACCAATTAAATGGTAAATATCCCCCAATAATAAAGTATATTCACTATATAAACATAGGTGAAAATATGGAGGTAGGTCTACTACCATTACATCTTGATTAATGACATAATTTGGACATGCAACTAATGTAATCTATAGATATTTCAAGATGCCTACTATCTTAGTGGGAGAGCCATCTAATTAGATAACAAATTTTTCATTGGGCACATATTTGATCCCAAGCTTATTTGCTATGGATTTAAGCATGACTGAGGTTGAAACATCTGAGTCTATAATGTAATTGTGTACTAAACAATCCCCTATGATGACTGACAGATAAAATTAGGGGGGTTTAACAACCTTAGAAGGCTGAAAACATTTTAAGATTAAATTTTGATTGGAACTTGACTAAGGGCTTGGTTAGGCTAACTTTTATTGATGAAAATAGTGTTCACTTTATTAGTTATCTTTTCCACATGAGAAAGTTTGGAAATCTCTTGATTGAGAATCTCCTTTTGCCTCAAGATAGATAGAGAATCATACATGGACATAGTTACATTACCCTTCTTCAAATGATATAAAATATTAAAGGGAGGATTAGTACCTTTAGACTTCACCTTGGAAGTGGAATCATCACTTTGTGCTTGAGTAACATGAGGAACAAAAGGGGATTTATGCTACTATCCATGACGTTGGGGAACTTGTTGATTTTTAGGAGCTGTAACAGCTACATCTGATGAAGTAGGTTGCTAAATAGTCTATGGCGATGGTAAATAAATCTTTGATTACCCCAAGTTATCTTTTAGCATCCTCTTCTTATCCTTTATTTGAGATAAAATTGGTTCATTTGACCTTTGTGAATCTTGTCCCATATTAGCTACTACATGCTCAACCACATATTCCCCTTTAAAATTCATGTATGTGGTATCAGATGGTGCTCTACCCATGTAACATTATTGTTGGCTTTGAGCTTATGGCAATGACATGGTAGGCATGATGTCTTGAATCATTTGGGGGGGGGGGATTTTGGTGTAGGAGGGATCATATCATGACCTTGGAATGAAGGAACATGTTACCAACCAAGGCCTTGATACATGTCTCTAGTAGTTACCATCACCATCTCATTAGATTGTCCCTCTAGCTTCCATTGACCTTCATAAGCATAGTTGTTCTAAGTTGGTACAATAGCTCTAAAATTACTTTTAGCATTAGGATTGTATTTCCTTGATTGAGGCTTCTTCCCTCATCCTTGCTGATTAAATTGATAGGGAAGCCTATTGTTCTAAAAATTTTGATTATTATTTTGGTATGGCTTGTATAGTGCAGCTTATTTCCTCTCCATTGCAACCAAATTATTATTTTAAGCTTTGAAAAGACTCTCTATCTTCCCCAGTCTATCATTTTTCTCACCTTTTTTTTGATAAAATTTTGTTAAATCTATAACTGAAGTGAGTTGGGGTGGGAAGATGTATCTATAGAAAGAGAGGCATTGGTGGCCTTGGAGCCAAGTTTCTTGCTTATATAAGAAAATGCTTATACTTAATTGATAATTCAAAATATCTAGGTAGGGCTACCTTCTATGGATTGAATCATCATAGCTACATCTGAGTTAAGAGCCTTTAAATAGTATAAGAAAACATAGTTGGGTGTAGGCTTGATCACTACAGGAATTTTGTCCTAGGTATTCTAGAAACTATCATTGAAATCCACCATGAATTCATGATTAAATCTCTTGATTATTGTAAGTTATTCCAAAAGTGAAATATGATCACTATTGTCCTCAAAGTGCTTGCACAAAAACTATCCAAACTCATCCTATGTATTAATTGATGTGGGGGCCAATCCTATGTACCACTAAAGTGCTTACCCTTTGAAATAAGTTGCTAACAACCTCATTACTACATTTTCTTAAGTCACATGATGCACTGAGCAAAGGTTAGTAGTATCTATAATACATTTTATAGGAGTAACTAGATTTTCTCTTGTAAAATAGGTAAGAGACTTTAAAGCCAAGATGGGAATATCATCTTATTGAGTTAGATTAAGAGGAATGCCACCATTGAATGGAATAAAGGCTTACCTTCCAGGAAAAACCATCTAAGGTATGAGATTTATAACATTGTTTGGTTAAAAAATACTAGATTGAATAAGAGGATTCTGGCAAACAATAGGGGAAACAAGATGTGTAGGTTTAGGATTTCATTGAGAGGATTTCTTATTATTTTTTGATTGGAAAGGTAGCTCATAGAAATATGTCTCCTTCCCTTGCACAAAGGATCTTGTGATAACTTTGGGTGAAATGAAAAATATATAAATGTGGAAATGAAACTCTAGAAATCTCTACTATACTTAGATATACAAAATTATACAAACTATGGGTCCCATCGAGTGTGTCAAAACTATTAGCTGTCGAAATTACACCTAATAGAGGTTAGATTCATTCAATTCCAACCTATACCTAGACTAACATGGAAATGGTATAAGGCTATGGGATGTCTATAACTAGACCAAACCTCTAGGATTTTTTAAGAGTCTAGCTCCTTATATTTTATAATCTGGACCTTTGCTTCTAAAATATAAAAATTGGTTGGGTTGAGAATATTTAAGATATTTTCACATAGTAAAGCATATATTAACATATGGTGATTCACCAAGAATTTATTAGATCCACTCTTAATCTTAGACTCCTTAACACACTAATGAACTATGAAATAAGATAATGCAATACTTACTATAGTTTTTATACAACAATAATTCATATAGAGGCTAGTTTGATACACTCAGACTAGGGAGGAATGAAAATAAGATATGTTTAAAGACATTTAAATTTGGTTGTCTACTATATCCTCAAGAGATCAATGTTAAGACACACTATATGACTTATAGGGAAGGTTTATAGCACTTAGGTTGAGCTTGGACATGCAATAGGAAAATAACAATCACATTTGCATATTAAATAAATAAAAACATTAAACACAACTTAGTAAATGACTATAAAATAATCTATTCACTACTCTAAGAGGTGTTAAATATAGATCTAGTAGAGTCTAGTCATACCAACTTGAGGCATGTAAAACAATAGTTCAAAGGCTATATTTATAGAAGAAAAGAAACAAAAGAGAGGGAGTTTTGGTGCTCAAAAGGGAATCAAATGAGCTCAAATCTATTTAAAAATTTGTTACAATAGCCTCCATAAATCAAGCTCACTCATAACAATTCCTAATTGATGTAGGTCACTCCAATCCATTGCATAATTACATTATTCTCTCAGGGATGCTCCATGGTGGCTATAATAGTGGGATAAAGTTGTTTTTACTTTATCCTGATGTGAAACTACTCATGATTGGTTTATTGATGCATGCCAAAGGGGAGATAGAAAACATTCATATAGTTAGCTCTAGTGACTACCATTTAAGTATATGTGTCTATCATTTTTCACATCATTCATCACTTGTTACTTATTATAAGGACCAAATCCTCATATCTTGATAGAGCTATGCCATATGTACTTTAACTGGTAATTTCATGACAATCCCTTGTAGAGTCTTAATGGCACTGTCTAATCCCAAAATATCTAATTTTGGCCCAATTGGGATCATGCTTGAGCTTAGTTCCATTCATGCTTACTTACCTTGGTTAAAAAATGACCCTTTGACCTCCATCTAAGTCATTTAGGATCACCTTCATTTGAATTTCCATCTAAAATTGACTCAGATCATTGGCCCCTTGACTCATCTCACTTTATTGATCTACCTAAAGAGACGAATGTGAGTCATAGATCTTTTATCAATAATCATGCACTTGTGCCACTTGTTAATTTCACCTTTGCACTCAGGGTTCATTGACTCCTTAACTTGTTCGCATGCCATTGTTCTTGGATACATAAAAAAACATGAGCAATTTATCTGCCTAGGACCATTAAACTATCAGTTGTTTCTCATCATTATATTTGATTTAGGTACCCAAATATTTGGATACTTATCAAGCCTTCACTCAGTTGGGGACCCTTTTAATTATTTTTAATTCTAAACAACTATTTATAGAGGCCCAAACGTGATGTCCATGTAACCATCACTCAAAAATTTGAACTTCAATGGTCATTTTCTATGGATTGAATTTGACATTTACACACCTATCAATTGACATATATGGGAACATTAATGACATCTATGTGACCGTCACTCTGATTCTCATGCATTTTCCTTGAAGCAAATAATTCCCTTGGAATTTTTTGTAGACCATGGACCTATTGCTAGATAATTCTTTTGGGATTTGTGTCTCGACCACTTTTTCTTAAGGAATTTTTTTTTTTTTTGAGTTTTATAGTGATGGAAGGAAAAAATAGTTATGTTAAATAATGATAGACCACATAAACTTATCATAAGTATGAAAAATAGGGCTTGTAATGAAAAAAAAGAAAAACAAATATGGATTAGAAGGTGGATGAAATATTTAGGGAAAAAAGTGCTTTGAAAAGTTTTTTTATGATATTATTGTTTGCATATAGTTGATGAAAATAAATGTTCAAACTAATCTTGATGATAACATAGGACAACATGATGGAATATGTGCTTTAGAAAATGTATTATTGTAAAAAATAAATAGAAAAAAATCCAAAACATATGTTTGTTAAGGGAATTAAACAAAAATAAAAATTGGATGTTGAAAAAATTTCAAGTCAAATAACTTAATGGCAATACTTGCAAAATAGGGTTAGAAAATAAATTATCTTTAGTTTTTATTTCCAAATTATTTTAGAGGGGATTATAAAACATTTTCAACTTTTTAGTCTCACTGAGTTTTGGTCTTGAATCCTTTATAGGTGTGCTAAGTTCAATAATGTTATCATGGTTTATATATTTCATATTATGTATTATTTTGAAACATTTATTTTTAAAATGTCTAGCACATCTATAAAAATAAATGCATAATTTCCATATCCTCTAGGTGAAGGTCTACCCATATCAACCTCTTGTGGTGGAACGAGAGATATAAGGTTACATTCTAATAAATTGGGTTGTGGGATATGAGGAGGATGAGGTAATCATGGAAACTACCTCCATTGGGAGTGTATAGAATAAGCCAATTAGTAGGATTTGACACTACATTTTTTTGGTATCTTATTCATTCTTAGTATCATTTGATTTAATATTGTAACTTGGTTTTGTCTGAAACTTTGTAGTTGATGTAGCTTAATCATTAGGCACATATTTGAGATTATTCAAATTAATATTCTTAAATTATATATTTATAAATGTATCTCAAAAATATTAAAGTGATTTTAATTATTTAACACACTAGGATCTATGGGGAGTGTTATAAAATAATTTGTATTAATGAGTTAGATGAATCTAAGTAATAAATTTGAAATAAAATTCAATCATTCTTTTACATTTTAAATGTAAAAGACTGAGATTGATTTTTATTATTTGATAAGGGAATATGATAAATATGTAAAGTATTAAAGAGGTCATGATAATTATATTTGTCATTGACTATCTAACTATGAATTTATTCTAAAGGTTGAAATCAAGGATAAACACACCTATTATTTATTTGGTTTAGGAACTAATCTACTACCTACACTTGATCAGTTCTATAGGATAAGTTGAATATCATCAATTAATACAAATATGTTGGTTGTTAATAATCTATATGAAATTTGGTATAATAGTTTTACAATCACATTCAACTTTCTTTGTGTTTATGATCTAGAACCCTAATGACACAAACATATCTAAAAATCTACCTCTTTTACCTTAAAACCATAGATACACTTGTGAGGGATATACACCTATAGAAAATGAGGTAATGTAATGGAATGATATGACATTAATTTGAATATTACCCATATATACAATAATCCAAGGAGGATAATCAAGCCACATGTAGTTTTGCCACATAGTATGATTATGCAATTTTGTTTCTTCACTATGAATATGTAGCTAATGATGATATCTAATAATTGACAGTGATTTATTTGAATTGAATTTTGAGTGATTTATAATTGGATTATGAATGATCCTAGTGATAGGTATGCAAATTGGGAATAACATGGCATATTTTATTGGTGTCTAATAGTGTATAAATTTATATTATATAAGTACCAAGTCCTTCTTGAATGATATTTTAGTTTTTTTAATTATATGCATCCATTTAATATTTCCTCACACCACAAAAAAAATTAGGCTGATGGGATGACACTAAGGATGGGTTTGATTTTTGAAACTAATTATTTTTGGGATTGGGTCAATTATGATAAGTTTAGGTCATTATTAACTAGTGATAATGAGTCGCATAATTGGAAAAATTAAACCATGCATAGGCAAACTAATTTGAGAGTCTAGATATGTATGTGTAGGATATTTAAGAGGATTGAAATAAATAGTGAGGATCATATAGGTGTATACCAATAAATAAAATAGTTAACTCATAAGATATACATGTAAGTGTGATAGGATGGTAAATTAAGACCTTATTTGGATGCTCGAGTCATGCATGATAAATTCTAGTCAAGATTGTCATTCTCAAGAACTAAAGATCATATTTTAGTATCTAAAAATTTCATCCCTTTATTTTAATAACATAATTACTAGAGTAAAAGGATAAAATGTACATAATGTGTACAACAAAATTTCCTTTTGGGGTATTTCCCAAATTTAAAACTTTACTCTATGCACACCTTTAAGGAGAATGAAGTATTCAATCTACATATGTGGAATCCTAAATCTAAATTTTTAAATTAAAATATAAAAGGTTAGGTTATACCTATGTTTTTTTGGAAACCATGTTTCCGTTATAACATTTTGGAGATGATGCTTCTTTATTGAAGCATTTAACAGTTTGGGTGATCATACCCCAAACTTATTTTAACTATGAAGGAACCTAAATTATGAAGAAAGCATGCCCCAATCCACATGAATATGGGGAAAGGTAAAAAATTTACTAACCCAAATAACTATGTAGTTATAAAATTGAGAGAGTCATGTGGCTTGGTTCAATCCGAAGAGATCACTAAGGAAGTAAATGAGAGAACCAACTAGGAAAGGTTTTCTCAAAATTAATAAACCACTATATATGGATTATAGATCCAAATGTAATGTTATGATCTATTTATATCAATTTGATCCATTTAAAATAACAAATCATTATTTCAAAGGAATACACAATGTTCATTAACCCATTATGTACGCAAGTTTGATTGTGTAGTTTCACTCAATGTAGAATATAATCCACGATGGAAATAAATGGACCATGAACATTCCCCCATCATGATATCAAAGTTGATAAGTGTTAATTGAAATGTAAAACATTTATTATTAAATTATAATGGTGATGTTGTGTATATGTGCATGAAATAATAACATTTCACCCTAAAACTTTACCAACTGATATAGAATGTTATGCATCTATATGTTGAATTTGAGAACATGAATCTCAAATGCATGCGATTATAAAAATTTGATTTTGCATTCCTATAATTTTTTGTGTATATACCCATGAACATGCATCCAAGTGTGTATCAATTTGTGCTCAAGTGTATATAAAGTGAATGCACATACATGTCATATGCACCTTTAATTTGTATCAATGCACCAGTATATATAATGTATTTGAGATAATATGATATATGGACCATTTAAATATCTAAAATCTATGAAACCTATACTCTACTCTAATTTTATACTCATGGAATATTATGCATCTAAGGTAATCCCATTGTAATTCCCTATTTTTAGATGATGGATGTATCTTTTAAGTCACTTATGTCAAAATAAGAATGAATTATATCATTTCATGTTTAAATATAACATCATTTAATAGCATTTTATCATATAGATAATATGTCATTATGGTATTATATGTGTCAAACAAGGAATGTATGTGAGCTATAGAATTTAGTGGATGTAGGTATCATGTATAGATAGGTGTTTTATTGAAGCACATAACATAAGTGTAATTGAATAAGACTACATAGCAATAATACATGATATATATATATATATATATATATATATATATATATATACATGCCCTTGTATGTGTAATAATACATGATATATATAAGGGCATGTATGTATGTATATATACATACAAGGGCATGTGTGTGTGTGTGTGTATATATATATATATAATAGGCACTCATAAATGATAGAAAGATCAATAAATACAAGTGTTAATACCCCACATAGGCCACATTCCACATACAAAGGACATAATATGTCATAAAAAAGGTGAATCACCACTGAGTGGAGGAAATAACATGTCACAAACAAGGGACATCAAGTATGCCACATAAATAAATGTCAATATCCTCAAACAATAGTCACACAAATTAATATATCATGTAAAATATTAATATTAATAATGGATCATATAACCAATAACTATACTACACCATCCATATGTACCAGTGCCACATCACAGTAAAATGGTGTATAATGTGTCACTATGTAATAAATGATTAATTGTAAAAGAATTTTCATGAAATATAGGTGGATAAAAATATTTAAAATGTCATATAAATATATAACTTGTAATAATTAAACATGTGGTACAAAATGCAACCAATATTAGTATGGCCACTTGGCAAAGGGAAAACCAACATCTATATGCCCACATATACCCTTTATATCATACATAACACTTAGATATATTTAAATAAAAGCGTGTATGTAAATAATATTACATATACCAAGCATGTGATAAATAACGTATGGAATAGACTAAACTAGACATCATGTCATGTTTGCATCCTAATTTTGAATTTTTTTAATATATGAATGTTTTTGTGTTTTCTATTTTTTTTGTATTTTTGAAATTTTTGAAATTTTATAATCATGTATAATATCAACACAAATTCATGATATTAATATAATTCCTCACAGGTTTCCATTATATTGTAGTAAACCAATAGGCTCGCATACCTAACTTCTCTATAATCATAAATATTCCCAACTAATTTGGCTTGAATTTGCTTTTATTATCTTTATCAACATTAGAGTTATTTTAAAACATGGGTCTATCCTATATCCATGTTAAGATATGGTTTGGGAGGAATGAAATATTTGATGTTATCTTTTAAAAAAATTATTTGAGGCTTCAAATCAAGGTTGTTAACAGTTGATAAATGCACAAAATAGTTAATATCTTTATTATCTTGTTTGTATATTTAGGTATAAGATCGATGGTTTGAAATCTCATCATTACTAAGATTATATTTTTTTATCCCATATAATGTTCCTCATAATAGTTATAGACTCACGTGTAGTGAAAGGGAAGGTTCTATAATTAACCTTATGATTTAGATGAGGTGGCATTATGAGAAGCATGAGAAGAGTGTGTATCATTTGAAGGGAGGATATCATTTTTAACATAAGTACCTTGACTGTAAATCACATGAAAACATGGGTTTTGGCTAAAATAACCATTTGAAAAATGGTTTGAGACTTATGCATAATTAAACCTTCAATGACTACCATTTTTTTAGGGATGTTGAATCATGGGGGATCCTTCAGGGAGGGGGTTTAAAGAATTTTATTTAGTGTAGTGAGGAATATGGTTAACATATATCTAGATTATTTGTGATCATCTATAAGGATATATTTCTATAGTTTAAAAGGGTTTATATTGAATTTATTAAAGAGATTATAACATAAGTCACATGACTGAAGATGGAGGAAGTGAAATATTTTAAGTCACACAAAGATTAAAAATAAGAGAAGGATAATTTTTTAATTGAAGGAGAGAAATTAATTGAATTTTAAGGTGGTTTTTTGAGAGAAGACTTTCCTCACCCTTATGATGAAGTAGAAAGAGATAATGTAATTCATAATATATGAGGTCATATATAATGTTGTGCATATGTCCCATTTTGGTTTTATTAATTATTTTAGGAATCACAGTCCAATTAGCCTACCTTTATGTGTCTTGAATTATTTGGAAATTTTAATTCAAGGTGTGAAGAAGATTAATAAAAACATCCTATACATCAAGTAGTTATATTTTTGATCCATAAATATGTTAAAACCATCAACAATGGTCTTGTTCACAATACTAAATAGGTGATTATTTATAATATAGATAAAGAATGGATGAAGTAGATTATCATAAATTCATCTAAAGGAAAATAACTAATTATAGATGTTGTGAAGAATTCTAAGGATGAAATATTCAAATGGGTGTTGAAACTAACTTTTTGGGGGTCTTTAAAAATTAGTAGCAAGGGGTATAGATGATAAATTAAAGAAGTTATGTCTATCCTATATATTCTTAAAAATCATAACAGTAAGGATTTAGATATGCCCAAGGCAAACGATAAAACTAAAGGTCAGATTAAGGAGGATGCAAATTTTGAGGACATAATACAAAAGATTAAAGGTCAAAACAAGATTAATGAGATGGTAGATGAGCTGAATATTGAAAGGGAATTCTTAATAAGGCTCTTAAAGGATCATAACTTGATCAAAGATACCATTAGGAGTTTTAATCATGAAGGAGGATCTCTATGTACCAAATAATATTTAAACAAGGTCATTATTCAGGTGAAAAGGTCAAAGGATAAGGTTAACTATTTGTGAAAAGATAATGAAATTCTTAAAGAGAACCTGACTATTCTAGTAGGATTTAGTAAGTTATAAATGTAGAATTCCATCACTAGCATGTATGTTTTTAGGGAGTTTCATGGAAGGAATCAAGAGGATGAAGGTACTAGTATGTTAAATAAGAAATCTAAAGGATTGAAATTGGATAAGGATACCAAACCTATTTCACAAGGGGTTAAAAACATGGAAAGAGTCTTACAAGGAATGTTGGTTAATTGGGAGGAGCCATTTGAAGGATCCAAGGTTAGTTAATTATTATGTGTTGATTATTCATCTTGTATCTATTTTGATGTTGTTTTTATGTTGTACGGTTGTTGTTTTATATCTTTTTTCATGTATTCAGTTATTTTTTGTGTCTATTTTAGATTTTTAGCAAAGTTATACTTGTTCCTTCTATAGGGCTGGGTCTCTATTGAAAAAACCCTCTTTTACCCATAAAAAAATTATGTTATTTTGATTCTCTTTTAGTAATAAAATATGCAATTTTAAATTCATGTTTGTGAAATTTATTAGCATAAGATCTCTTGATATGATCATGGTAAACTTTGATATTTTTAATAGTCTATATGCTTCTATCATCCAATCTATCTAATTCATGCAATCACTTATCTCAATATTCAATATCTTTAATTATGTATTTCAAATAAACATGAAAATAAGGTATCTATAACTTTAAAGGTAATATTTTTTTATACAGACATGAGATTAAGGTGTATCCTTACATAGTGTGGGATGTTTTATGATAATCCCAAAGTGCATAGATAATTTGGTTATGTCATTTCAAACCATTTTTGTGACTATTTTTCTCGATATTTTAGAAATTATTTTATTTTTTGACTCTACTTGTGAGTTTCCTTGTGGATATTATGGTATATAAAACATTTGATGGATATTATTTTTGGTACAATTTTTCTTAAATATTTTATTATTGAATGAATACCCATTATATTTGACAATAGTTGAAGGCAATCCAAATCATGATATGATATTCATCATTAATTTTTTAAAAAATATCTTCCCCTATAGTTAAAGATAATGGTATGACTTATACCCATTTTTTAAAGTAATGTGTAGCTATAAAAATGAATTTATGGTCTTTGAAATGTTATGGATTTATCTATTTGATCAATTTTAATATCCAAATGGGAAATGGCGATGGTGAAATAATATATTTTAATTATCTTAAAGGAAAATGATATAGATTACTATGTTTTTGATATGGTTGACATAACTCACCAAGTTATTTTCATTTTTGTTCCATTGTGGGTAAATAGTATCCTTATCTTAAGATTTTATAAGATATTACTTTTACACTAAATTTTCCTTAGCATTCACTATCATAAATTTCAAGTAAATCCATTTTATCTTCATAATGTCTAAGGCAATGAATTAACTATCCCTACAAATAATATTTTGAATAAATATCCTCAAACTAATACATGACACAATGATTTCATTTTAATTTTTTCTTTATCAATACATGTAGCATTTTATAGGATAAATTTTCTATATAAAAAGTCATATATATTTGTATAATTTTGAATTTACTACACTTTAGGTAACTGATATAACCTTGAGATCCTCTACTTCTAATAACTAAATTGATGGATGTTGTAGCTATTAAATATTAAATATTTTAAGATCATCAATAATTTTAATGGGAATAAATGAAGTTGTTCTATCCATGGCATCAACATGCCAATTATCTCTCTTGGGTATGCTTTGTATTGAAAATTAATCAAACAGTGTATGTAATCATTATACTTTGTATTGAAAAATAATCAAAGTGTGTATGTAATCTATTGTCCCCCATAAATATCACTCATTTTTAGGACAATATTTGAACTATTTTGGTCCTACAGACCAAAATTGTCTATTCCCTTTTCCAAATTTGTCCTAGGCATTCAAATTCCTCATTTTTTAAGATTCTCAAAAATCTACGGACTCTGCAGGCTTGAATCTATAGACTCTACAGGAAGAGAAATCTACGGACTCTGTAGGAAAAGAAAATCTATGAACTCTATAGGCCAAGTTCAACAGGCTTCATAGGTTGATTTCTATGGACTCTGTAGGAAAGAAGCAAGCTTTCAACACTTAGGCAATCTCAAAGTTGGTTCAAAGACTAGGTTCAACCAAAAGATTTCATCAACAAGCTTCTAAGCAAGGATTAAACCATTGAACCTTGAACCATTTTGGTTCAATGGGCTCAATAGGTTTAAAGGTTCAACAATAGGAACAAGAGTTCAATCGCTTCCAAGTTCAAAGGCTTCTACAGTCAGGTTAAAAGGATTTTACAAGCAAGTTCAATCAAAAGAACAAGTTTCTGAGGCTTGAGCCATTGAACCATTGAACCACTCAGGTTCAAGGTTCAACAGGTTCAATGTGTTTGGTTCAACTAGGATCAAAAGGACTTAGCCAAATCAAAGGGAATGAACCATTGAACTGTAGAACCAAAGTTGGTTCAATTTAGTTGGTTCAATGCTTCGGTTCACTTAGCCGGTTCATCAAATGGTTCAATGGCTTTTGGTTCAATCAAAGGGTTCATCAGCTTGGTTCAAAGCTTAGTTCAAAAGTTGGTTCAATGCAAAAGTTTAAGAGAACCTATCGAAGGACAAGTGCCCTTGCGGAGGGCACTTGGTCGACAAAAGCACCCTTCAAAAGGGTCATTTTCAAGGAAGCCACAAAGGTAAATTCTTTCAAAATTTTATTTAAGGTAGTTGAAAGACAAAGGCATAATTATTTCAAACTTTTGTCTGAATGAATTCCTTCAGACCAAAAGTTCGAAGGAATTTGGAAAGGCTACGGGAAGAAAGCCCGAAGGAGTTTCTCAAGGCCAAAGAACAAAGCAATAATTCTTGTGGACTTTTTGTCCACAGGAAAATGTCTGCAGAAAAAGTCTGTAGGAAAATGTCTATAGAAAATGTTCAAAGGAAAATGTCCATGGGAAAGCTTCAAAGGACTCTAGAGATAAAAGGCTGCTAAAGGACCCTGAAAGGTAGGTGCCCTTGTGGGGGACTCTCGGCTACCAAATTAAAGGACACTTCCTAAAGCTGAAGGGTCACCTTCCCTTCAGGAGGATGCAAAATAATAAATTTGAAGGAAGTAAGTAGCATAAAAGGCCAAATCAAGAGAAAGCCAAAGAAAGTCCAAGGGGTGATGCACCCAAAGACGTCAAAGTCAAGAATGGTGAACTAGCCATTGGAAATTCAAACGTAGTGACAGGTGTGTGAATGTGAATTTTAAGGTTCATAAAATAGCTGTTGATTTTGAAAATCCTTAAAGAAAAGCCAAAGAACTTAGTGACCTACAAGAAGAAAGAAGCCTCAAGGCCATCTGAAGATTGCCTGAAGGGAAGATACCCTTGTGGGGGGCTCTTCCCGACCCAAAGTGGACCATTTCTCAAGGCCCAAAGGGCAGGTCCCCTCTGGGAAAGCTCAAACGACAAAGCTGAAGGAATTGCCAAGGAAAGTGATGTGCCCATGGATGTCAAAGTTGTGACAATGAAATAGCCATTGATCCTTGTAAGTTTAAATCTATGGACCCAAATGCAATCAAAGACTTTAAGGCCAAGACTAGTAGGAAACAACTAAGGAACTTAGCATCAAATTAAATCAAGGACCTAATTAAATTAACCAAAAAAGGAGGAATGATGAAGAAGGATCAGATAGCTAGGTGGATATTGAAAGATGCAAACTTTCAATAGCATTAATCATTTCTCTGCATTGAAAAAAGCAAATGGGTAAATGCCCCTAGATTCTAGCCTGTCCTCTTAACAAAATTCAATGCAACATGATGTGTTACTATTCCTATGTCCTTATTGAAGAGGCTATATAAGGGACTCTCTTTTATTGTAAATAGATCTCTCTCTGACAATTAGAAACAAAACTCTGCCCAAATTGAAAGGCATTACTGAGACTTTGAGCTCATATTGTTGATCATATTTTGTTATTGGAATAAGAAAGCAAGTGACTTTTCAAACTTTGTGCTATGATATCTTTGTTGTTGGGGAATCTATTTTTATGTCTGTTTCCTTAATATATTTTTTGTTCCTTTAATTAAACAAGCAAAATTAGTGAAAGTAGTCAGGAAGGTGTCCTGAAGCCAACTATGGAGAGACTTTGTGGCCCCATAATTACCTTTAGTTTATTTTCTTTTTGTTTCTATGTAAAGGACCTTGGGATGACTTTGTGCCCTCATTTTCCTTTGTATCTCACTCTTGGGAAATTTAGGTGGAGACTTTGTGCTACATCTCAATTTTTTGGTTACTATGTCCTTGGTTATATTTTGCAATTACTACCATGAGTATTCTTGTGGTTTGTTGAATAGTACTTCTGAAAGAAGATGAGTGCTTTCTATCATTTCCCTTGAGATTTTTCCTTTGATTTTCATGCATCATCTCTAAAGAAAGAGAGATGGATGGTTTATCCTACCCTTGAGTATTATTTTCTATTTATATATGTGTGTGTGTGTGTGTGTGTGTGTGTGTGTGTGTGTGTGTGTGTGTGTGTGTGTGTGTGTGTGTGTGTGTGTATAAAATATCTATATGGAACCTTCCCTTGATGAAAGGAGAGATTAGTCCCCTTTTGATGTGGTAAACCTACACATTTGGATGACCAATCTTCCTACTTTGGCTGATTAGACCTATTTTGTTTATCAGTACGTTGATCGACAAAATATTCAACCAACATAATCATTATACCATTTCTTTGTATGGGATGAAATTTTACTCCTTTATTTTATATATGTCTATCACTTTATTAACCTCTAACTAAGAATCTCCATATACTTAAGGTGATTTTATTTATGATTTGTGTGATGCAAATAATCCAAGTATGAATGCCTCTTATTTTTTAATGTTATTTTTAATGAAAAAACTAAATGATATTGAAATGGCATAGGGGTTGCACCTAAGGTGTAAATAAGGCTATATCAGCACCAATACTTTTGTAAAATTTTGATCCATCAAAGTACATGGTCCAAATTTCATAATTTATATGATATGATGCAAAGTCATCTCATAAATCATAATTAATTGGAAATGTGTCTAGTAGTGGGACAATAACTAATTGTTATATAATAACTTGTTATTATACTACTTTTTGAGACAAATTTTAGATCAAGTTCTATGAATAACATTACCAATTTAGATATGCATCCTGATAGTTGTGTGTTTGGCATAATAAATTTAATTGGATTGAATTTTATGATAACTTGTATTTCATTGTTGATGATATAGTGTCACAATTTCTATTAAACAAAAACGAGGGATAAACATAGATTTTTCATAGTAGTGTTATTTTTATCATAATCAATAAGTGTTTGGATGATATAAGATACAAATATCTCTCTATTATCATCATCATATTATTCTAATAAATATCCCAAGGCATCACATGTAGCTAATATGTATAATATTAAAGGTTTATCTTGTGTTGGAGGCATGAGAATAAGTGGATTAAGTAAATATAGTTTTATTTCATAAAAATTCTATTAACATGTTATATCCCATTCACACTTTGTACCTTTTTTGAGTAATCATGTGATGGGTTGTGTATTATCGAATAATTAGGCCAAAAAATGTATTATTTCTATATTTTTTCATGTAATGACCATAATTTTGATAATCCTTTTGATGGAGGCATGTCTAAAATGTTTTTATTTTTTTTTGGGATTTATCTCCATGCCTCTCTAAAATATTATGTATCCCAATAATTTCCCATAATATATCAAAATATACATATATGTAATCTCACATTGTATTTTTCTAACCTTTCAAAATATTTCTACAAATCTAAATCATGGTCTTATCATTATTTTGATTTTGTAAATAGATGTTTCACATAGACCTCCACAATTTTATGTATATAATAATGAAAAATATGGGTCATGGCTAACTAATAATTATCCTTAGAATTTTTTAATCCAAATGGTTTGATCACGTAAAATTAATGTTCCCCAAGGTGTAGTAAATGAAGTTTTCTCTTTATCTTTATTTTGACTTAGTTGTATTGTAATAAACCATCCATGAATGATAACATATCATAACTATTTTTAGAATAAAAAATGATTTCAATGTTTAGAAATGTATATTCATATTAAGTAAAAAAATTATTTGTGTCTTCATAATCTATATAACACTAAATCTACACATTGGGTTTTGCATTTGGTACTATATTAGAAACCCACTTGGGGTAATCAATGGATCGAACAAATATTGCATCTAAAAATTTATGTATCTCTTGTTTTAATAATTAAAAAATATTGGATGAGTTTTATGAACCCTATATTTTATTATCTTTACATCTAGATAAATCACAATATTATTTAATATGATTTTGGGATCAATTACTAGCATATGTTAATAAACCTGTGTAAATATTTTTGGGAAGTTGTAAAACTTATCGAATTGATTCTCCATCATATTTATATAACTTAGATACTAATAATAGAGTTCTAGGATCCTTTTCTTTTATATAATGATATTTTACTATCTCTTATTTAATTAGAGTGGATTTATCTTCCACTTATGGTTTTGTAGGAATAGTATATGGACCATTTCTCAGATATAGACAATTATATCTTCACTTATTCCAAATTATTTTTGGGTGGTAGTTGTGTGAGGAAATTTATTCATATTATAGGAGGTAGATAGTTATTAATACAATACATTTTATTTTAGGAGAGATTAATTATTCAAAAATTCATATAATGTCTAAATTTATAGGAAAACTATGTCATCAATCAACTCAGCATATACCAACTATATTGTAGATCTTTTATGAACTTATCATGCACTTAGTTAAAGTTTTAATTTAAATAAATGTGTATAAACAATATTTTTTATATTTTTTACTTTCTTATTTTTCACTAATTCTTATATTTAATAAATACCTTTTTATATTTTATGATAATATTCTTGAATTAGATTAACAATTTCCTATGCATGTTTCCCTAATGTTTGTCCCATGAATCCCAATTTTTTAAATATTAAAAGCCAAAACCACATTGACTATGATTTTTTATTGATGATTAAATTTGAGTAAAATAATATATTTTTGTATTATTATTTTTAATTATTGAGACTATGTTTCATGAGGAATGTTATGATCCTCAAGTGTGGTTAATGCACAATATTTTAATGGTTTTTTATCCAAAGGGAATTTATATATGTATCCTTGATGACTAAAGTTTAGACATGCATGTAGGGTAGAATTATTATTTTTCATATCATGGATTCATGGCCACCCTAATATACTATTATAACTAATTTCATTAGGCATGCCCTAACAAATCTATGGCTATTTCTCAAGAGCCTAGATTAATATTTAGTGTAGTTTATCCTAAGAATTTTATTGAAATTTTCTTAAATCCTCAAATATTCATATCTGAGTAGTTAATATCCTCTACTTTAATACCAATTTATTAAAAAATATATTAAAATTTTTGAGACCTAATCGATTATCCACCAAAACATGCTTAATTATATTATTTCATACTTGGAATTCAATATATAATGGTATATGTGGATTTATAATTTGATAAGGAGGAAAATATTATTTTTAAAATGAAATAATTTATTCTATACATAATAGTTTATTTGTAATATAAGCCACATAAGGTGGTTCTAAATCATTTTGTAAAGTTGTATCACATAATGTTGTATATAATATATCTTTGTAAACATGCATTGCCTAAGTAATTATAATAGATACAAATCTTATTGGTTATCTATGAGTTGATCCATGATGTCATACCCATTTGGTTAATTATATATTTTTTATAAGCCCATTTGTCTTATACTCTTGGATTGGTCACCTTACCTCTTCATGCTATAATATCATGGACCACAATATCCAATATAAGCCAAGGGTTCTTATTAGAAGTGTGATGGCAGTTGTTAGTAGTCTAAATATTAGGAGAGGAACAAGATGAGTCATGTATTAATTTTTTTTATCTAGTTCTCACATTAGGTATCTTGTATTATATGTTGCAAAAATAATATTAGAGGGGGCTTGGGATTATACAATGGCAAGCTTAACTCTATTAGTGGATTTGGACTTGATATTTCTTACCATTTGTATAAATAATTGATCAAAATAAGTTATACTATCAAGGTATAATAATAATAAAATATTATTCTCATTATTTGTTTTATCCAATAATGTTCATTTAACATGGCCATGATTAATGTGTATTAATATGGAAAAATTAAAAACCTTAAAACAAAAATCCACAACCCTAATGGAAAACATAGGGTTTTATATTTTTCAATATGTATATAGGTTCAACAACATGTTTTAGCCTAATTTTTATTGATGAGGTAGATTAATATAATTAAGATAGAACTCTGAAATAAAATTTAGATCAATATATATGGCATTGAATAATACATCTAAAATATAAAAGATAAAGATTGTTTTTTGATTTAATAAGGGAATATCCTAAATATGGAGATTATTAAATAAGTGGAGACACATGAATTAACATTTATTTATAAATTATGTACTTGTGACCCCTCCTTACAAATACTTAGATCATGCCTCATCCTACAATACTTAACTACCATTCCTTCACTTTTATGTGGATGACCCTTTTCTCCAACTAACTAATGATCTCATAAAATGCATATTATACATTAAAAAAAAATCCTAAACTCACTTTAAAATTAATCCACACTTATAGTTTATCTATATCTACTCTCCATATAAGGCCACTCAATTTAGGCTATCTTGTTCCCTTATTATATCCAATTTTTCTAGTTGCATCTTTCCACAAAATAACAAATCTTTTCTCAAATTCAAAATCATGTAGCATGTCATATAATACATTATAAATCCCCATTTTAAGTAATTCCTAATTTATAATTATAAATCCAAAATTTTAGCCCATTTTTCACCAACTAGCTCATATGATTGAAAAACATTAGAACATCTAACTTCACATTAAGATAAAAGAAACTATTTTTTTGAATAAATACAAAGTCCACATAGCAATCGTATCCTTGAGATAACTATACAAACATCATTTAAGCACTTAATCACATAAGGATTGCACCAACATTTAGCATTTTTTACTAGTATTTCACACACACCATTGTAACAAGGGAGAATTACATGGAGTTTGATCTATCTTTAGAGTAATGGAATACAAGTAGTGATCAACATAGGGAATGTTGATGTTTATCAAAGCTTAAACCACTAACTCCTTTTTATGTTTTATATGTTTAAAATTCATGATCAATTGAGATAGAGTTATAATTGAATAAAAAATCACACAATGATTTTCATAATAAATCAAGAGATCCCACAAAATCAAATAAAACATACAGAAAAAGTAAACTTACCATATTAGTCATAGAGAGAAAACCATGGTAGGACATCAGTGTAACCTAAATACACTAATGTGGGCTACCCTTATCTAATTCTAGTGGAATTATCTTACAATTGAGAAAAAAAAGATTCCTAATTGAAAACATCGTTACATAGTTGCACTTACAGTCCCACATTCTTATTTTCCAACCAAGTTATCTTTTCTTGGTACTTTCCATTTTTAGCATATTTTCATCTTTAGAAACTTTCAATTCAGTTTGTGTCATTTATTTCATACATGTACCATTCTAATTTTATGAATTAGTTTGTCTAATTAGTATTTAATAACTCTTAATCCCTAATTTTGATAAAACATATCGGTGATCTTGATTACTATTAAACCCTACCAAAACCTAGTTTTCCCTAGGGATTCCATATATTTAAGCATCCATATTAGCATTTCATATTCTTGATTTTCTAATTTCCATACTCATCATGATCACAATGACTACACACACACACACACACACACACACACACATATATGTATATGTATATATGTGTGTGTGTGTGTGTGGATACACACACACACACACACATATATATATACATATATATATATGTATATATATATATGTTATTATATGTATGTATATATATATATGTATATGTATGTATGTATATATATATATATATATATATATATATATATATATATATATATATATATATATATATATATATATATATATATATATATATATATATCCACACACACACACACACACACACACACGTGTGTGTGTGTGTGTGTGTGTAATTTTTTAGTTCAAAGTTTCTCCTTTTAATTTGCATGTGCCTTACCTATAACATGTAAAATATTTCTCATGTATGTAATAAAATGGATAGATAATTAAAATGTAAATATAACATCCTATATTAGTCAAGAGATTAGTAATTAATAGTTTTATGATGTTTATATTTACATGGAGTAGTTTTTGTTGCCACCTATTACTATTATATTTTAGAGGGCTCATATTATTCATTTTATTCTCCTTCCCCTAGACCTCAAAACTATCTTAGATCATAACCTACCTCTGTTATTCTCCATAGTCTTATAGTAGACCTTGTGGTTTGAGTTGTGGTAATTGATGAGGTCAGGTTCCTCATTAGGTAAGGAAAGAAGATAAAATTTAGGAAATTCCTTTTTTTCTTCAATCTAATCCAACATGATAAATTGATTTTTCTAGAGGATATGATATTGTTGTCTAGTTAAGGAATACATTAGTTGAGATCTCCATGTTATAATTGATTTAGAAATATACTATATTCAAGGATATTATATACCAAACTTTGAATCAAACACTTATGCCTCATGACACAAAACCTTATTACTTTTAATTTATTGTAAACACTTTGAAGGATGTTTATGATGTTATCTCTTTTTAAAATGAGGACTTGCCTTCATAGTCAACTATTGATCAAAATTTAGCTTTTTTTATATAATTTAAAATCTAAAGTACAACAACAAAAAAGATTTTGATTGACAATGGTTTAGTGTTGAATATTTACAATATCACATTTTAATAGATGATGGGTATTAACATGGATTCTCTTTAAAATAAATATAATAATACCAAAGGATTTGATTATGTGCCTTGCCAAGATTTGGGTTATATCACTTTGTATATTTTAGTAGGGCCCAAAATCTCACCTTCTCATTTTCGAGTAATGAAAAATCATTTGAAATATAAATTTTTATTAGGTAAGTCATGGATAATGCAATAGAAGTTGTATCTTCTACTCTACTTAGGTGTGTCAAAGTTTTACATGATTGATACTTCTAAACATGCCCATTCAATAAACAACCATTAATATATTGTAAGATCATAGAGTATACTATTGATAACTAATCACATTTGGGTTCACCTCAATATAATATAGTTCCACCACTACATAACATAACTATAGATAAAATATACACATATGAGGTTTATCAATCTAATATAAATGATAAAAAGTTATAATCTATATATTCATTAGCACAAAAGTGCTCACTTACATAGATAAAATAAGAGTAAACGTTACATAATTAACTTTTCTAATCAATTCAAAATATCCAAATTTCATATCTATAAAATACATTGAGAATGATCATGATGATACCAATTAAATACCAGTGAACATTTATGATTATTTGGGTGGATTAAATTTAACACTAGCTAGTCCAAGTTGATTCAATGGAAACCATTATGGTGAATACAAATAAAGGATAGACAATGATTTTAGATGTCGGTAAAGGAAAGAATATTTGTTTCAATATAGATACTACATAAAATAGTATTTTTTTCATGGGTACCATGGACAAATATCTTTGTAAAATCTATAATTTCTAGAGAGGAGGCATAAATTAATGCATTGCCTCTACCAATAGGTGACCATTTATAGTTTCAATTAATAATCTATATGTCATGGATATAAATCTAGATATAATAATCTAGGATAATAATGAACAAGATAGGCCATGTGTGATGTTACATATGCTACTTGATAATGAATTAATTAATTTTCCAATAGTATGGCATAGATCTACCAACATGTTTTCAAATCAAGATGGAAACCCATTTTTCACTTTCATAGAATTACAGGGCATGCTATAGATAATTTTGTAACATTACAATAGAAACTTAAAAAATATAAGGCTAAAGGCACTATTCAAACTATATAGTCCATACCAAAACCTAATAGGGAATCCACAACAAGGTCATATAATATAAATTACAAGCATTCTATAAAGAATACATTTAACATTTGGGTTTTTATTGAGAATTAATATAGAAAACATGTGGAGATAAACAAGTACATTATCAAGATGAAATTCTGAAATTTATATATTTTAAAGATTAAATAGGACATACTACAATATCATTTGTATTTAGTCCAAAGGTTTTTGAAAAACTATTTTTTGTTATGAAAACATCCAATCAAATTGGTTCTACATTAGGTCAACAATGGTTACATGCAATGGAAATAAAATTTGTATTATATATAACTTTCTTACATTAAAATTTGAGGATTGTATAATTCAGATTCTTCATGATGGAATGAATGACAATCACAAATTCCAAAGTAAGAAATAGGGCTCAAAGTTGGTTTATCCAAAAACCACACATGCATCTTATTAGGCAATAGATAAATGGGTCATATAAATGTATAGGGTTCAAAATAATGCCAAATAAAAGGCTAGAATTATAGATAATGATGATGTTTTTGGTGTTCAAAAATATTTAGTATCTTGCACTTGATGATATTCCACTAGATCCACATTTATATTATCCACATCACTTAGATGTGTTGATTAATTTATAGATTATCATGTTGTTTCATACATTAAAAAATACCAAATAAAATAAATAATCTAAAAAAATAAAAAATTAAGACTTATGCATGAGTCATGTAGTGTATTTGTATCAGTTAATTAATGTTTTGTATACTAAGTATTTATCTCTATATATAGTTTATATCAAATATGTTTCATAAGTGTATATGAGTGAATGAAAAACATATAGGTTTCCATTTCCAAACATAGTTATAGGTTATTTAACTATTTTAAACTCAAAAATTATAAGCAGATAAAAGTGCTCTACCTAGATAGAATTGTACTACACTATTGTTTTATTCCATTAGAGTCATGATAGTGAACACACACTCTACATTCTCAAACATAAAAACATAATATGACACCTAAGAAATGTTTATACCTATGAAATTTCACTGGGGGAATCATTTAAATAGTTTATTTCATTATTTGGCTATCCCTTATAGTTCACATCTCAATTCCTTTCATTGCTCAAAATCTATCAATAATTCTTGATTAATTTTACATTGATATATTATTGACATCTTAGTTTATTGAATATATTGATGTTACAAATTTCTTATGTTTATCAATTACATTTAATATTTCATGACCTTCATGTTTAATTTTATGATTCATGTTCTATGTGTGTTTACTGTATGGATTGTGGACATTTCAACATGTCCTTATGTGAAGTTCTATGACTTATTGTATGTTTCTATGCATGTGAGTGAAACTTGAATATATCAATTATATTTTTTCTATTGTAATTTTATTTTTTGATTTGTTTATTTTACATGTACTCTTGTGTGTATGTGTGTGTCATGGCCATGACACTTGTTTGTTCAATCTTTGATGCCATGATGGACATAATGCATCTTCCCCATTTTATTTTGCTATGATCAATATCACACATCCATCCTTGAGTTTTTCTAGTAAATTTAAAGTATATTTAGTATATGATCACTTATCTTTGTGCCTTATTGCTAACATCTATATTAACAGTGTCACTATGCATGATTTTTTCCACATGAATCTTATATCACAATTTTCTTCCATTTATATATGGCAATGCCATCCTCTTCATGTTATCTTTACTAATCATATTTACATATTTTTATGACATATCTCACATATTTTTGTATTTAAAGATAATTTATTTCATAGAACTCACAACTCACCTCAAAAGAGGGGGCCTACATAGTGTCTTATCTTAGAGACCAAGTTGCAACAATATACAAAATAATTAAAAATCAACAAGATTTACATAGTTTATCATGATCCATACCTATAAAGTAGTTTTTGGAAATACAACTTCATTTGGACAAGGGAATAAGATAAAAATGTCCAAAATAGTGCATCATTATCCTAAAAATAATAAAATAGTATTTTTCAAAAACTCTAAGAATCTTAGTTGGTACAAAGTAGTTTCTAATAGGTACCACATCACAATTTTCAAAAAAAGACATGGGTTTGTTCCAAGTTACAACATCATGTGTGACATGTAATACAAGATGATTTACACATGTTGGATAAATTTTTTTACTTGATATCACTTAGTTTTAAAATTTAATATGCTCATTTATCATATTAGGGGCATGTGTGTGGCACATGACCACATTATTTCTTAGTTTTTCAATAGTTTCAAATATGGAGAGATAATAGTTGTCATTATCTATATTGTATACACAAAATCAAATCATGCTATATTTTTCACTAGTTGTATGCCAATTTTGTGCCATAAATAAACCTTATTCCATATATAGTGGTTGGTTCACCTTTTTCACAAGTTTTTACACTAGAATAATCTATTTGAATTCATACAAGGATTTCTAGCTACTCTACCTACCTTGAGTTATGAAATGATGAAGTTAAGGCAAACTTGAGTTTTAAGCACACTCTCTTTTCAAAAAGGATTAGGCCATACACAATCCAATCCAAGAACTACAAATAATAAGAAAAATCTAAGGGTCTTACCCTCTATAGTTACCATATTTTACACAAAAAAACATAATGGTTTTCTTTTATTTACTTCTTGATTTTTATCTTAAGTAAGAACTAGTTTTATACATGTTTCATTGTAGGTTATTCATGAAGCACAACTCATCATTTTTGGCTGAATTCAATATTATTATTCATAGGTAATTTCATGTACACATTTTACTTTTACTATAGAAATTTCACTTTTACTACATTACTAAAATAAAATGGGGCAAATGTCAACACATAAAATAACATTTATTTATAAAATGATGTACTTTTGACCACTCCTTACACATAGCTCATGCCTCATCCCATAGTACTTTAATACCATTCCTTCACTTCTAAGCACATGACCATTTATCTAGGAAACTAATGATCTAAAAATATTATTATTTCACATTAAAAATAACCTAAACTCACTTTCAAACCAATCCATAATTCCAATTTAGGTTTTTATTGACTTATTTCTACCCTTGAACTTAGAAAGGGATATAATTATGCCCATGAGTACCTGAGCTAAACCTTGGTCACCCTATTCTATTTCTTAAAGTGTTATGGAAGTTTAAAAAAGGGGTCATTTATCATTAAGTCAAGGTAGTAGGTTCAAGTGATGTGCTATGTCAAGGAGTTTCATGGTGGTCATCTTCTCACCCTTATAGAGCATGTTTCAAGTGTCTACTCTACTCTGTATATTTATAAAATCCCATGAAAAGTCTTAATATGGTCCTTAATAGACCCAAGTCATTCATGAAAGAGGTTACTTATGATGTTGCATCCATAGCCAACCATGTGAGCTTGCCAACAACTTATAACATGCAGAAAATTTTAGGAGATTAGAGACTAATATGAAAGAATATATTTGACCCTTTTTTGAAACTGTAACATACTTTAAGGTTCTTTAGAAAATATTAAGGTATCTCCTTCAATTGATGTTTCACTTAGAATTATGCATGCATTTCCTCCAAAAGGGGTGTCTAACCATGTGAATGATTTTATCTTATCCCTAAAAACATGACCAAGACCATAAATTATTCCTCTAAAGGTCTTTTTCATTACCATAATTCCATTATACAATAGTTTCATATGCACAAGGGTGTCCTTTCATAAGTCAAATGATTTTATTCACCATTAAAGGGGCCCACACATGAAGGAATAATGTATTTTCACCTTTACTCCACCTATATTCCCTATTTAAAATGAATTTTAACCCCTCATTTACCTCTACATACCCACAAATAACGTTTCAAGATTTGAAAACTTAAGAAAATGTAAGAAACTGATTTTTTGCAAGTGTCTTCAAGCATGTATAGATCCATATAATATAGTCATGGTCATAAAAGCTAATAATATTTAGAGGAAACCCAATGTAGACACCAAATGAGAGTATCTATGAGTTTTAGAGTTAAAATGATAAAAAATAAGACCCTTCTCTTCATCTCTCTTCTTGGCAGCCTTGGATAACATCTTAGGTTCTCGTTCAATATGAAAAGGAGAGAGAAAATGAGAAACTAATATTTTGGTCAAAGGAGGTGAACATATTTATATTACAGTTTGTGGCATTATTTCTCATATTTAATCTCTTTTATATATGAAAAATCACTAAGAAAGTGAATGACTCACTATGTTTCCTCCATCTAGGCTAGGTTTAGGTTTGCTTTAGTTTCTCCATTTCTGAGTGTGATGAAAGAAAAATGGAAATTAGGGTGGCTTATTAGGGGTTTTAAAAAACCTTATACACCACCTTCAAGGCTCATTTCATGTTTGAGTTCATGGGATAAATAAATATCAAGGTTTTCACAAGTTACATGCTACAGTCAATGTTTCTTGATGATGAAGAACCTTCAATGCATATATCTAAAAATGAGTAATGGTTTTAAGTTAAATGATGGTTTTATTAAAATAATTCATGTATTATTACCTCCTTAACACATGGAGTTATAAATGGACCTTAAACTCTCCTAATATTTTGTCTTAAAGTATAATTGCTTGTGTAATTCAAACTTCAATGGAAATGGGAATAGAGTGTTTCATGGTGATGGCTATTGAAGATCATTAGAACACTATGGAACATGCATATGTGTTTTATTAATATGGAGGAATACCACTCTATAAAGGATAAATCCCCATTATGGATCTCAAGACCAAGAAATAATGAACTAGACTCATAATGCTTTCATAGACATGTTTAGCAAAGTTTAAGGTAAATTAGTATGATTTAAGGTAAAAAGAATTAGTTTATCCCTTCATATGCCTGATTAACCAAAACCAAGTGCCTTCCCTTGTTGAATATATATTAGGGTGTATATGGTCCCCATAGGTGATATTTAATAAGATTCAATAGTACATATGGAACCTCTCAAAAAACATCTATTTTATAATGCTCTCATCAAGCCATTTCACTCCATAGTAGGCTCTAGTTTATAAACATCAAGATTTAAAGGAATCTATGACCATCATCTATAGGTTTAAGCCCTTATACACAATCTTAAGTCCTATAAAAAAGGAAAAATGTTACATAATACTATCAAATTCCAATAAAACTATGAGAAAAGGTATCCATTCAAATGTGGATACTATTGAGAAGCTATAACCAAGTTTAAAAGATGATGCTCAAGCCCAGACTTTAAACAATTTCCCAAAACCATCATATAAATAAACCTATAAGATGAAAATAAGGGTAATACTATATTTAATATGAATACCTCAAAAGGGTGAATAGGATTTAGGGAAGGTGAATTGGGTTACCAACATAGAATAGAATCCATCATCTCATTCATGGGCCTATGTAAGAACTCCCTTCGAAACTAAACACCATAACCACCACCTATAGGTATTATACCTAAAATATTGAATATGATATTATATATGCACATTGAGAAGAGATATAAAAAATAGGGGAAAAAATTAGATGATATATAGTTGAGAGGTAAAGTTAACTTGAGAGGATAGATGAAAAAGTTGACTCAAGCACCAATAGTGAGCTAAGTACATCCAAGTTTACCTAGGCAGTTGTGGTCTATAACTTACATGAATAAAAATGGAAAAAAAAACATGTAATGGTAAAACCAAGGTAGTGCATGTCATCCATATTCCTTAGGATATCATAGGGTGATGATCAAGCTCGAGAGCTACCTGGTGAACACCCATGACACACATGCCTATGTGTATAACTATATAAATGAGATTTAATATCATGTATGGGGGAGGAAAAATGTTTAAGTTTTTTTTAATATATTTATATAATGTTACATGAGATTCTATCCATGTCAATATTAAATAATAAGAGAAGAGACTACCCAGGTCTGTAACACCAACTGATTAAATCACTTAGACTGGGCATTGATGGTCATGTCAAGCTTACAAGAGAGAGGGACATAGATGGTAGTCTGGGAATCTAATGACAATTGAAAATGGTGTAAATTATATAGATAAGGGTGTTATTATAACATTTAAGCCACCAATGCACCTATAGGTGACTTAAAGCCCTAAAACTCAGTCTAGGCCTATAAGGCCTAAATCCCTCTTTAAACCCTCAAGATCCTATATTCATATTTATGATAGAATCAAACCCCCATTGTAGGAATAAGGTAATTAATATGTGTATGTTAATGACACATGTCTTGAGAAAGGTGTTTTGGGTATAGGAAGGTAGGGAACTGGGTAATTTTGTCTCATTACTCCTCATGAGCTTCACCAACCCAGTCTACCATTTTGAGTTTCAAACTCAAATGGTCATATATCACATGGTAATATTAGTAGGGCCTATTTATCTTATGGGGATTTGGAGACTCCTATGAACTTACCATACATGAAATAAAGAGTTACATCTAGGATCCCAACTTTTTGAATGATCCTTAACACTGTGAACCCAACTAGAATGCTTTATATATTGGTACTATGAGTTTTTTGGTATTTTTAAAGGGGTTTATGGGTTTAACATCCATGGCAATAAGTTTTGGATTTTAATCTTGTACTCTATAAACCATTTTTAAGATGGTAGGCTACTAAAACCCTTCCTAAACCCTAATAAGGACCTAATGAAATATTTTTGCCCTAAATTCCCTTAAAATTAGGTATTTGAGTATTTAAATTGTCTTAGTGGTCTTCCAAGGTCACATGGGCACCCAACTATTCCACTAATTGGCACACATAGACTATGTGTTGTACATATTAGGTGTAGATAAAAATTATCCAAGCCTATGTGTAGATAATTAAAGTAAGTAGACATGTTTTTCATAGTTTTGTAGGGTAAAGTACATAAAGAGGTTGAGAATACTATAAAATGACAACCTATAAGGGTCTCCACATCTAATGGCTACCTATAGACATGCCTAAGTGCCTAGTTAGTAGATTATGTATGCATAAAGAAGAATAAAGTGTCTTAAGCAAGACAACACAAATGATCCAAAGGATCTAAATTATAGGTTTCATACTCTTAGAGGTGGCCAAGTACCTTCATGAATCCATTTTCAAGTTAAACCATAGGAACCTTGTCATTAGGCCTATTAGCCTAATACCCTCCTTAAGACATGACTACTTAAAGATTGAAGTCAAAAGATAAGAAGGTTTAAATGAGACCTTAAAATATCATGAAATTATACTTAAAGGAGTTTTATATTTTCAAGATGTGTTGGTTTACATAAGAAAGCTCAAGATTGGCCATTTTGGCTTAAAACCACCTTGAGAGTGCACAAAATGCAAGATAATAACCCAAGGATCATCATCTTATTCTCAGAATTATATGGAGGATCTATATTTGGATCCTATATGATATGGAAATTTAGGGAAGGCTATATAATTAAATTTCTTGGTATTGGTTTTGTAGTTCAAACACTTAGGGTTATGAACAATTGCTAAGGGTCTAAACCTCCCTAAACCTCTCTAAAACCCTTATAAGGACTTGATGGAGGAAAAATTGAGAAATTTCACTCAAATTCCATGAATTTTATTAGGAGATACATATAACTCATTTTTCACTCTAATGAGGTCCTATTCATGTTATTGGTCTATATAGATAATTATATAAACATACCAAAAACACTATTTTTGCAAGGTTTAGTGATAATTTCAAGGTGTAGGGCTGGATAAATAGTTAAATACCATTAAAAAAGGTAGTATGAAGTGTGTTAAAACTTCTCAAGTCAAAAATTTCTCTCAAATCCTCCTCAAAATTCTCTTATCAGCCTATACTAAAGAGCTAGTGTGGAAGTGCTAGTGAAAGGTGACATAGTCAATTAAATGAGCAAGGTTTGTATGTGTATAGTATTTATAATGCATAATTCATGGTATAATATATTTTTTATAACTAAAAAATTCTCAAAAGTCCATACATGAAGCTCCTATGCAACCCTCATGATCATCCAAATAACTAAAACTAAATGACTAGGCCTGGTTGCCTAGTAGGCCTATTTGGTCAACAAGAGAAGATGTGTATTGGCATAGATGACTACTAAGGGAGTAAATTCATGTCATGAACAACCTTGTAACTACTTCATGAAGTAAATAAAATAATTTTCATATCCATAATGGAGTATGGGATAGTTTTCCATGCCTTATTAGCATGCAAGAGAGGGGTAAGCTACTATATACTTTATGAAGGCTTAACTAGACTACATTTATGCCTTTGTAACTTTCATGAGGAGATGTGGTTTACAAATTTGGAATTTCCATGATTTTAATTGGGTCAACCAAGGTATAATTATATCCTATCCACTACACCTCCATGCCTAAAATCTCATTAAAAACCACCAACTAGTCTAAGAAACACATGGAGAGATCATGGAGTTGTTATTGATGCTTATAATTGATGATGGAGTGAATTAGGGTAATAATGACCTATTATCCACACTTCCATGCTATATTACCCTCTCTTTCTCTTCTCTTATTCTATAAATTGAGGATATAATGCCATTATATGCATTCCTTAGCTAGGTATGATGAAACTCTACTCAAATTTTAACTTGTAAACCTTTTGAATGATATAAGGACTGGTATAGATTAGTGTGATTTATTATTTTTTATTTAAAAAAAGTGATTGAGTTTCATATTCCTTTGCATGTTCTTATCTTCATCTATTTGCTATGAAATTATCTAAATAGGTCATATGGTGTGTAGAAGTGTTGGTGACTATGTTTGAAGTAGAATATTATTGGTATTTTCATGAGAATAGACCTTTCATTCATCATCAAGTTTTTACCACTTGACATATCTTCCATATGAAGTATTGATACTTAGGAGTCTCTATGAGAGAGTGATCTAATCTCTAGTCCTTGTCTTATTCTCAAGTGTTATTTAAGGATTAAT
Organism: Torreya grandis; assembly: GCA_037957365.1. Taxonomy (NCBI): domain Eukaryota; kingdom Viridiplantae; phylum Streptophyta; class Pinopsida; order Cupressales; family Taxaceae; genus Torreya; species Torreya grandis. The sequence goes on from JARHVA010000019.1 coordinate 609,738, forward strand.
TAGAGTAGATAAAATATGTTGTTACATCATCTCCCATTAACTTAGGTTTTGTTTCATGCATAATATTCTATCTCTTTTCATCACCATTTTAGTAGTTTAATGAACCAAGATACAATTGATACGCCAAGGTAACTAACCCCAAAACTAGAGGTTCACCTTATCAACTAGGATACCCATACCTAAAGGTGATCCCATTATATTATATGGATGAAGTAGGATTGAAATATTACTACTTTAATGGGTAAAATATAGACTATCACCAATTTTTTGCATGCCTAGTGGGACCAATATTCAAGCAAATTACAATAACTACTTATAGTATTTGATGATATCAAAGAGATTCAAGTACTCTAGTGATATATTTAGAATTGAGTTTCAAGCCAAAATTGGTCATAATGTCATCATACAAAGGTAAATAAGCTGAGTTTTCTAAATTATCCTTTTGTCTAATCCTAATCTTACACCCACTAATTCTCCTAATCTTGCTAAACAAAAAACTACTACAACCCATACACCTCTAATGACTAGGCCTAAGAACCAATATGTTATTCCCTTAAATGGTGGTAGCCCCTTAAAAATAAATATATCCATTTTTGTACACGTAAGATCCTTTTATACTTCATAAGAGAAAAGTCTACCACTCATATTGAACATATTGTAGACATAGTCAACCTATACTAAGTTCTCAATGTAACCCAAGAAAATTTGTAAATGAGGTTATTAGATACTTATTTGAGAGGTAAGGCACTTAAATGGTATATAGGTCTAACACCTAATACTATCAACACCTGGGATGAGTTTGGGAACACCTATACAATCATTTTGAGCATAGAAGTGACCATTTATCTCTAGTGGAACAACTAGCCATAATTAAAAGGGCTCCCCAATAGTTTATGGAAGAATTAAACTATAGGTCTCAAAATAATTATGATAGGATAAAAATGGTAGTAAACCCCACTCATAACTATGCATTTTTTAACTATTTGAGATCCCTTAATTCTAATGTGGTAGTCATGATACAGTCTATGGGAGGGAACACACTACCAAATGCTTATGAAGTGATAATAAGGGAAAAAAACAATTTAATACAAGTAGGAAAGATTACCCTAAGGCCCAATATGCCTTTGTTCCTAGAGATACAACCTCTTATGCTTACCATTTCTCCCCTAACAACACCAAATAATCATGATCATGAAGATGTTAATTTGGCATACAAACTAGGTAAAATTGAAGGACTACTCAAGGCATAAAGAAACAAGATAGTGGCCTTAGAGAGACAATAAATTATACCTTATAGACATTACCAAACACCCTATCGAGATCCCTATCAGCCTTATCAGTTCAAAAGGCCTCCATATCAACCTAATCCACAAGGTCAAGGGTAGATCACTCAAGCAAGGCCCTATAATAGATTCAATCCCAATTTTGCTAGTACTTTTATAACATTAATCCCAACTAAAAAAAATTATGATCAAGGAGATGAATGTTCCACACAATGGAGGAAATCACATGAGATGACAATTAGTCTATTTGGGGATGTTTGTTAAGCCTCTTTTATGTAGTAGAATTAGGATCCTCCTATGTAAGATGGTCAGCCTCCTACACAACATAGATACGGTCTTATATACAACATGAAGAGAATCCCTTCATGAATCAATATAAGACAAACCTACAAGGAATGGGTGGGAGTAAGACATAGTCAAAGACCACTTTTTTTAACTTACAAGAAGGAGAACATTATTTTGAAAAAAAATTAGACAATCAATGTGGGGGTACAACCAAGGTGGACAATCCTATTGTAACCCATACAAGGGCCAAAAGGAGAGTAGTGAGTAATGATTTAGAAGTTGGGAGAACAACTCTTCCATCATCTCAATCATCTTAAGATGCTAGTGGAAGAAATTCAGCCCCTAAAACTCTACAAATTTAGAAGGTTCAAGATGGGTAAGGATAGAATTACAAAGGACCTTTCATACTCCAAGTCACTCAAGCTCCAAGTGGTATGATTGTTCTTAAGTTATGGTCAAAGGCTGCTAGTTTTCACATTAGTATTTTAGAATAGATAAAGAAGTACCATGTCACCATACTAATGTGGGACACATTTCTCGTTTTAATATAAAAGGTATCCTCCAAGAAAAGTTGTCCAAATTTCACATCTTGGACAAGTAGGTAGAAAAAGTGGGTGTAGCCCTAGCTAACACCAATCAACCTAGTGAGCCTCAAATAGCCAAGGTAAATAGGCCACCTCCTTTATATCTTTATATCATCATAAGAGACTAATTAACACATAATTTTATGATAGATAGTGGGGATATTACATATATCATGCCTAAGTCTATAGAAGACAAATTGGGGTTAAAGTATGAACATAATTCTAAAGGGGTCTTACAACTATATGGGTCTCATACTAATATTTTTGTTGTACTCAAGGGTATGAAAATAGTCCTAGTTTCTTTCAATAATTGTATCATATCCCAAGATGTTATAGTAGTAGATCTCCCACCTTATTTTTCTTTGTGTCTATCTAGGGATTTCACTACTAAGATAGGAAGCTATCTCTCTTTTGATTAGTCTTATATGTTATTTAGGACCAGGTATGGAGAAAAAGTTACCATCAGGTCTAAAACATATCTCTAGGTTCCATTTAGATCCCTACATGCCTAATTTGTATAGTGCCAATTACATTATCATAGATGAAGATGAACACCCCAATGATTAAGAGATAGTTGAACCACTTAAAGGTATATGAGACTTGTTTCTTGATGAATACAGGGTAGATAACCATGGACATGATCCATATAAGATCATTAAAGAAGAAAGCTTAGGGATATATTGTATGCATGAGGAAATTGATGTCATAAAAACTTTTACTAACCCAAACTAAGACCATGATGAAGGATGGAGTTTATTCTTTGATGGCTTTAGGTGAAAGAATGGAAATGGGGTAGGTCATGCTTGTCTCTCCTTCCAAACAAAGATACTTATCTGCCATGAGGTTCCAATTAAGATGCACATAAAACATAATAGAGAAAGAATTCCTCATTCATGGGCTATAATGGGGAAGAAAGAGAGGCATTAAGCTCCTACAATCCATGGGATATAGTAGTTAGTAGTGTATTAGGTGAGAGGGTAAAATTTAGTAAAGAATACAATCTTGAAGGCATACAATCATACAGTTTGGTACTTATTAGAAGATTTTTAGGCCTTTGACATCCACTTAATCCCAAGAGAGGCTCGTCAACATGTAAACCAGTTGGAAACCATAGGATCATAGTATGACATTCTAAGTGGGGTCAAGAACATGAAATATAAATCTCAAATCAAGGTATTTTTTAGACCTTCAATCCTTGATAATGAGGTTAAATGGAAGATATTTAAAAATGACAAGTAGATAAAATGTTTCTTGTAGTAGGAGGTAGAATTGTACTCAAGAAACCAAGGCAAATTACAATAGTAGTATAGTGACCAGATTATATAATTGAGAATAAACAAGCTATCAATTATATTAGTGACCTTGGAGAATATATTCAATGAGGATGATTAGTTAAGAAAGGACATATCATGTCAACAAAGGAGGAGCATTATGAGAAGGTCACCATTTTTAAGATAAGTTTCTCAAACTAGGTAATGTGAACACAAAGGAAAAGGTAGCCTTCATAAAGTTATGTCAATAATATCAAGACATATTTTCTTGTGAGTTTAATTACTTGAAGGGGTTTAAACCTAGTTTGGCCTAGCATATTATAGAATTAGATGCAAGTGCTAAGCTTATAAGATAAATCAAAAATTGGTCAACCCCAAGCTTGAAATCCTCATGATGAAAGAGTTTCCCAAGCTCATTGAGTCCAACATCATCTTCCTCATCAAACACTCTTCATGGGTGGATAATATTGTGTCTTTAATGTTGTCACCAAATCTTGCACCTTAAAAGAAAGTGGTCAAGCCTCTTCTAGATTTGGGTAGCACGAGGACATTATCAAGTATGTGGGTGTACCAATATTGGAAATGAGCCTCTAAATTTAAGGGCTAGTTACCTAAATGTATCTTGAAATGGTCTTATCTATACCAAATTATTACTTATGGGGAAAAGAGTTATATAATTCATGAATATAACCTACTTTGAAGGATCTGATGCACCAAATGTTCAAGGAACCACTCTCGATATTGAATCATTAACACACTAATAGAATATGAATAGAACTAACACGATGTCTAAAATGATTTCCAATCAATAGTGTTTCACGTAGAGGTCAATTTGATGAGCTTAGGATAGAGGTCAATGAGGGTAAGGCTTGATTGAAAGAACTTATAATCAATTTATCCACTCTATACTTGAGACATCAACCTTAAGACACATTAGATTACCTATAAGAAAGGTTATTATAACTTAGGTTGAACTTGGACCTATAAATGGAATATGAAAACCACTTTTATACATAAAAAAATACACATGATAAGTACATATTAGTAAACAATTGAAAAATTCTATATTCATTACTGTAAGAGGTGCAGAATATAAATTCTAGTAGAGTCTAGTCATAATAGCCTAAGGGATGCTCAATAATAGCTCAAAGGTTATATTTGTATAAAAGGAGAAAAAAAAGAGGGATTTTGGCACTAATAAAATGAATCAAATGAGCACAAATCCATTTTAACTATAGTTACAATTTCCTCTACAAAATATGCTCATTCAGACCTTTTTATTGATCTAGGTCACTTCAATTGGTTGCACAGTTACATTATTCCCTCCTTAATCTTCCTTGATAATTGTAATGGTGGGATCAAGTTATTCTAAGCTAAGTTTTAGATTCAAAGTAGTTAAATCAATTAGATTAATCTGCTAGATCTTTATCTTAGTGATAAACTACTCTTGTCTGGTTTGTTATGATGCACAATAGTGGAGAGAAGGGTACCTTTCATGTAGTTGGTCTTAGAGATGAAACCATTAAACTCTACATGTCTACCTCAATGACATCCTTTAAAATGTTGGATCTAGTTTGAACTGGACCATGTTCAAACTTGGCTCCATGCCTTTTATTTACCTTGCCCCATCAAAAATTAATTTGGAAACCTTTATCTAAGTCACCTGAGCTTGCCTTCATTTGATTGGATATTGAAAAGTAACTTGGATCATTGACCCCTCAAACCCTCTCTCTCTGTTTATCTACCTAATGCAAAAAATAAAATCCATAGATGCTATACTTGGACCCATGTGATTGTGCCACTTGTCACCACCTTTTTAGATTAACTTTATTGAAACAAATTGGCTGATGTAGTTACATCTTTGGGGAAATTATTGTGTACTAATTTTCTTGAAACAATTTTCATATTTAGGACTTTTGCATCAAGCTATTTTCCTTGGGCCTTTTGTATCAGACAACTTGTTAAGGGATTTGTGTTGAGACATTTCCTAAAAAATAATTGTTATTCAAGACTTTTATCATGGATAAAATGTCCGAGGAAAATTAGTATTCACTGAAATTTTCAAGGGATAATCTTCCTAAAATAATTCATACTTGGATTTTCCATGGAACATTTTTCCCAAAAAAATTCAAGTCATCAATATTTTTTATATGGATAAAATGTTCAAGATAATTATGTCCTTATCTCTTTCCATAGACCTTTTTATTTGGATAAAATGTCCAAAAGAATTCATGCCTTTGGGATTTATTCTTGGCCACTTTCCCTAAAAGAATTCATACTTTTTTACCTTTTATCAAAACTTTTGTCTATGAGATTTTTGTGTTGAAATTACATTTGTGACCCTCTGAAACTTTTTTCTAGGACACTTTCCCAAAAAACACCCTTCAAAACTTTTGTCTCAGGACACTTTACAAAATAATGATCCTTCAAGAAAATTGTTTGAATAATTTTATGAAAGAAATGACCTTTAGGATTTTATTACAAACAAAATGTTCACAATAATTTATGGCTTTGTGCCTTTTGTTTTGGATAAAATGTCTAAGATAATTACCAATTCTTGGCCAAATAAGGTGGAACAATTTGTCTAAGGGAATTATGCCTTATACTTTTGTTGCAGGATTTGTGTAGAAAATTCTTTTTGAGAGAACTCTGAATGCTCTAACACTTAGCCAAAAGTTGAAATATTTATTATGTAAACTTATGCTTTCCTATGATTAATTATAACTTCTTGGTTACCATGAAAATATACCACTTTCATCTATGACTCTAAAATGACCCTTACGACACCAAATGACACAAGGACCAAGATAGACTATGACTAAAGCTATAATATCATATGGAATGACATCAAATGAGTTGCAACATACCCCGTGACATTATAAATAAAGACTATATATAATAGAATTACTATATGGGGTTTATCCATTTTGGCATGTGGGAAAAAATGTTCAACATCTTGGTGATTTCCCAATGGTGGCTTAATTACTATGCCATGACTAGTTGCCTAATCCTATCGATTAAGCTATGGAGTCACAAGTATATAAGATGGAAATATAAAATACCTTTGAAACACACCAAACAATAGAAAAAAATAGTAACAAAACACAAAATATAAATACACATGTGCTTCAAAATCACTTATTAGGGCACAACACAATAAGAAAGGAAACACACACCTAACCTAATATTTACAAGCCTGACCCTCAATTTTCAATATCAAGGTTTTAGATGTATCCCATTTATAGGGATAAGTAGTTATTATCCATTCATCCTTGATAATTTAAAGGTTTAATTTTCTTTTACTTGATGATGATATATAATGTACTCTATAGGGTATCAAATTTGGTATTCCTCCCTAGTTTTGCTCTATCTTCATCCCATTTCAAGATTGTGTCACCTTATTGAAATGATCTTAGAGTTGCCTTTTTATCAAAATAAATCTTCATTGGTACTTGGTAATTCTCTATATATTGATGAGATTTATCTCTAGTCTCTTGTAAATCCATTAATTATGTCAATCTCACCTTTATTGGAGTGTTCTCAATCAACTCTAGTTGATGTGCTAACTCTATGGTAGGCTACTCTTAAGAGATAGACTTTCTATATTCCCTTATATATACCAACACAAAAGTATAATTCCATGTTTACCTCTTGTGAATTATCCTATCAACCCATAAGATAGTCTTCAATTTGGTGTGCCAAGCTCTTTGGTTATGCTTCAAGGTTCTCTTGATGATTCTGATCAGGTTCTTGTTAGTATGTTCAACTAACCCACTAACTTGAGGGTAATAGTTGGATGAAGTTATTAATAATATTCCATTACTATTTGCCTAATAATTTTTCTTATCACCCATAAAATCAATAGCATTATCAAAAATAATAGTAGTAAGAGTGCCAAACCTTGTTATGATGATCTCATATAACTCCAATATAACATTCTCATTAGCTTCCTTTAATGCTACTACCTCAAACTGTCTTGTAAAATAGTGAGTTATTGTGAGTATCCATTTATTACCAACACTTGATGTGGTATTTATCATACCAATGAAATCAAGGCCCAATTACATGAAAGTTTGATCAACTTGGATAGGTTTTAAAGGAAGATATGAAAGCTTCTACTTTCCTACAAAGAAGGCACATTGTCCACACCTTATCACCCAAGAATGATAGTATTTGAAAATGTTGGTCCAATAATACCTAGCCCTAATGATATTCACATCTATGGTTCTTGGAAAAAAATGACTTCCTATTGTCCCATCATGAAACTTCTCAAGTAACACTCCAAACTGATCATTATCAATGCATCTCTATAACACATCATTGATGTCCCTCCTAAAAATCACACCATCCATAAGACAAAAGGGAATATATTTAAATATAAAATATCTCCTTTGTGATCTACTCATATTATTAGGATACTCACCATTTTGAAGAAACTTGAGTCCAACTTTGAGGAGGCAATGAACCAGCTAGTTTGGAATAATCGTGATTGACTAGAGCCTCTTCCTTTGACTCATGAAGATATAAAGATAGATGTTAAAAAATTAATTTAACCCTTATCAATTCTTTCACTTTTATATCAAAATAATATTACATTACCTTAGAGATCCACCTACCATATTTTCACTAAGATCTTTTCTCAAAAGAAACTCTTTGGTGCTAGGATGAGAGACCATAACATGAATCTTATTATTTGAAACCATATGTTTTAAATTATTTAGTCCCATTATAAAATCAAGGACTTGTTTCAATACAAAGGTTTACTTGAATTCATAATCTTCTAAACCTTGACTAAATAATGCAATTGGCTACTCCACACCCTCATCATTCTTTTGCATTAGCATGGTTTAGATAGTATCAATGTTAGAAAATGAATACAACATGAGTTATTTAGTAAAAATAGGATTCAAAAGAGTATTATATTATACAATTTCTTTGTTTATGGCTTTAAAACTACTCTTACCCTCTTTGGTCCAATAAAACACTTGGTTCATCCTAAGCGTAGATGTGATAGGTTTCACCAAAGATGAAAAACTAGGTATGAACCTCCTTAAAAAATTTAACTAGCCTAAGAAAATTTTAAGAGATTTATTATGAAATGGAAATTATAATCATAGAATATCCTCTATTATTTTAGGAGCAATAGTCAAACCATCCATGGAAATAATATGTCCTAAGAGCTTACCTTCATGAATAACAAAGATGTAGTTTGTATTAAGAGATACTCCATACTACCTACATCTTTCAAAAACTTTCATTAATTATTGCATGTGTTCATTAGAATATTTATAAAAAACTATTATATCATCTAAATAAATGAATAAAATCTTATTTATCCAACATTTTAAGGCCATATCCATCACTCTTTGAAATGTGGCACTGACATTGGATAAACCAAAGAGCATCTTCCTATAATCAAAGTCACCCATTTAATAGTGAAGGATATCTTGAAATGATAATTTTCATTTATTAAAATTTGAATATAGCTTGAATATCTATATAGAAGATAAAATTTTTGAGAGCCTGAAACCTTTTACAAAATTTGCTCCATTGAGGGTAGAGGATAATGATCTTTGAGTGACACTCTACTAAGATATCTAAATTATACATAAATTATTATCTCAAAATTTTTATTTTTAATATGAAAAATGTTAGATACCCATTTTTAATGCTTTATGGGAAATATTATCTCAGATTTAAGGAGTTTAGTAAGCTCTAACCTCATGAGTTACTTAATCTTAGGGTTGATGGGTCTTTGATTTTGTCTAACTGGTTTAACTCTAGGTTCCAACTGAATCATATTTTGTGATAGGATAGGATAAAATCATTTGATTTCCTTATATTCATAATAAAATATATCATGAAACTCTCTACACATCCCAATGAATGATTGCTTCTCTAATGTAGAATATACCTTGCCTAGTTTGAGGAGTTTGTCCTTAAAGATCAAGACTATTTCATGATTCTTATCTTTTGTAGATATGATAAATTTCTCCTTATTTTTATCATTATCATTTAATATAATTTCTAAGGTCACCAAACCCTTAGGTATCTTATTGGTTCTTATTTTCCCAATCTGATCACCCAATTGTTCTTAGAGCATCCTTTGATTTCTTGAAGAAAACTCAACCTCATTTTATAAGAGCCATGTAATGTGTTTGGCACTATCAAACACTTACAAAGATGCTTAATTATTAGGTATATAAGGATATATAATGATCTTAATATAATAATATTTTCCCTCCTCTTTTATGGAAGTTGGAGTATCAAATTGAGATCCTATGGTAGATAGTATACCATCATGACTATTTTACTCCCTTAGGACTAATTGTATGTTGAATGCATTGAAGTACTCAATAAAATCTCATAAATTATTCCTGTATGACTTAATCAAAGGGTTATTAGTAGAAAAAACATTCCTCATTTTATGCACAATCAATTCACTATCTCCATATACTTGTTAGTTATTGATTCCTTTTCTCCTCACCCATTAAAGGTCATGAATCAAACCTTCATACTTAGACACATTACAAGTAAAAATGAAATTAAATATATATGAAGAATTATATTTTTGTTTATATGGGTATAAAAACATAACACTAGATCCTACACCAACTTTACTTTTTGAACCATCAAAAAACATCCTCCATAACTCATCATCTTCACCCTCTTCCTTGGAAAGTAGAGGTATCATTACTCCATCTTCAGGTATACAATATACTCCTATATAAATTTCCTCCATAAGATCATAAGTATCATGCTCATAAGTGTTAGTACCATATTTATAAATAGAAAAATATACAATGCCCTCAAGTATGGAGGAAGTGCCATCATCTATAATAGGATCCTTTTATTCATGAACAACACAATTCAAATTAGAACTTATCTCAATATAAGGTTCAATATGAAACCTTGCAAGAGGTTTTATCCTAATTATCACCTTCATGACATACCTTTTAATAAAAGAAAATAAATACCATTAAACTAAGATATATCCACCTATATTGGTTTTGAAGTCCCTTGATAAGTAGATTACAAAATGGGTTGGGAGATCAACCACAACTATGTCTTGCAAGATAAGAAAACTAGGAAAACTGTGAAAGAAAACCTTCAAGACTTTTATCAATCCTAATTTCTTGGTAGATGTAACATCTAATTGAAGGAACCATTTTTTATGTTTCTCATATTTTAGGCCCACTTTGTCAACTACAACTTTGAGTATGACATAGGTAGAAGCTTTATTATCGACTATGCAATTATGTACCAACTTGTCACCTATAATGATGATGAGGTAAAATGGTGGATTTTTATCAACCCTAGTAGATGATACAATAAAGGTAATAGGAGAATTCATAATATAAACATGGCCATGAATTTTATTTCAAGGTGAGACACTAGTAGGGATAGTAGCTAACTACTTTTATAGGAGTTTTCTTTGACCATGCATATGAAGGACATCCCAAAGAGAAATGGATGTTTTATTATTTTTAAAAGAATATATAATGTTTAAATAATCCATATATAATTTATCTTGGGCTCTTTTAGGTAGATAATTACTTATAACTTGAGGAATAGGAACAAACCTTACCATATTTTGACTTGATGGAGATGTAGAAGTTTTTAGAACTATCACACTTACATCTATGTATTGTTGCCTTATAGGAGGATTGGATGAGACTATGGGCATGTTACTACCACCTCCTAGATCTTTACTCTTGGCCCTTATATTTTATGTAATAGAGGCTACCTGATTTAGCACAAAAGTGTCTTCAACTAGAAAATTGGTGAAGATCTCTCCCTGAGGTTTCCATTCCTCATCACCTTGCATCATCACCTCATCCTCATTTTATAAGAGGGGAGTAATTACTCCTTGAGACACCAAATATTACTCTAAATTATCATTAGCCTCCATGAATTTATCTTGATATTAATATTTTTATACCAAATTACTATGAACTTGTACGATCTCCCTTATATTGGTGGTGGAGTTAGGACTGTATACATAGGTAGGCCTACTAGGATTAGGCTACCATTGGCCTCTTCCTCTTCCATAATATTTTTGATATGGGTATGAATAATGATGGACACCCTACTACATATTTCCTCTCCTAAGCCTATATTCCAACCATTGAATATATGCATCTTTGTCCATGGTATTATCTACCTTCTTAAGAGAAACCTTATGCTTGGTATTGAAATTAGGAGTTTTGTCTACATATGGAGTATTATCAAAAGTATAAGATGAAGGAGGCATAAAAAACTTAGGAGGTAACCTTCCATCTTGGATGATACTATTATTAGATTTTATAGTGAGATCATATGCTTTAGGAAGAGTGGAACCTCCCATAAATTGAAGCATGATGTAAATTTAATCCTAATGGATTTTAAGTAAGTAGGGAACATAAAGATATCAAGTGGTCTAATAAGAGGAGACAATATAAGCCAAGTCTTATAAAAACTTTCATTGAATTCATGAATTATTTCTTTGGATCCCATTTGTATTATGTTGAGCTGATGTATGAGAGAGGTAGGTCACTTTCATTTATAAATCTATTAGTCAACAACACTCTAAACTCATCCAATATTATGATGCATCCACATTATAGAGTCCTATACCAATTAAGAGCCTTCCCTTTAAGGGACATGGCTAGGAGTTTAATGTTAATGTTGTCTTGAAAAATATTTTAGAATTTGAAAAAGTTAGAAACATCTCTAATGTGTTCACTAGGTGTGACATGACTCTCACCATTAAATGTGGGCACACCTTTTGTGGTGTTAGGAAGAATGACATCATATAATGGAAGTTAAATTAGATTATTAGTATTGGAGGTAGGGAAATCATGAGGTATAGACATGTCTTCTTATTCAAGATATTCAACTTCTTTAACCTCTTCACCATCTTCCTCCCTATCAAAATCTAGTCATTCTTCGAAGGGTAGATTAGGCTATGGATACTAAATTGCAAGAGCAATTTTAGGTTGAATGGGTGGGTTAATAGGATTGGATGTTCTAGTAGAAGATGACCTAGTGATAACCATGAATTATGAGGGCATGTTTATAACACAAAAAATGCCCTTGAACCAGATTTACCATGGAGTCACCAAATGCTAAGTAGCACACCAATTTGTAGTTGATTTTATCAATACCATAATTCATCTTGATAAGTTATATTGAATACAACGGGTCCCATCGGGTGTGAAAAAAATTTCATCACTACACCCTATAAGAGGGCGTTTAAGCCTCTTCTATATTTGAGCAACATGGGAACATTTTTAGGTATGTGGGTGTACCTATATTGAAAATGAGCCTCTAGATTTAAGGGCTATCTCCCTAAATTTATCTTGTAATGATCTTATTTATACCAATTGATTACTTATGGGGAAAAGAGTTATATAATGCATAAATATAACCTACTCTAGAGGATGTGATGCATCGAATGTTCAAGGATCCAATCTCAATATTGACTCATTAGCACAGTAATAGACTATGAATAGGACTAAAGCAATGTCTATAATGATTTTGAAGCAATAGTGTTTCACCTAGAGGTTAATTTTATATACTTAAGTTAGAGGGAAAGGATGGTAATTATTGATTAAAAGTAATTATAGTCAATTTATCCACTCTATACATGAGACATCAACCTTAAGACACTATAGATGACCTGTAATAAAGTTTATTAGTACTTAGGTTGAACCTAGACTTGTAAAGGGAAGATGACAACCACTTTTACATATTATACAAATACACATGCTATGTATCGATTAGTAAAAAAATACAAAAATACTCTATTACTACTCTAATGGGTGTAGAATACAAATTTCAGTAGAGTCTAGTCATACCAACCTAAGGGATATTAAATAATAGTTCAAAGGCTATATTTATAGGAAAGGAGAGCAAGAGAGACAGATTTTGGTGCCAAGAAAAGGAATTGAATGAGTAAAACTACATTTTAATCATAATTACAACTACCTTAATAAAATATGCTCATTTATACATTTAATTGATATGGATCACTTTAAATGGTTATATAACTAAATTATTCCCTCCCGGATCTTCCCTAATGGTTATAATGACTAGATCACTTTGTTCCAAGATAAGTTCCAACATCAATACAATTAAATCAATCTATTAGAGCTTTGTCCTGGTGCTAAACTACTCTTGACTAGTTTATCATGGTGTGTAATAATGGAGAGAAGGTTCCCTTTCATGAAGTTGGTATTGAAGATGAAAATGTTGAAGTTTACATGTCTGCCTTGGTGGCATCCTTTAAAATGTTGGCTCTAGTCTAAACTGGACCATGCTAAAACTTAGATCCATGCCTTTTATTTACCTTTCCCCATTAAAATTTACTTTTTCAACCTTTTTCTATGTCACCTGGGCTCTCCATTTTATTTTCCATTGAAAACTAACTCAAATCATTGACCCCTTTTACCCTCTCACTGTGTTCATCTGCTTGATGCAAATGAATGCGATCCTTATATCCTCTATTATGACCCATGCTATTGTGCCACTTATCACCACCCTACTTGATCAACTTTACCAAAAACAAATTAGATGATTTAATTTTGTTTTTAGATAAATTATTGAGAATATTTCCCTAAAAGAATTTTATTTTTTAGGACTTTTGCATCGAGCTATTTTCCTTGAGATTTTTGTATCAAACAACTTATTATGGGCTTTATGCCAAGACATTTGCTCCAAAATAATTAGTATTTAGGACTTTTATCATGGGCAAATTGTTTGAGACGAATTGGTATTCAGGTAAATTGTCACAGGATAATTTTCTTGCAAGAATTTATTCTTAACTTTTCTGTGAAACATTTTTTCTAAAATAATTTAGGTCATCAAGATTTTTTCTACGGACAAATTTTTTGAGAGAATTATGTCCTTAGCTCTTTTCATAGACCTTTTGATTTAGATAAAATTTAAAACATAATTCATGCCTTTAAGATTTATGGTTAGCCACTTTCCCTAAAAGAATTCATACGTTTGTACCTTTTGTCAAAAAATTTGTCTTTGAGCTTTTTGCTTTCAAATGACATTTTGGACCCTTCAAAACTTTTTTCTAGGATACTTTCGTAAAAAATAACCCTTCATAACTTTTGTCTTAGGACATTTCAGTGAAGAATGACTCTTCAAGAAAATTGTTTGAATAATTTTTTGAATGAAATGACCTTTAGGCTTTTACTATGCATAAATGTTCATAGAAATTTGTGTCTTCAGGCCTTTTGTTTTAGAAAAAATGTCTGAGAGATTTACTGATGCTTGGACAAATAAAGTGGAACAATTTCTCTAAGGGAATTATTCCTTATACTTTTTTTGTAGGTTTTGTGTGGGATAATTTCTTTGAGATAACTCTAAATGCTCTAACACTTAGCCAAAAGTTGAAATATTTCATGAGTGTAAACTTAGGCTTTCCTAGGCTTGTTTTTGAAACTACTCAATCACCATGAAAATATTCCACTTGCATATATGACTCTAAAATGACCCTTAAGATACCAATTGACATAAGGACCAAGCTAGACTATGACCAAAGCTAGAATGGAAAATGAAATGAAATAAAATCTCTTGTCATGCACTTGTAGGTATTATCACTACACAAAATCTTAAGGTGGTGGGTTTCCTCAAGAAATAAAAGGTGACAGTGTTGATTGATTCAAGAGGCACACATAACTTCATCAACCATAAGTTTGCCACTCGATTGAACTATTTCATCTACCCAGCACCAAAATTTCAAGTCATGATTGTAGATGGTGGCACATTTAATTGTTCAAGTAACTGGCATAGTATTAAGCTTGCTATGGGTGAGTACAATATAGATTCTCCTATGTTTTCTATTCCCATGGGTAACATAGACATTGTTTTGGTAGTCTAATGGCTCATAACCTTGGGTACCATTGAAATGAACTTCCAAGAACTATTCATGTGCTTTCATTTTGAAGGTAGGAAAATTGAACTATGTGGATTACAGGAAAAATCTCCATAATTAGTTAATTCACATCAGATGACCAAGATACGAAAAAGGGGGCAAAAGGAATTATTTCATGATTATATTCCATATAAGTTCAACCCATACACGTATTTACACATCCTAATCTATAGAAGATTCTTGATGACCACCCATCTATTTTTGGGTCCATGCCAAAAGGACTACCACCAAAAAGAGAACATGATCATGCCATTCAACTACTTCTAGGGAGTCAACCACCAAATATCAGAACATATAGATATCCATATGCACAAAAGAGTGAAATTGAAAAAATGGTCCATGAGATGTTGGAGGTAGGGATCATTAGGCATAGCCAAAGTGCATATTCATCACCAATGGTCATGGTGTGAAAGAAGGATGACACATGGAGGATGTGTCCAAATTATAGGGAACTCAACAAGTACACCATCAAAGATAAGTTTCCTATTCCCATAATTAATGAATTACTTGATGAGTTGCATGGTGCTAATTATTTCATAAAATTAGAACTTTGCTCATGGTACCATCAAATTAGAATCAAGGATGAAGATGTTCATAAAACTACTTTTAGAACACATGAGGGCCATTATGATTTTTTGGTAATGCCCTTTGGTCTTACAAATACACCATCTACTTTTTAGAGCTTGATGAACACTATTTTAGGCCTTTTTTAAGGAATTTTGTGTTGGTTTTCTTTGATGACATATTGATTTATAGTCAGACATGGGAAGCACATCTACAACATGTGAAACAAGTGTTGATAGTTTTGGAGAAGCATCAAATTTATGTGAAACAATCCAAATGTGATTTGGAGTATAAGAGGTAGAGTACCTAGGTCACATTATTTCCCATGAATGTGTCAAAGTTTATCCCTAGAAGATCAAAGCTATGATGGAATGGCCAATTCCAAAAACTCTTAAAAACCTCAGAGGGTTCCTAGGACTAACAAGTTACTACTGAAGATTTGTGAAAGGTTGTGTCTGCATAGTAGCTCCACTCACTGCATTACTAAACAAGGATGCCTTCCATTGGAATGATACCACCACCAAAGCATTTGAGAAACTAAAAGTATCTATGTAAACCACTCCAATTTTGGCTACTCTAGACTTTTCAAAGACATTCATTGTTGAATGTGATGCTTCTGGATCTGGGCTGGGAGTAGTACTAATGCAGGAAGATAGACCCATTACATTTAAGAGTCATCAATTAAAAGGTAAGAATATACAAAAACCTATTTATGAGAAATAAATTATGGCTATTCTTCATGAAGTAAAACAATGGAGGCCCTATTTGATGGGTAGACACTTTAAGGTGAAAACTGATCATGATAGTCTCAAATACTTTTTGGAGCAAAGATTATCATTTGAGGAACAAAAAAATTGGGTAACCAAAATGTTGGGTTATGATTTTGAAATAATCTATAAGAAAGGTAAAGATAATGTAGTAGAAGATGCACTATCCAAACAAGATACATCCACAGAAGCATTACTTTGTGCAATATCCATATTGCAAGCATATTAGGTGGATGAAGCCAGATTAGAATGGGAGCAAGACAAAGATACATAGGTTCTAATTCAAAATCTCCAGCAAGGTACTTTAGCCTCTAAAAAATTTGAATGGAAAGGTAATGTCCTATGGTACAAGGGTAGATTATACTTGTGTAAAAATTTAGAGCTTAAGCATAAGATTATTGCGGAGTTGCATGCATCTCCAATTGGGGGACACTCAGGGTTCTTGAAAACATATCACAAAATTAAGAAATAATTATTTTGGGAAGGACTCAAGGGAGATGTACAAAAGTTTGTGGCAAAATGCTTGATATGCCTATAGAATAAAGGTGAGATAGTTAAGACCCCAAGTCTATTACAACCATTATCAATTCCTAGTCAAAGGTGGGAGGAGGTTACCATGGATTTCATCACAAGCTTGCCTTGTTTTGAAGGTAATAATGTTATCTTGGTCATTGTGGATAGGCTTACAAAATATGCCCATTTTGTGCTCTTTCACACCCATTTTCAACAAGTATAGTAGCATCTATTTTTATAGATGTAGTTATAAAATTACATGGAACCCCAAATATAATTGTAAGTGATCATGATCCTATTTTCACTAGTAATTTCAAGATTGAACTATTTTCCTGTTTGGGTACTCAGCTAGCTCATAGCTCATTTTACCACCCCCAATCTAATGAATAAATAGAAGTAGTTAACAAATGTTTAGAGGGGTATCTCCATTATTTTGTATTAGATGAATAGGAACATTGGGTTAAATGGCTACCACTTGTAGAATGGTGGTATAACACATCTTTCCATACCTCTTCTAAAATGTCTTCATTTCTAGAACTATATGGTTACCATCCACTTTCCATCACTTCTTCATTAAAGGTACAAACCAAGGTTCGAAGTGTGGAGGAGAAAATTCAACATCAATAAGAGGTTTTGGCTAGTTTGAGAGAGAATTTGGCCTTGAGACAAAACAAGATGAGGCAACAAGCAGATCAACACCGTAGTGAGTGAAATTTTGAGGTGGGTGATTGGGTGTTTGTACATTTATAGCCTTATAAGTAGATATCCTTGAAGTAACAAAAAAAGGATAACAAACTTACTTCTAAGTATTATGGCCCTTATCATGTTCTATAAAAAATTAGAAGTGTGGCTTATAAGATTGAGTTACCTCATTCATCTCGCATACACCTAATATTTCATGTTTCATGTTTGAAGAAGGTCATTGGTTAGATAGTTTTAGCCCAGACAGAACTCCTAGAACTAGATGTAAAAGGACGAGTCATTTTGGAACCAGAGAAGATCCTCCAAACATGTATTAAGAGGTTGAGAACCAGAGAGATTAGGGAATATATGATCAAGTGGAAGAACCTGAGTAGTGAAGATGCAACTTGGGAAGATGAAGATTTTTTGCAACAACATCTAGAGTTGTTCAATGTTGAGGACAATGTTGGTTTAAAGGGGAAGGGCATGCTACGGCCCTAACCTATTGCATGTATGAGGATAGGAATAACTGACTTGTGGCTTACTTATCCCTTTTTAATGCTATTTCATACTTCTCTATGCATTCATTTAGTTAGTAGGTTGGCCTATGGAGTAACCATGGCCTAGATAGACTATATATATGAGGTAGTGGGTAATTGTTTATGACCATATTGTGAATTATGCTCTTATTGAAGCTTGTGGAGGTTGTCCCCTCGAAGTGGCTTATCTATTATCATATATTTAAATATATTTTAGTCATATTTGGATCTACTTCTGCTATTATACTTTATTATTGAAGTAATTTCATTACAAGATAGAATATAAGTACATTTTAAGCATTATGGGTAAGATAAAACATGTGGGTCATCAACATAGGATTGGGTAGACTAAGAGATATAGGCCAAGGGGAATAAAGATAGAAAAAATGTGAGGCTTGTCGAAGTAATAAAGGTAAGGAATTGAGAGGAATAAAAAAAGGCCTAATTACTCTAAATGTATAATATTGAGTTGTTATATAGTCATACAATATAATCTACATTCCCACTCTAATTTGGTAATGAAATTATTAGCTTAATGGAAAGGAATGCATATTTGGATGTGTATACACACTTTGTCTTTGCATGTGCACACCTTGAGTGCTTTCCTAGTGAATGATCAACAACCAAGAGCATGTTATAGTATGAAATCATTTCATATAATATGGGTTGAAAGTACTTGAAATAAATTTATATTAAAACATAAAGGTTTAGGAGTACACATGTGTGTTGATGTAATTGCCTTAGCTATTGACAAGTTGTGAAAAATATGTATAATTGTAAGTCTATAAAATTGAGATTACGAAACATATATATAAATATTAAAAGTTCACATATCCAAAGAGATATATAAATAGATTGGAAGGAACATGCCCCTAAATTTGAGAGTTACCACCTGACAGTTGAGATTAGCTCAATCATGTAACCCAATGATACTTATAACCTAGTGAGGTTGGATGATCAAGTCAACCCTGAAATATTGGAAAGATTGAGATATTTTATCACCTCAACCATACCAAAATTAAACCAAATACTATAGTATATTGGCTCAATAAAAGTTCATAATTTTATTGAGAGGTATCACTATGAAAAAGTCCATGATATGGTAATAATCCATGAAAGTTCTTTTTAATTTGAGACTAATTTTTAATTTTTAATAATAATCACATGTTGCATAAAATATACACCTTACATATGTTTTGTATTGAAACTATGTATAACAATAGTACCAATGTACAAAATTATGCCACAACTATGAATTTGAATCATATAACTATGTACTTTAGCTAATTTGGATAACTATGTAAGTATGGAAAAAATGCTTCCAAAGCATGCCCATACTATATATGGATAAATATGAAACTAATATAAGTACCAATGTGGAGGATACACTTCCAAAACATGTCCTTACTATAGTCTAGAGATGTTGAATATTGAATAGGTGTGGAGAACATGATTCCAGAGCATGCCCCCACTAAATTTAGGAATTGAGATAAGTACCTTATACTAAATGAGTGTGGAAAACATTATTTTAAATCACACCCACATTGAATATATAAATTTTGAATGTGTGGAATCTATTCCAATATGATATGACTTCACTAAATCTAAAAATTGATATAAGTACTATATATTGAATGAGTATGGAGAACACACCTAGAAAACATGCCCCCATTGAATATAGAAACTATGCCAAGTGTGGATAAAATGTCTCTATGACATTCCACAAATAATATTCCCCTCTTTGAGGTTAGATAAATATAATAACTAGTAGTTACCTCACCTCTAAAGGATAAGACAATCATATAATCTATGAAGGAAACCATGTAGCATACCAAAAGGAATATGTCTAAGTAAATGTATCATTTAATCTCATAGAACTGATGTGATCATGTGTAGGCCTAATATACATGATAAATATCTTGGCAACATATAGATAGTAATAATAAAATATCAACAAACAAATAAGCGCACACACAAGAGCATTCAAAAGTAATTCAAAAGGTAATGGTCCAAGAAGACCATTATAAAGGGGCATGTTTAAATGTCACACAGTCAAGGGGACATGACTTATTAGATTGTCCATAAAATCACTATTTGAATATTGAAATGTCCATACAAAAAATAATGACATAAGAAAATTTCAATAAAATTATACATAGGAATTAGGGATGCAAGCAAAGGATCATATTTAAATGCTTAAACAAGGCATACAATACCAAGGTAAGACACTCAAGGAAGTGCATAAAGAAAACATAACCAACCAACATAGACATTTTATAGTAGCCCATGTATCTAATGTGTTAGGAAAATATTTTCAAGTGTATATCATATTGATTACCTTGTGTAAGATGTAAACATGTTTAATAAGCATGTGTAAGTACATATGCAAGCTCAAAAATGATAATTTAGAGTGAGCATTGAATCATATAGCCTATGTGTGTCAAGATCAAAGAAAAAGATGCCCCTAATGTCCATATGACATGAGTAGAAGGAAGGCCCAACATCCAAAATGGGAATGTATCATGTGTTTGTGTATGTTTGTATCACACTACAGTAGAAGTGTGAAAAATATGTGTATGTAAGAGTAATTAAGTATTTCATCCATTAACATAGAACTAATAATGGATGCCAAAGATTTGATAGAACTTGTAAGTGATGAAAGTGTTTTTGGATTTTTAAATGTTTTTGATTTTTTTATTATTTTTGGAATTTTTGAAAAGGTTTGATCATCTTATTATTCCATCTAATATATAGTCATAGATAACTCCCCATTGTGAATTTGGTGTAATACCCCATTTACACTACCAAGGAGCATGCATAGGTCTAATATCCATCACTATCAATGGTTCTTTACCTATGTGTAATAGGAATCTTTGGTCATGAATAAATATTAGGAGTAACATGATTAGGGGTTCTTAGATCCCATCATTGATTTCTTTTTTTTTCTTTGGTATATAATTAGTATGTATTTTTTGAGGTGATATAGATATTTGATCATGGTTTGTATTAGAAGATTGGGATTCTATGAAATTAACTATATGTCTCTAGTGTAATGGTCTCTTAAGTATTGGTTGCATAGTAAAGGGGATTGCCTTTTACTTACCCTTTTGTGGTGAATTAGACTTAGTAGTCTTAATATATAGTTGTCTAGGTATAAGTTTTTTTTTCAAGATATTGCTCATATAGAATGTTGGAAACTATAATTACCCAATTGGAATTAATGTATTTAACACACACATGCACTATATAATGTACTAATCAAATAGTGTGTATCCAAGTTATTCCCAATAACATATGAAAGATGCCTATGTAAGGCATAACTGAGATGGTAGTAACCACATGTGCAGGACCAACCTATAAAGGTAGGTCAGTCTCACCAAGAACCTTCTTGTAGGTAACATAAAATTCTAAAATTAATATGGTAGATGGGTCTAAATAATGATGATTATAACCTAAGTGCATAAGTAATGTAATGGTGAAAACATTTTTTCTTACACCATTATGAATCGTAACATTGTGTATGGGGTGTTTATCAAGGTATGGTTGAATGAATAGAGAATAAATATTAGATTTAGCATCCTTGATTTCAATTTAATCAAAGGAAATGGAAGGTTTCATAACCATAGGAGGTATATGTAACATTTAAGTACCAATAATCCAATTTACTGGGTGCCATAATGTGGTGGAGGAGGATGTGTATTATATTCTAGTTTCACTTCTAGTTTCTTATTAGAATAGTATTGCAAAGGATTATTAATTGTTTTTTATTTACGGTGATCAATATGTTACGAACCTAATTCCTTTAGATGATATTAAAATGTAAACTTTTATTCATCAATAAGATCTTGTATCTTGTGCTTCAAGGTAAAACATCTTCCCATAGAATGTCTTGGTACTTGATGATAATCAAAATGAGCATTTGCATCATATCCTTTGGGTAGAGGTCAAATCATATCAAATATCATAGGATGAGGGAGAGATATAATATATCACTCTATAACCACATGATTAATAAAGTTAGGGACTAAAATAAACATGTAAATTATCTCCTTGGTGCATTAGATAAGACAATCCTATTATGTTGATGTGTATATGTTGACCATTCTTCCCCATAGGCTAAAATAGGTCAACCCCCTATAGATAGAATCTTGTATAGGGGATTTTTATAATTTCATATGGTATGTTTCATATCATTGATTTCATTTCATTTACCATTATAGCTTCATCCATAGTCTAGCTTAGTTTTTGTGTCATTTGGTGTCTTAGGGGTTATTTTAGAGTCATATATGCAAGTGACAGGTTTTCATCATACCAAATAGTTGTAAGATCAAGGCCAAAAAAGCCTAAGTTTATACTTAGGATATATTTAAAATTTTGGATAAGTGTTAGAATTATTTTAGGGAAACTATCTTGAAGGTAAAAGGCTAAAGACACAAATATTTGAGGAAAATTATTTGAGATAATTTCCTTGAGGAAATATTTGTTTCTGACAAAATATCGAAGAAAATATTTTTGAAGACACATTATTTCAGAGAAATTGTCTAAAGAAAAAGGTCCTTGTAAAAACCTTGAAGTCATTTCTTTTAGACATTTTTTCTGATATAAAAGGTACATAGGCATAATTCTTTTAGTGGAAGTGTCTAAGACAAAATGTCTATGGCAATATGCCAAATGCAAAGCTCCAATAGAATTGAATGAATTTAGATAGATTTTTTATCCAAACCTTTTAAATTGGTCCAAACAAGATCTCATAGTGTTCATAAGCTTGTAGGGACATGGACCAGATTGACACAATCTCAAAAAATCATTAGGACATTTAAAGATTAAATAAAAATGACTTGGATAAGTAAAGGGACCAAACCATCTTTAGGATGTCATGAAGAACCAGACTAGACAACATGTTGGTAAATTTTATAAATGAGCTTAGGGAGCCTCACATGACCATAAGACAATGTGAAATCAATGTCCTTAGTGTTGGGATTATTCTTTGCAAGTTCCATATCTTGATGAGTCTTCTACCTTGAGATCTAAGCCTTCAAAATTTAGCTTCCTAAGTCTAAAAGGGCCAAACTATTTAGGACACCATCTAGAAATAAATAGACCATCCCACTTGTGCATTTGATAAATTAACCTAAAAAATCCTCATGAGCAAAAAGGATGTAACATTATAGAGTTCTTCATGCCAGTAACATCTTCTAAAAGTTTCATTTTTGTGTGAACTTTCTATTTTAAGTTATGGAGTTTTAAAGTTGGTCACACAAATTAATATATTCACGTAAGTGTCAAATTCAAGCCTTGACAAATAGCCATTTTGATTCAAATGATTAGTGATAGGCATGCATACATCATGTAAAACACACAAGTTATCTCACCTAATTTTTTTGTAAACAGACTTAGAAAGTTCCTAGAGCTATCAGATTAAGTGGCTATAATACTTTTAGTATCAATAACATATCTTATAAATTTGGTGCCTCCATGACCTATTCACTTCTAGATCCAAGCTTTCAAATTTGGTCAAATATCATAATATGTTTGTTCTAACATCATGTTTAAGATCCATAAAGTAACTATTTGGGTTCAAAAGGTCCTTAAAAGGTTTAGATTTGATCAATATCTAATGCTTTTCATGAGCTCACATGCTAACACATGGGATTTAATGGTTCACATTAGAGTCAAACAAGTCAAAATGTCCCTAGGTTTAAGCCCTTTAAAGAGCTACAAGTTGGAAAAGATTTTACGGTGTGGATTAATAAAGAATAAATCCAATGATGCAAGATGGTATGAGAGTGGGCCCATTAAGATCTATATTCCACATTGAATCATGCATCTTGATATGATGGTGCAAGATGATTCAAAATGTCAAGGAGCTTGAGAGACCACCATATGGCATAAACACATAAAGTAGTAGGCTAACAACAAGATCTTGAGATCAATGTATTATTGACAAGTGGCATGATCATGTTTAGATGGTAGAGGATATATGGATTGCATTCATTCACATTACCTAGATCAATGGAGTGAGATGAGTCAAACGATCAATGATCCAAGTCAGTTTTTATATGGCCAATAAAATGAAGGTGAGCCCAAGTGACTTAGATGAATGTTAACAAAGCAATTTTCAATGGGGAAAGGTAAATAAAAATCATGGATCTGAGTTTGATCATGGTCCATTTTGAACTAGAGTCTGCATTTTGAAGGATGCCACCAAGGTAGACAGATAGACCCAAATGGTTTCATCTCCAAGACCAAATACATTAAAAGGACCCTTCTTTCGACTATTTCATGCCATGACAAACTAGTTAGGAGCATTATAGCACTAGGATAAAATTATAACAAATTGAGTTGATGGTTGTAACTACATTGATGCCAAATACCAAATTAAAACAACTAGATCCCAACATTACAACCGTCAAGGAGCATCAACAAGGAAATAATGTGATTGTATAATAGACTAAAGTGACCTGGATCAATTAGGAAACTCGGATGAGCATAATGGAAGAATAAATTTTAACTATGGTTCAAATGAAGTTGAATTCATTTAATTCCCTTTTTTTACTTCTCTTTTCCCACTTCTCTCTCAAGTGATATAAGTAGCTACCATCTTGTACTTTGTAAATGTTCCACTTCATGTATGGTGTATCCTTGATAGAATGATGTCATATTTTTCCTTTGAACATTAAATCAAATCTGATTTCAATTTATTTAACAATATTATAAGTATGCAAGTAATGTATGGTGATGTAAAGTGATAATTCTCTATCCTTTCTTCCATTATCCTTTCATGTTTTTGCAAGAGTTCCTATTATAATAAGTCATATGAAGTGTTTTCAAATGTATGATCTTATATTTTAAGTGTATAATGAGCCTTAGTGTCTACAACTAACCTATGGTTCACTTACCTTAGATAAATCTCATTCATCTTACCTCCATATTGAAATACTCATGTTGGATTCTATAGAACTTGGAAGTTAGTTTGTGTGTCTTGTTTATTAGTGTATAAAAGTATGATGGTCATATGGAAGACATCACAATGTATCACCTCATTTAGATTAGTTTAATTTCACACAACTTGTAACTCTTTTCCACATAATCAATTAGCTAGGTAGGTGTGAGCATTTCAAGATACATTCAGGGAGTTATCCCTTAAATCTAGAGGCTCACTACCATTATAGGTACACCTACATACTTGAAAGTTTCCCCATGTTTCCTAAATATGGAAGAATCTTGAATAACTTATTCTAAGGTGTGATATTTGGTGAAAAACATTTTGACACACCCAATGGGACCCATTATCTTCCATACAAATTTTCAAGGTGAATGTTGGTCTTGGTAACATTAGTTATAAATTGGTGTGCTACTCAACATTTGACAACTCCTTAAAGGTAAATCTAGTGTCTTTTTCTTGGTGACTCCTTCAAGGTCTAAGAGAGTGTAAATATTTTTGGTGTGTCTTTCCTCTAATCAGCTTATGGAAGTAAATAAACGAGCACCAATGACAACTCCAAATGATAATTTCTAGTTATAAGTAGTCTAGGTATCTTTAGTTAAAGTTTTGATCAATTTTGTACATTTCCTTTGATATGTGAGATTGACATGAATAATTATGGTGAATATCCCTACCATGGAACCCCTTATCAGTATTTTTAGGAACCACATCATACTCCCTAATATTCCTATCAAAATGGATATCAACCTTATGAGCCATGACAACCCTATAATCCTCTATTTGCCCCCCATATAAACATCAGGTTATTAGATATTCCTATGAAGAAGGATACCAAAATACATATCAATAAATGCCTCCTTATCTATCCTAATATGAGTCCTATCAACTATACCATGATGCCTATGAACATGAAGAGTAATCCTATGAGACTTATCATGAGGAATAAGATGATTCCATAGATTATATACAAATATATTTATAAGGCAAGATGTGGATTCTTGTAGGTTATAATGCAACATGATGAGGTTGGTCTTGATCCCCATCATTACCCTCTTCCTCCTCAATTAGCCTGACCTCATGTACAATCCTTCTTGGCATCCATACCATATTTGATAGATAGTGAAGACAATATGGGAACATGGGATGATGAGTATGGTGTGCTCCATGATAATTTCATGGATTGGTTAAAAGGACAAAGTTGTGTTACCCAAAGTTATATGTGGATGTTGTAGATGTTTGAAGAACTAGAAGGAACTCAATGAGAGATCAATAAAAAAATGGACTTGGCAAAGAAGTGACCTTAATGTTCAATAGAAAGGCTAAGTATGTAGGAGTATAAAGAGCTCAAAAATGAACATGTTGTTATTGAAGAATCTCAAGGAGACTATTGGAAAGATGCAACTCCTACTTATGTAGATGTTTTTCCTTCTAATTAGTCTAAGGATTCACTTCTCTATGAGATTACTAATACTTTCTCTTTCCTAAATCCACTCCCAAGCCTTATCTTTCACCTCACACTTCATATCCAATCCATAAACATTCCACTACACCTCATATTCTAGATCTTTCACAAGATCCCATCCATCAACCTCCTACCTTACCCTTTCTTGAGGAAGATCCCATTTTGAGAGAATCAAGTGAAGAGGAGAAAATACAAGCCAAGGCTAATTAAGAGGATGTCATGAGTGAATATGATGAGGAGATCACCATAGGCACTCCCCTTGGTGACCAAAAGTATAATCTTACCTTCTTAGATGAAAAGAAATATATTGAAGATCCTTTTATAGCTATCTATGAGGAATATGGCCAAGACTTGAGAAAAGAGTTATTTGAGGAAGAATTCATGTCTAATCATGAAGTTGTCAATGACCATATCAAGCATGAAGTGGGGTATACTATCAAGGAATAAGGTCAAGTCACTCATCAATAAATTTTAGTCCTAAGAGAGTCTCATGAGACCAAGATAGATGAAATGGATCTTGAAGATAACACTTATGAGGTGAACAAAAATGATTAGTGGCAATATTTTGATTTCATATGTCATGAGTCTAATCAGCTTGGTAAGGTTACTCTTCCTCCCTAGAATTCTACATATGATTTAGATAATGCCTCTAACAAGCATGTTGATGATTTTCTCAATAAGCATGGATAAATGTCTAATATTGTAAATGAATAATAACTATGGAAAAATCTCAATGCCATATGAAAAGATTTTGTCAAGTTGGTTAAGTCTCTTTTTTATCCAAGAGATTCTATACCTAATGACAAGGTTTCTAATGATACCAATGATCATGTTAAAAATTATTCCATCAAACATAAAGATTAAAGTAATTATTTTAATCAAGAATCTACTATCATAAAGTAATCTAATGATGTTAGTGTTTAATATATTATAGACATGGAAAGTGAGGGAAAGGCATAAGTTATTACACCTCTAGAGAAGTTAAGAGACCCACTTGATATTGAGCCAAATCTAAAGGTATTAGATCATAAATAAGATCTTGATTATTTCAAACATCAAGTAAAATATATCAAGGGGGAAAAAAAGGTTTAGAGGACTATCATATTTTTAGACTTGTACATTAAGGGCCAAGTACTTGAGAAGGTGGAGGAAAAGTTTTCCATGAAGGACAAAGATGATTGGAAATTATAAATGGAGATTTTCAAAGAGTTGGAAGACCTTTTCCAAGTTGAAGGTCAAGTACATGACAAGGTAGATAAAACCTTTTCCATGCAAGATAATGAACAAGATTGGGTGGACTATAAATAGCTCCTTGATGAGATTGAAGAACTTCCAGCTGAAGAGAAACCCAATCTTATTGATGATACTATGGAAATAAAAAAGGAAAACCTTGTTCAACCACTATTAGAGGTCATAGCTGAGGAACCATATAAGAAATTTTAGGCTATTTGGATGTAAGAAGAGTTCATTTCCATATATATCCTATATGGAGCTACTTGGTTCTCATTAAAAATTATGCCAATGAATTTGGCAAACACCATGAATAATATGGAGGCATCAATGTCAAGGATAAAAATACTACATGTCTCATTTAACCCTTCATGTCATAAAATAAGAGAGTTTTCAAACTTCCCCTTTCATCTAAGAGGAAGTGTTCATCTCAAGTTAGTTATTTCTTGAGTTAGTTTAACTAGATTAGGTATGTGTTTCCTTTCTATTTGTTTGTGTGTTCTATAAGTTCTCATGGAGAACATGTGTGTTTTTGATTGAGGTTATTGCTTGTGTATTGGTCCTTGTTGGTTTTCTTGTGTTTTGTTTATTATTAAAGGTAATTTGTATGTCAAACTTGCTATACATGTGACTCAATATCCCAATAGAAAGGATTAGGTAATTTTTCATGGCATAGCTAGCATACCACCCTTGGAAAAGAAATAATAATGTTGACTATTTTTCCCCATAGGCCAAAATGGGTCAACCACATATAGTTAAAATCTTGTATAGGGGATTTTTATAATGTCATAGGGTATGTTTCATCTCATTGATGTGATTTCATATGCCATTCTAGCTTTAGTTATAGTCTAGCTTAGTCCTTATGTCATTTAGTGTCTTAGGGGTCATTTTAGAGTCATATATGCAAGTGGAAAGTTTTCATGGTGTCAAACAATTACAATATAAAGTCTAAAAAAGCCTAAGATTATACTTAGGAGATATTTCAACTTTTGGATAAGTGTCAAAATTCTTTCAAGGAAATTGTCCCAAAGGCAAAAGGCTAAGGACACAAATATTTTGGGAAAATTGTCCAAGACAATTTCCTCGAGGAAATATTTCTTTAAAATAAAATGTCTTAGATAATCTTTTTGAAGACATATTGTTTCAGAGAAAATTTACAAAGCAAAATATCCTTTTCAAAATCCCAAAGTCATTTATTTCAGACATTTTGTTTGATATAAAAGGGCCATAGACATAATTCTTTTAGAGTAAGTATCTAATATTAAATGTTTGTGGCAATATGCCAAATGCAAAGCTCAAATGGAATTGAATGGTTTTGGAGAAATTATTTGTCTAAACCTTCAAAATTGGTTCAATCAAGATCTCACAGTGTTTATAAGATCACATAGATATGGACCAAATTGACAAAACCTCAAAAACTCATCAGGACCTTGAAAGATTGAATCAAAATGACTTGGGCAAGTAAAGGGACCAGACTATCAATAGGATGTCATGAAGAACTAGGCTATAAAGTGTGTTTGTGAATTTTATAAATGAGCTCAGGGAGCCTCACATGACCTTCAAACCATGCATGATTAATGTCCTTAGTGTTAATATCATTCTCTATATGTTTCATATCCTGATGAATCATCTATCTCTATATATAAGCCTTCAAAGTTCAACTTGTTGAGTCTAAAGGGGATAGGCTATTTAGGATGTTATCTAAAAATGAATAGACTAGACCATTTATGCATTTGATAAATGCACTTAAAAAATCCTCACAAGCCAAAAGGATGTAGTAACATATATTTCTTCATGCTAAGAACATCCTCTGAAACTTTCATGATTGCATGAGCTTTCTAGCTCAAGTTACGGAGTTTCAAAGTTGGTTATGTAGAGCAAGAAATTCATGCAAGTTTCAAATTCAAGCCTCAACAAATATATATTTAGATTCAAATGATCAGTGATAGTTACATGGATGTCATGAAAAAAACATAGGTCATCTCAGTTAAACATTTTTTAAACACACTTAGAAATCTCCTAGAGCCAATTGATCAAGTGAGCACAATCCTTATAGTATCAATGATATCTCCTACAAATTTGGTGCCTCCATGACCTAGTCACTTCTAGATTCAAGATATCAAAGTTGGTCATATATCATAAGATGTTTGAGATAACATCATTTTTGAGATTTGTAAAGTAACTATTTGGGTTTAAAAGGTCCTTAAAATATTTAAAGTTGATTAAGATCTAATGGTTCATGTTGGAGTCAAAAAATTCAAAAGGTCCCTAGGTTTAAGCCCTTTAAAGAGCTACAAGTTGGACACAACCTGATATTATGGATCAATTAATCATAAATCAAATAACACAAGCTTGATTGCTAATAAAATTGACCCATTAAGATATATGGTCCAAATTACATAATGCATCTTGATCTGATGGTGTGAGATGAGTCAAAATGTTAAGGAGATCAAGATAACACCACATGGTGTAAGCATGTAAATTAGTAGTCTAAAAATAGGATCCTAAGATCAAGATGTGATTGAGAAGTGGCATGAGCATGTTCTAGTTGGTAGAGCATCTATAGATTATGTTCATTCATATTAAGTAGATCAATGAAGCAAGATGAGTCAAAATATTAATGATCTGAGTCAGTTTTTGATGGCCAATCAAATAAAGGTGAGTTGAGGTGACTTAGATGAAGGTTGACAAAGTAATTTTCAATAGGGAAAGGTAAATAAAAATCATAGAGCCAAGTTTGAACATGGTCTATTTTAAACCAAATCTAACATTTTGAAGGATACCACCAAAGTAGACATGTAGATCCCAATAGTTTCATCTCTTAGACCAAATGCATGAAAAAGACCCTTCTCTCCACTATTTCATGCCACAACAAACTAGTTAGAAGTGGCTTGACACCAAGACAAAATTATAATAGATTGGTATGATGGTTGTAACTATATTCATGTTGGAACCTAGCTCAGAATAACTTGATCCTACCATTGCAACCATCAGGGAGCATCAACAATGGAATAATGTGACTATGCAATAGATTGAAGTGACCTAGATCAATCAAGAATCTTGAATGATCATAATGATATAATTATTTGTAAATATAGTTCAAATGAATTTGAATTCACTTGATTCCCTTTTTAGACTTCTTTTTTTCCATTTCTCTCTCAAGTTCTATAAGTAGCTACCATCTTGGCCTTTGTAAAAGTTCCACTCCATGTATGGTAGAGACCTAAAAAAATGATGTCATATTTTTCCTTTTAACATTAATACAAATCTTATTTCATTTTTTGAATAATTGTGTAAGTATGCAAGTGACATATGGTGATACAAAATGATAATTCTATATCTTTTATTCCCTTATCATTTCATGTTTGTGTAAGAGTTCATATTCTAATAGGTCATATGAAATGTTTTCAAGTGTATGAGCCTATCTTTTAAGTTTAAATGAGCTTTAGTGTCTACAAATATCCTATGGTTCATTTACCTTGGATATATCTCATGCATCTCACCTCCATATTGAAATACTCATGTTGGAATCCATAAGACTTGAAAGTTAGTTTATGTGCCTTATTTCTTAGTGCATAAAAGTATGATGGTCATATGGAATAGATTTTGGTGCATCATCTCCATTATAGAAGGTTCATTTCATGTAACTTCTAACTCTTTTACCAATAATCAACTAGTCAAGTAGGTGTGAGCATTTCAAGATACATTCAAGGAGCTAGCCCTTAAATCTAGACGCTCACTTCCATTATAGGTACACCCACATACTTAGATGTGTTTCCATATTTACCAAATATGAAATAACCTTTAAAAACTTCTTATAGGGTGTAATATTTGGTGATAATAGTAAATATGTTAATCATGGTGATCTTTTCCTTTTTAGACTCAAGAGGTTTTACCGTATAACTTGGTTTAATCATAAACTTCATATTATATGTAGATTCATCTGTTGTGTTTTCTACATACTTGATCTTATTCAATGATATAAACTTCATTTCATGGTCATGTACAACATGACATAAGTCATCAAAAGATTTAAAAGTATTGAAAATAATGGATTCATGTAAAAGAGTAAATAAACTTTGCTTGAATATATCTTGAATATAAGATTGGTTCCTTATTTAATTTAGGTAGTTTGGACATAGGAAACCTTTTCATAAATGTTAACAGAAAAGTGTTCTAAGAAATGGTCTATAAGAGGTTTGAATGTTTTTATGGATTGGATAGGTAAATCATAACATCAAATCATATTCCTTGAGGCTTCTTAGAAATAATCTGGTCAAAAGTTTATCATTGGAAGCATAATCAATGCTTTCCACATAAAATGTTTGAAGATGTTGTTTAGGATTACCCTTGCCATCATAAAATTTGAACTTAGGTGCAATAAATATAGTTTGCAAAGGATACAAAGAGATATCAAGTGCTATGGGATTATGTAATACATATTACAAATCTATAGCATGATGTTATTTTAAAGCATTTTTTTCAATGTTTTTAATCTTTTCCTCTAGGGTATTTATTACTTGAAGGAGTGATTAAATTGTAGGACCAATGAGATTTATATTAGCATTTTGAGTAGTCATCAAAGGGGATGGAAACATGTTTTGAGTAATAATAGGTATTGAAACTATTATTTTTGTTTAAAAATTGGTATTTATATAATAGATACATCAATAGTAGTTTTATGAAATAAAGGTTTAAACACATAACCTGTACCCCCACTAGATGTATTTGGTTGTAATGTTTTTAGGGGGAGGGATGTTTCCACTATAATTTTGTAATTTTTTTCTTTGATTATGATTTTTAAGATCTCATCAATATCTTTAGGTTTTTTTTAACATGCTCATTGAAACAATTCAATTTCATGCACTTGATCATGGTCTATTTTCTCATTTGAATTTATTTTATGGTTTTCATTATCAGAATATTATTATATGATAAACTTATCAACATTTTTTCATTGTCAACATGGGTATCATCATGATCTAAGGTATGAGATAATTCATTATTTTGAGACATATTAGATGGTTGGAGGAGGATCTCAATATGTTAAATAGGCACACCTCCCAATATAGGACTATCCCTAGGTTACATGCAACATAGTAAGAGTAGGAAATTAAAAAGTACATCAATATGGAACCCTATCTAGTTTAAAACCTTAAGAATCATAAAAAAATTCATTTACATGAATTGAGTTCAACAAATGTTTGACCCTAAAGTTATCTAGATTGGGGTTATCTAGATGTTAAAGGGGTATATAAAAATTACATGGCATAAGGGTAATAATTAGATATATAGAAGGATAATTTGATGTTAAAATTAGATAGAAGCATACATTAAATTATCATGATGATATAGTCTAAGTATGGAAAGTATAGTTATGTTAAATATAAAAATGATAAATAATTGAAGTAATTATCTTGTTATAATGTTAATGTAGTTATGGATTTGGAACATGTAGAAAGTGATATGAAAGATATTCTAGACCAATCATCAAATTCTAGTTTTGATTCTTCTAGATCTGTAGACAATAACTTCACCTTAGGATGGTTGGATCAATACTACTATTTGAGATTGACACTAGTGCCTTATATGAAATATATACTAAAATAGGGTGCAACCACCTAGATGTTTATGGGTTTTGCTTCACCTTCATTATGGTGCATTTATATCTAGGTTATGGATAGTCACTCTTTATGAAATGGAAAACCCCTAGTTTTCCATATTCAATGTGACCTTAGGTAAAATGGGTTAGTGGGAACACAATGTCAAGCTACCCCAAAGACCCTAATGTTAGTTGGCACTTCCTACATAGCTAATACTCTAAAATAAGGCTTTAGACTCATGTATTTCTCCCTTATGTGTTAGCTTATGAGTGAATCATACAACATGTGAAAATCAAGTAAAATAGTGGCCTAGCTTGTAACTTGGTAAATAAGGCTCTTGGGATACTCCTTTAGTACTTTATACCTATAAATGTGTTATAACTATGACTAGCATAAAAATAGGGAATATTTAATCAATTGAATGCTTGATAGAGTGATTTTGATAAGTTACCTTGGTCTCTTTGGTCTTTTATATGTTTTCCAAGGTGAGGAATGAAATATCTTTGATATTATATTTATATAAATAAATTTAGATTAATAACTCACATTAAGTCACTTAGTTTGATGATTAGGATACATTTCATTTTCAAATTGGATGAATTTAGGTCACTGGACACTTTTATTAGAATATGATAGTAATGTCAAGACTATTGTCTATCTTAGACATTAGTGTCCAGGGAGCATGAACATACAGACGGGTTATGAACTTACAAGGATGGAATATAAGTAAATTTTGAACATTCTAAGAAAGATAAAAGAACTAGGTCATCAACATAACAATAATTAGACTAAGAGATATAGGCCAAGGGGTACAAATTTAGAGAAAATGTGAGACTTGTGGAAGTGAGAAAGGTAAAAAAATAATAGGAACAACCAAGGTCTAAGTTTTCCAAGTGTAAAAGATTAAAGTGTTATATAATAATAAAATATAATCTATAGATCCATATAATTACATAGTTGTTACTAATTTTATATATTAAAGGAAAACAATATGTAATGATTAAAATTATAGATTGAGTTAATAAATATAAACTATGTACATTTGATATAGCCATGTTTAATTTGTAAATGATTTAAAATTAGAAATAAGTTATGAAAATCATATTTAGATGCAAAAATATGAAATTTTACAAATAAGTATGAGACCCTAAGGGGAACTTAGGGTTTTTTAATGTTCAAGATAATATACGGGTTCACCAATCTAAAAGTAATCTCTATGTGTAACCTTTAGTGGGCATATATGTGTGAACTTCCAAAACCATGTCTCCTATTTCAAATCCTAAGTCCAATTTTGACACATTGCTTTGGTAAAAAAAAGGTAAATAATGTGGTTTGAGCTTATCCAAACCACTTCCTGAATACTTAAAAGAAGTAAGTCAAAAATTTAGTTTTATCCATTAGGTGTATGTATGTAATAGTGACACTCTGATAAAGAAACATATAATATAAATTTTTATACTTTTTTAATGACAACTATGACTTGGCTTTGAGATGATTCAGACTTGACTAGGATTTCCCACTTAAAACTTATATTTGAATTATAAATAATAGGATAATCCTTTTGAAAGTGTGAGTGTTTGATTATTCTTGTTAGATTCTTGATAGTTAGGAAATAGGAATAGAAATATTATATATTTATATGGGACTCTTTAGGTACTTTCTCATGCCATTGACATACTAAAAATACAAGCTGACCCATAGGAAGGATTTGATTATGAAATGTGATCATTACTTGGATTCCATTAGGTTTAGATGAATCAAAAATTATGGAATAGATTGAGTCTTTAAATTATATCGATTTTTTATAAAAATTGATATGATTATATAAATATATTTTGAATATTATTTTAGGCATGTTAGACACATACTCAAGAATATTTTTAGGTGATTTATATAAAATCAGGATGGTTAGACTCATGGAAAATATGGGGATTTAAGATAAGGGTGAATAAGATCCATATGTGTATGCATAATTCATGTAAGGTGAAGGTAGGTAAAAAAATTCATTTATAAATATTTAATTCCATATTTAAATAAATAAACTTTCACACACCAAACATGTATTATGCATTGTTTTTGGATCTATTTAGTGTAGGTTTACCTTGGGATGTTTCACAATCATATGCTTGTGATTTGTAAATAAAAATAGGTACTATCTAAAATGAATTATTCATCCTTATCTTTACCTTTATTTACATTAAATCATAACAAAGACAATGTACATTTAAACAAAACTCAAGTGAGTTTTACTTATATACCCAACATGTTATAATCATACCCCATATAGTTTTTGTATAGTGTAAATGGAATCCTAAGTAAAGGTTAGGACCTATTCTTCCATAGGTTGAGATGAAACCATATACACACTTTCATAAACCATAATTTATTATAATGGGATTATTCAAAACAGTTTTAATTATAAATTTAGTTAACTCTATCATAAGTGTATTAATAAATATGGAAAGAGTTTTCTCAAAATTTAAGGTTAAGTAAGACTTGCCTTAGAATCAATACTTGACTTGATAATTGATACTCAATACTTAGAGATATTTTTTGTATGAGTTTTTATAAATAGGATTCTATAGTACATGAAATTTTATAAGCCTAACCATATAAAATAGAAATAAATGATTATAGAAGTGCAAATAATCTAGTTAGAGGCAAAATGGATCATAAAAATGTGATAGATATATTTCTCAAGTTTGAAAATCCCAACTAGGGAAGAATTATTGAAATTAATTATTCCATCCCATTAAAATATGTTCAATGTATGTGAAAAAACTTATATATTTATGTTATTAAGATCAAGGATAAACATAGATGATTTAATGAAGTTATTGATGTACATTAGAAGGCTTAAAGGTCAAGTAGAAGCTAGTGTGGGATAAGAGAAGTACTAAAAAAATAACCAATTTTACATTAGTTGACCAATTATATAAAATTTATTAAATGAAATTATGAAATAAAGTATTTAAAAAAATCATATGTTTACATAATATCACTAATTTTATGTTCATATGTGATTAAATGCATGAATTTATAAAAATATAAAGATAAATAATTAAATAACATACACTAACTTACCTAAGAATGAATGAATGAGTCAAATGTTGCTTAATATATGTTCTGTTACATTGATTTATGATAAAGATGACATACCTTAAAACAATGACTCTATAAATACATTATAATATGTAACTTACGTATCTGCATAACACCCACTTAGAGAAATAACATGAGAAACATTATGTAAAACATGGATATTAAAATATCAATCACCAATAGATAGGTATCTATTCAAAATTAAAAATTCATGTTTTTGAAAATTTTAAATGATTTTGTCTTTGTATAATGTTATAAGAATAGAGAATATGAAAATAAGAAGGTTTATGGGGTTCAAACTATTAAAAAAAAAAGTAAGGATGACACAATAAAAAATATAATATAAGGGACAAAAACAATAGAAAAGATCAAATATAAATGCCTTGGGGAGTAAAATAGAGGAAGAAGAAGATTAGACTTATAATCAACGTACTAATTCCCTTAGAACATAACAAATACTAGGATTTTTTTTATAATAGTTTTGACATCATGGGAAGTAGATAAAAATTATTAGAATGGGATAAATAATAAAATAATTAAGGGCCAATATAACTTAGGAAGCAAGATAAACCAAGGAGCTAGAAGAATGTCGACACAAGCAAAGGCAAGTTATAATGTGTAAAATGAAGAATGAAATTATACTCAATGGTGTAAATTATATGTAATATATAACACATAAAATAAATAATTTATGAATAAAATTTAGGCTATATCATAATAGAGATGTATAAATGAAATAGAGGATGTAGGTTAGCATGGCTAACCAAATATTTTGTTTTAAATGTAAAGTTATAAATTATATGATCTATATGTTTCACTCAAGTTATCATAAAAATAGTCATTAAATATAAAATAAATATCATCAT
The DNA here is from genome assembly GCA_037957365.1 of Torreya grandis. Classification (NCBI taxonomy): domain Eukaryota; kingdom Viridiplantae; phylum Streptophyta; class Pinopsida; order Cupressales; family Taxaceae; genus Torreya; species Torreya grandis. The sequence continues at coordinate 647,363 of JARHVA010000019.1, forward strand.
CCCCTAAATAAGCATGTATAAAGTGAGATCAAGGAGTTTTATAGAATTTATATGAGTGTTTCATGGTAAAATATGTGTCATAATAAGAGGTTGACCTAACCTTAGGATATTGACGGTCAGTTTGCATAGATTTTATTTGGTCTCTATAACATTGGTAAAATATACTATATACGAAGATGCATTTGTTTATCCTTTATTATATATTTTATTTTATTTTAATTTTGTACTCTTTGGTCCTTTTATTTTATATATCAAAAATCATGTATCATATATATATATATATATATATATACATATACATATATAGATATATATATAATGTTTACAAAAACTATACATATGAAGATGAAATGACCATAGAACCAACCCAAGAAAGGCCATAAAGTATCAAAGTGCCACCCAAGTATTAAGAACAGTATTACAATATAAAAAAGCCATAAAAATGGTGGCTTAGGAAGAAATAACAAAACAACTAGCAAGAAAAAATGAAAATTACCACAACAACATATATCTACACGATCTATTCCACCTCAACATCATCAACCACCAAATTTACATTCAACAACCTAATCTCAACAATAAGTTCCTTATTCTCTGCTTACTTAGGTCCCACCTACTCAAATGAATATTCTAAGTTATCATTTAAAGGAGTAAAGTATTTAACCCATGCTAGTAACCTTTTCATGTTAGAGTTTTGAAAGAATGACACCAACTCATCTATTTAAAATTTCCCACCTTTCTCAAGGATTTTTTGTAATTAACCAATCAATTAATTGATATTGGACTCAATCAATCTACCAACATTCCCCTACTTATTATTACTATTATTTTCAAGTACCTTATCCATAAGCCCAAACCCATAAACAAATGTTTAGGTCCCTTACCAGTACCAATAGGTCCCTTTTATTTACCAATATAAAGCTCCAAGAAGTTACCAAAATTATATTCCTTAATTTGTTTTTTAATACCATCACAATCGATCTTGTTGACATTATCCATAAAAATATAGATCAAACCCACAATATTATTAACATTAGTCTCAATCAAATTTTCAACACCATTTTGAAAATAGCCCCCCATACCCTTTCATAAAAAATTCCCCACTAGGTTCAAAGGACTGTGTACTATCAACCCATGAAGGATACTTTTATTCAATATCAAAGGCCAACTACTTATGTTGGAAGTGTTGAAGAGAGGATTTGAACATAGTGATGAGCTCATGATTTATTTCACACTTAATTTTATAAAAATAAAAACTCAATAATTTACGATAATATTTGGATGTGTGTTCAAAGTATGACTCCTTCATAACCTCTCACTCATATTTATAAATTATAACATCCATTACCTACCTATGCATGGTACCCTAGTATGGTAGAGGGATCATTCTAGGAAATCCATCAATATCCAACATGTATTCAGAAGTTATCTCTATAATCCCAAATCTCAAAAACTTATCCAATTCCACTTGAGGAACATTCAATTAGAGATACACCTACATATAAATAAATCTCACAATAACTTCTATTAACAAGCTAGAAAGTGACCAAAGATCCAAAGATCTATGTCTTCTGAGGCATGGGAAGCTGAGGCAGCTAAGGTGGAGGACGGTTGGACAGCTGTAAGAAGAAAGAAGTCAAAGCCTTTGGTTCCTCCCCTTGATATGAATCTTCGGTCAAGTAAAAAAAATAATCCAAACTTAAAAGATTCATCTAAAGCCCCCTTTCACTGACTGGTTTTCTTCGGGGGCTATTTTCTGGTCGGGTTTTTTGGTTTTTGGTTTCAGCTTGCTGATTCTACTGGTCATCTTTTAGATCAGTGTTTTGACTGCTAGGTTTTATGGTTTTATATTTGTATGCTGGTTCTATTGTTAACCTGGCAGTGCTTCAAGGGTTATCTTTCCCCTTGTATAGGGTTTTAGGGTCCCTTCAAAACCTGTTTTTACCATAATCTAAAACAAGTTAGAAAGTAACCTACCCTTAAATTGGAAAACATCAAGTTTCATTTACTTCCAAATAAACCAAATAATCTTGGTTAAAAAACCAACCACAACTTTTGGAAAAATATTTGATTCTTATTTTTGGGAGTCACATGACTAAAATCCACATTGTTCCATTTAATGTCACAAGAAAAAATAATAGACCAAGAATTCAAACAATACTTCTAGACTCAAAAAACAAAAGGACAAGAAAAAAATGTGCTCAACACTTTCAATCTAAAAACTTAGAGTACAAAACTAATATCCAAGTCTAGACCTAGATTACACATCCCATAATAGGAGATTATCATGAAGTATTATCCACCTAATATAGGATTTCATAGGCTCCAAACATGTAGAATAGATAATATTAAACTTATACTTCCCAAAAAAAAGGATCATAAACATTCCATTTATTATTGAGTCTAATAAAAAAATAGTGAAAGAGATATTTTGGTACAAAATTTTAGTATAATATTCCTCAAGGGGAAGACCATTTATCTAGTTGATACTTTCCCATAAATCCTCCTCTCCCTCTAAAATTAAGACAAAATAGTTATTCTACATGGCTTTAGTCAGGAGGGTATAGGTCCTTATATGATAATAAGGACTATGAAACCTTTTTATAATATCTCCTAGGAGGCCAACCTTCCCTACAAAAAAGTCACTAAAATTACTTAAGCCCATTAATTTCCATACAAGATTAGAATATACCCTATTTCAGGATTGTGGGAAATTATTAGATTTTAGATTACACCATAGATATCTATATCCTTATCACCTCACCCAAGGTTGCTAAAGATGGATGTCACCACTACAAGGTGATTGAGACTCTCCCAATGTCTCCAAATAAATTTGAAGATGGAGGACCCAACCATATTAAAAAAAAAGGATCACATAAAAAGATTATAAATTTACATCCCTTAACACTATTACTTACCTTTAGGATAGCCTCTGGTAATGTTTTTATGAACCAAAATATTATATGGATCATCACCCTTAATCACACTAATGATCCATTTAATATACAACATGATACCTTAAATTATTAAGTACTTTATTCCCAACCCACTAAATATTTTAGGATTGTAGCATATGTCCCCTACAAAAGCATGATGTTTTCTATTTCCTTTACCATCAGACCCCAAAAAATACATGATAATCATATGAATCTTATTGAAGTACACCTTATTGAAAAGACAATATTAAGAGTAGTAAATACTATAGGATTAAAGTAATTTTTGATAAACTTATATTTTAGTAGGTAGGGATAACAAGTGTCCATTCTATTTCCAAAGATTATTATTATTTTTTAACATAAATCCACTCCCACATATCTTTAAAGGATAGAGTAAGACTGAAGGGGATACCCAAATATCTAACCAAGTGTTTTGGGCCTTTCCAACTCTATAAAAACTCAAGAATCCATTTAGGGGGGCTTCATTCCAACAAATGATATGAGATTTTTTATATATAATTCAAGATCTTGAAGCTAGGTATTACACTTCCATTCTTAATTTAACATGTAATTTTTGATTATCCAACACTAAAAAATTATTGGTTTCATATGCAAGAAAAAAATCTAAAAGATCCTTCCTACTAGATATATACATGCCTCTAATAGGGGGACCTAAGAAAGCATCACTTAGAAGACAATGAACGTCATCTGTTATAATTATAGATAGAGAAGGAGCCATAGGGAATCCTTTCATAATAGATCTTTCTAACCTGATGGGCTCCATAAAGGTAACATTAAATTCAATTACTATAGATGCATATTTGAATAAAACATTAGCCATTATGTAAAATTTATCTTGAAATCATAAATCAAGATGAATAGTTTCAATGAATGGCCACTCAATTCTACCATAAGACTTCTTAAGTCCAAAAATATCATTCCCATATTTTATTTGGAGCCATAGGCCTATTACATGCCTTCCCAGCTAGATCAAAGGTTATATATAATAAATATGCCTTCCACGAACCCTTTTTGAGTGTTTAAAATAATTTGGGGGAGTAAATAAGAGACTCTCCTAGTAATAAAATTAGCTATAATTTTTTAGGAGACATTTAGAATGGTTATCAGTCTCTAATTACTGACTTGAGAGTTATCCCCATATTTATGAAAAGTTTTAACCATGCATTTATTAATTTTTTAGCCAAGGGAATCAACTTCTAGGATCTCCCTATAAATATTTAAATAGTACTTATCAATCCATTATTTATTAATCTTATGTAGTTATTTATGGAATCCATACAATCCAATGGACTTATCATTCTTGAGGGTTTCAATTTCACCCAAAAATTCATCAATAGATAAGTCACTATCAAGGTATTCAACTTGCTTTGAAGAGACATTTTTTTGAATTCTCTTGGAAAATATATTTATATCTATATCCAAAATTTTATTAGTACCATATGAAGAGAAAAATTGAGAATAAAAATTAAATAATTCATCCTTGATTTAATCAATATTTTTTCAATAGAGACACCCTCGATAATAAGTGTCTGAATCTTTTGTCTTTTGTGTTTGAATTTGAGAAAATTGAAGAAGAATTTAGTTCCCTTGTCACATAGCTTAATCCAGGTAGATATAGATATAAGTTTATCTCATTTAGAAATATATTTTTGTGTCATTCTTATATTTTTCTTGAGGTAAAATGATATATTCATAATCTCTTCATTAGTAGGGTCATTTCCAAGAACATTCTTCATAGAAATCAATTGTTTCTAGGTGTCTCTAAAAACTTTCTTCATTTTATCCTTGATTTGACCATAGGTTATTAAAAAAATTTACTCAAATACATAAACTAATTTCAAACATCAAAATCATATGAATAATGGTTCATCATTTTAACAATGTTCCAAGACATTCAGACACCCTCTCTACACACCCTATCTTGTAGGAGAGAAACATTGATCTTACATAAGCCTTTCCACAATTTATTATTATTATCTCCATTATACTTACATGAAATAATTATTTAAATGGAGTGATGATAAAAAATATTAAAGGGGAGGACATTAACTAAATTTCTTCTAGAGCCTTGTTGAATGTTAGAAGAGTCTTTGTGCAGGTAGAACCTATCCAATATGGAATACACTCTTTTGTTCTTAGCATGATTGTTACACAAAGTGAACCAAATTAATTTTATATAAGACTTATAATTACTGAGAAGGTCCTCTAGTTTGTGTATTCACTTCATATTTGACTAGAAAAATATTTATTGCCTTTCCATTAGAGGGGGTCACCACCCTATTTATCTTCTCTAATTTCAACCATGTTAAAATCCTTGCCTACTATCCACATGATATTTTTGAGATTATAAGTGAACTAGTTTCATAATTTAGTTCTTTATCTATAGTCATTTGGGGCATATATATTACAAATCCCAAAAATTTGAGACTATTCATTGTAAACAACCCAGACCACTCTTTGACAAGGAGATCAACCATGATCAATAAAAAATTGGTTGATTAACTATTGATAAGAATAGATTCACCACCTTTACCTCTTAGCTAACTAGTGGAAAAGTGGGAACACTTTACCTAGATAAAATTTAAAACTAAATCCAATTTGGTATTAGTCTCCTTAACATCTTGGATAAAAAAAATATATAATTATATTTTAGAGTGCTTAATTATTTGACAATGTGCCTTATATCAATTATTTCCATCCCTATAACATTCTAGCATAATTTTAATACAAAATTGTGTATTTATTTATCTTAATCTATGGACTCCAATCCCCCTTTAGTTTGATACAACCTATTAACAAATTTTGGAACTTTTTTTCTTTTTATTTTTCTTTGTGATTCTTAGTCAAGTTTTCATGCATAGCATGAGGAGTTCATATAAGTGTCTTTACATTCTAAATAAATTTATTAACTTGAAAGGTATAATAAATTTATATTTTTAACCTCTTATTCTAAATTTTATATTTCTCTCTAAGATTTAGAGTAATAGTATCTAATCAGACCAAAATGGGAACTATCAAAATAAGGCATAGGCACTTAGGGGAAACATATAGAAAGAGAGAAACATACATGGAATAAACATCATCCATAGAGGGATTATCCTCTAGGAAGGGTAAGGAGAAAGGTGCATATGTCTATGTGGTTTGAGGGACAACAATAATAAAAACATACTCATCCAAGAGTCTCTTAATTGGGGGATGAGAATCATCCACTTAGTCAACCTTAGAGTAAATATCTTTGGATGGGGCCAATGGAACTTGAGAGGAATAAAGCATGGTAACTTCTTCAATTATTTTTATGACTCAATATTATTGAATATATAAATGGGAGGTCTAAAGGAAACAACAACATTGACTTTATCGTTATCAGATACATACTATGGATTATCAATCACCACCACCTTAGGATTGAATAAAGTAAAATTATCACTAGTTTAAAATCAATACTAAGGGAATTATTTATATTTTCATCCTAAACTTTAATGGGATTATTATTTTTAGAGAATAATTCCTATTTTTGTGGCCATCCTTCTTGGAAAAAAAAAACATTCATCCCTCTTATGCCATTGATGGGACATGAGAAAGACCATTTTTTAAACTTGAAGGCAATGTTTTCATTAAAAATCTCAAAATGCTCTATGGAATTAAGTACTCTCACATGTATATGTGATATATATATCCTAGTGTCCTCAATACTCAACACTTACCCAAACAATTAATGTTCCTAGGGGATAAAATTCTATATTTGAATATGAACATTCATTATATCTATCCACCTTGGGGTAGTTTTAAAATTTATATCTGTATAGTCTAGACTAGGGTTCCAAGGGATAACCCTAAACATTGTTTGGCCAACATTCCACAATTTCTTAATAATTACTCTCCTTTGCATATTAGAGTTTTTGAAAATCACCATAAAGACCCCTGTTTAAATAATTATGTAAAATATGACATACATCCCCATATTTTTGCCCTAAATAACATTCATCCAATTATCAAAAAAATCTTGTAAGGAAGATAATATCTATTAAAGCACACAAATAGAATCCAAAAATTATTTTTTCTAATTCATTACAACTATAAGTATTTTTTTCATTTCTTCATTGAAAGACAAAGTTATGATTTTCATAAGGCTATGGGACTTATTGATTTGTTCATCATTTTGTCTACCACCTCCACCTTCTTTTGAGCTAAAGCCATCAAACTTGATTAATGCACCTTTCAAAATTATTGTGGCTTCCTTGTCCTAAAATACCTTGCTTAATAAATTTATACCATATCATTTCTCACTATGCACTAGAATATCTAACATCTAATGATAAAGATCATGAGGGAAATTGTTAGTATTTATTTAAGTATACTTATATTCATAACTAGTCACTCCATTGACATGACTTTGTCTATTGCTCACATGATCCTAAACACCATTATCCATAAATTAGGGGGAAATTAATTAAACCATTAATCTCAATCAATAAAACATATAAACATAAAGGACAATCCCTAATATGGTTCATGACGCATAAGCTAAGGAGATAAGAGGATATAATACTAAAACACCAAACAGGTAATAATAAATCCAAAACACCACAAACATATAGGAAAAAGCCATAAAAATCAAAAGAAATAATCAAGAGAGGACAAAGGTGGTGAATAAAATAAAGGAAAAATGTGAGGATCTTGGAACACATTCAATGGAGAGAGACTTTTCATATTATCCTATATCATTTTTCAAAATTAATAGTTAGAGGACTACTAGACTATATTAGTTGATATATATTCCAACAAGTGGTCACAATGGGCTTGTTTCCATTTTCCACAAGAGTATAGATGTCTTTAAGCACTTAAAATAATAAATTTCACTCAAAGTATTTTAAAGTAAAATATAATGGAACAATACATAATGTGTTATTTTATCAATATATTATCTTGACCCATATGATATAAAGATTTTTTTTTCTAATTATTCATCTAATTTTTTTAGGCTTATAATCATCATATGTATTTTCCCCTTGATCATGAGTATCATCACTTATATTAATATATTAAACCATTAAATATGTATTTGTATACACATAAATTAACATTTATCTATAAAATAATTCACTTGTGATGAATCCTTATACATACTTAGTGTATGATTAACTTATAATTAACATATATCAAGAGATATACACTTGGAGAAGGTTAATAAACGAGTTCATGATATGTAATGTCCAAGTCAGGACCAAGTGTGGATCCATAGACCTATAAAGATGGATACCTACTCACTAATTTCAAAATAAAGGGTTATAAATCATTTAGGCCTATGACATAAGGGAATAGTTATAAATATGCTTCTAATGACAAAATCAAATGATTTTCAAAGGAAATGTAACTATTTTTCTAATTAATTTAATTTTAAATAAGGGGAAGGGTTATAATAAACAAAATGATTAAGGAGATGTGGTAGGAAAATGGGGGCCTAAACTATCCAAAAATGGGTAAATGAAAAGTAATTGCAATCCTATATCCAAACTAATTATAAGTGTAAAAAAGGTATATAAAATGAAAAAAACACATTCATTATGAAATAACAAATAGGAAACATATATCTACTAAATGAAATAAATGAAATATAATAAGGTTATAAATACTTAGCTTGATGGGAACCCATTAGGCCTCAATCTCCCCCTTAGCCAATGGTACTTTGTAATATATTTATTTGGGTATGAATACCTCAAATGATGGGAAATAGGCTCTAAGATAACTAATTACCTCCTAGAAAATCTCCAAGACTTCCACAAGACAAGATTATATCTATATCTCCTCCTAAATGTGACTAGGTTTTAAGTATGAGTGAAAGTAGAGTATATAAATACCAAAAAGTGTGTGTGTGTGTGTATAATTACAAATAAAATATTATTATATATATATAGTGTTTACATACTCAAATTTTAATTATTTAATGGTATATATGGTTTGATAAAATTTAATAATATCAACTTGACTACATTACCCACGATGATAGATTACATAAAGGAAAATGTGTTGAACAAACTACATCTGCCTGGTTGATGTAATAGGAAATGAAATAACTAACATGATTAAATGAATTAGAGTGTAAGGAGGTAGATATAATGGAAAATATGTATAATTGATATTTTAGATATGATTTATATGGTCATGACATATATAGAAACATCTCTTAAAAAACACTAATGGCCTACCAAGCCCTTTCCTAGTGCACCCTTTATAACATGCACTCAGGGATATTAAATCATTATAGGTTACATCAATAGAAAGTTTTAGTCAATGATAAAGTGCAAAATATTATGTGTATACATATGACCCACCTAGAGTTCATAATGTGTCACAATAATGTAACATGAAATAATGCTTTAGAAAATAATAGTAACACAATACAATAACTGAGTCAACTAAAATTAAATACTAAAATGAATGTTGAAAGTAATTACTTCAATTAAATGAATAATGAAAAGTATCATATAAATACCTTGAATTACCTTTATATTTAAATGGATTCATGAAATAATTAAAGGCTCGATCATGAGGGGCATAATAACTACACTGGACAAACCCTAGGGATATAAGGTTAGGAATCAAATCAAGTAAACACAAGAAGGCCAACTAAATAAAATACTCTCAAAACTGAATAAATCACTTAGTAAATTGGTAATATAGAATTATAGGGGCTATGTTGGTATAAAAATACCAAGGAAAATGAATAATGATAAAGGTGTAAATTCGTAAGCTAAACAACCAAGGCTATTATGACTAAAAAACTCCAAAAATGAATCAAAAGTAAGAAAAGTAAAAATATAAATCAAACTAAGGATGCATGAAAATGAATTAGGATACCAACATAAATATAAGAGAAGTAACAATCAATATTAAAATAAATATGTAAGAACATTAAATGGGGGAAATTATAACAAATGGTGTAAAAGGTGAATATAAAACTCAAGGGCCCTAACCTAAATAGGATAAATCCTATAAAAATAAGGAAATAACCAAAAGAGTAAATCACAATAACTAAAAGATGAAACTTATATTATATATATGAAAAAATTAAAACTTCCATATACTTACCACATCAAAGAAAAATGGAGAATGGGAATTATAGAATGTGTGGTAAAAATAAAAAATAAACATGCTTGTCAAGGGTAAAATGAAATGTGTGGTTGAGGAAAGAGGCTGATACCAAGGAAAAAATATTTAATGTAAATAATACCACTTGAATCAAGTTGGAAAAACTAGGATATCTCAATATCAATGGCTATATAGAACCCTACCTAGTGATGTCAGCTTGGGCTAACTATTGAAGTATAGAGATCATCCCATGAAGGCTTGTATGCATGAACTGTAAAAGGATAATACCTTCTCACAACATGTTACCCTATCCTCATGACCTTTATAGAGTCACCAATCTACTAAAAGTATTGGTTACTTGTGTGATAAGGTAATAAACACTATAATGATGTAATGAGACCTCTTACCCCATTCTACTATCTAACACACCCCAATGAACCTCAACTCTATTATAAATTTGGTTGTTTATTTTTATCTTTGAATAAGATAAGAGATATGCCAAATAAATATCAATCTGGTGTGATTTCTATTTTAAGATATAGTTGAATTTTAGAAAATCTTATGATATGTCTTTTAACTATTATGGATTTTTCAATCCCTACTCTATACGAATTTTGAAAACCAAACATGGGTACTAAATATGACTATCAGTAGAGATATTTAACTTGGTGGATAGATAACAAGACCTAATTATGATTTTTTTTGAGACTCCTATAATTTCACCTTAGAAAGTAGTGCAATCTCAAAACCCACCTTGGTGAGCCCAAAGGGATAGTGAAAGATATGGAATACTAGAAATGATCATAGAATTATTAGGTTTCCCCAAGAACAAAAAGATGTATAAGGGAAAATGATAAATTTAAAGGTAGTAATGAATCTCCATCATCATAAATGAGATATGTAGATTTAGACATGAATATAGATTATTATATTTTTACCACAAAATAATATAATTGTTTCTGAGTGAGGGAAAAAAACTAATCTTGAGCATTGACTTATCTTTCAGGGAAGATGCCCAATTAAGGGTAGGAGTAAAAGAAATACAAAGATTATGGATGTTCATGAGGAAGGCTTGGACCTATCTAAGTTATTATAATGCAACTCCCTAATATAAAATCCAAGAGGTCTAAGTAGATAACCCTAAAGGGGGTGTGAGTGATACATTCAAAATTAAAGAGACAAAAAGAGGAAATAAATGTTGACTAATAAAAGGATTGGATAAGTATTTATGAGGAAGACTTGGTCCTATTTGAGGTCTTATGATTAAATTAAAAAACTAAATATACCAAAGGCATAAGTAAGACAAAATACCTTAAGATAGGTATGTAAAAATGGAAACCCAAAGGTGTGTAAGTTTAAAATAAAGATGAACCTACAAGATATGTTAGATCCACACTATATAGATAAAACTAAGTATAATAATGAAAGTTTTGATTAATATAAATGGAAAATAATTTATAAAATTAAAGATACAATAGACATATAACTAATATAAATACTTATTTAAAAACAAAGTGTTGATTGGTAAATTGAAGATTTGTCTTTCATTTTTTTACAATCTATAAGTACTAGGTCCAAGGATGTCTTTGACTAAGTCAATATCCAACCAATTTTGGGCATACTTTCCCTCTTTTTTGTGGGTGTAATCTAGATTAATCACTAAGCCTCTAAAATTTAAAGTATTGACTTTGAATTTTTTATTATTTTATTTATCTATGTGAGCACTATATTGATTATAAGGCCCCATTTTTCATAGTGCTAATCTTTGACAAAGATGATTATCAAATGGTGACTTATATGTTATATTATTAACTTATGTTTTTAAGTCATGTCCTATTAATATGTGTAAGGAATTATGAAGGCATTTCATGTGTTGGGAACCATGAGAAAGACCTACTATCAATCATGTTTTATATTTCTTACATATGAAAGTATGATGCTTACATTTCATTTATGTAATGTTGCTTTGTTAAATTTGATTATGTCTATGAGATATATTAACTTTCATCATGTTTTAATCATTTCTTATAAGCTTATCAAATGGAAACTATTTATGTATGAAATCATAAGAAATTAAATATGTGAATTATAGTATTCCTTGGTATGTTAGTTGCCTATAATTGACAGAGTTCCTTGTTTGATTAAATTATGTAGTTTCAACTATTAGGTTAAATGAATTTGATGTGTGCATTGAGTGTGTAGAAACAAGAAAAGTTACAATGAAGGAAAGAGAATACACCAAGCATGGTTATATAAATAAAAAAAAATTAACCCTTATAAGACCCATGTTAAGTATTCAATTTCCTAGTTCACCACATTTGTTGACGTAACATCTATTTTAGGTATCCAACCTTTAATATTTGTTGGTTAAACTTGTTGTCACTTTGAATTTAGATACTACAACCAATGTATAAACTATATAGTGGTCAACTGACAAATCTTTGCTTGACTATCTTAGTTTAGATTAAGTTGACAAGAGGAAAGTGAATAGGGGAAATAACCACAAAAATATGAGATATACACCATGTGCCTTAATTGAGCATGGAAAATAACATCCCTTAATGTGGCATGGCTATGAAAATAGGGGTGGTTGGATTATTTTGGGACTTCTTTATATATAAGTTGAGATATTTTAGATGGTGACTTTTGGAAAATTAGAAAAGAATTAGACTTAGAAGAATATAAGGAGGATTATATAAAAGGAACACATAAGTAAAGTCAAGTCTAGACAACTAAAGGATAGCACCCAAGTGGTTTGGAGGTTGATAGATGGGATTCCTATCAAGTTATGTGTTTTTGTATCTCATTTAGAATGTAATGGTTTTATTCTCTATTTGATATTTTTGCTTTAAGGAGAATAAGGCCACCTGTATTATTCTACTTGTTTTACTATCTTGACCATGGTTTTGCACTGGCTTCCATGTAATACATTACCTATTTGATTCTTGGAAAATGGAATGTTTCCATACTTATTTATTATATATTACATCTTTCTTACTTTGAATGTGTGATGCTATTGTGACTCTATGTGGTTTTGGTTTATGAGTAGTATATTCATGGTGGTATAATGTCAAGCCCTCCTATGCTAGGCATGGTGGTAGAATTATTGACCCTATAATGAATGTCACTATGGTAAATTTTTAAGTCCTCCTATGATGGATAAGGTGGTATATTACTTAACGCTCCATTGATCATTAGATGAAATAAATAGAGTGAGATATCCTATTACTATTATAATCAAATGGTGTGCCTTGTTTTATTGTGAAATTTACCTCCTTGTATTGTGTATATGAATGCTTAAGTTTCACTTAAATGATCGTTTGAATGTTTGTTGCTTGTATTTGAATTAGGTGTCTCTTTGGGTAAGAACCATTAATAGGAATTTAGGTGGTGCATGGTTTCTTCCTTGTGTTAAAACACACTCTCGTAGATAACCACCCTTTCCTTTACCAAGTTATGTAAACATGATTATAGTTGGGAGTCTCAAGCTCAAAGGTGTCTAGAGCAGTAATTTGATGATGACAAAAGTTTGGGTGGTGAGACTTACTTCTTATGGCTGGTAGATGATTGGAGTGGACATGGAGCATTGTTGAAGATAGATGAATATTCCATTATTGAATTAGGCATATATTTATGCCTCATACTTATTTAAAATATGAATTAAATTTTAATATCAATAATCCTACTTGCATTATTATTTGAAATATAGTTTTTTGTGAAAAGACCCAACTATGGGAAAAGAATTGTGTTATCTTTTTGATTGAACCTATTTTATAAACTAAGATGTAACTAAATTATATTTAATTTTTATGTAAATCATTGTGAATGATTAATTATGAAAATAAATATTCCAAATCTTGTTTGGAACTTTAATAAATATTAATAGTTTGCTTCACTTGCCTCAATATTATTATAAGCATCTTATCAAATAAGCATTGTGTCTCTACTTATCTAATGGTTTCAATATTTTATTGAATGTGTGGAGAAGAGTTGATGAGTAAAACATCTCAGTTTGTTAGGTTGGAGATATATTACTATGTTACAGGCATGTTCATCAATTGTAGAGGTTTCTCTTTCCTTTATGTCATCCAAAACAAACAAGGATATGATTTTTGAAATTCTCAGATGTTCTGGAAATAACCTTTACTTGAAAATATTAGTCTAAAAGGCTAACATCAATGAATTCATAGTCATATATGGTACACAGTTAGACCTTCCTAAAAGTATTTAGATTCATGGTAGGTAAAGGGAGATCTACACAGTCATGGTGATGTAATGATAAGTTTTACAGGTTTTAAACATACTATTTAAGCATGAGAAACTAATTTGAAATATTAAAATGATATATAATTGATTATGATAAATAATTCAAACTATATAAATAATTGTTTAGCTTGAATGTGCACTTACAAGTACCCCACAAAAAACTAATAAAGTTAGAAGGAAAGTGTTGAAACTAGTTTGAAGCCTCACAAGGTGGAGAATATCAATTTAAAATAATAGGATCTCTAGGACTGGTTGTGAAAATACCTCATTAGTAACACAATTTGACATCATACCTTCATAATTTCATCTACTAATATGCACCTACATGTGGTACAGATAAAAGAGAGAACATTGAACCATTAGTGTTTGAACATATTTGAAGCTTCCATAAGGTATTCAAGTGTTGAAGGTACCATACAAATAAATAGTGAAGCCATATGGTGGTGAGTATACTTAAATCATGTTCATCATTGGAGAAAGAGAGTTTAGGGACATGTTACCTTAAACCCTCTAAAAGAGGGAGCATGCCCTGCTTTTGATCCTTTCATGGTAAGAAGTACTAAGTGTTAAATAATCCTAAGTGTTTCATCATCAATTTCAAACCTAAGAATGAGGCCTTAACCAAAGAGAGTGAATGTTTGGTCCCAATAATTGATGTAGATGAGTCCTCCATTCTAGACACTCTTTCACTATAGGTTCTCATTGTTCTCTATAGTGTATTGAATCTCAAATGACCTCATGGTCTAAGGTAGAATGATAAAAGCATATCCCCATGGAAAGTGACCCTATTGAGGTGAGAAGGACACTTGTGGATCAAATAAAATTTAAATGGGTTAAAATACAAGGTTTTGACATATATCATCACCTACAGGTGTAACCTTTCCCTCAAAAAGGTTACCTACAATCTGACTATAGGTACCTATAAAATCATGATATGAACTTTGGAGTTTAGAAACCTAAAAACATAAACACTTCACAATTGTATTTGGTTACAATAACTTAAAATAAACTATAACATGTGTAACATAGAGTCTAAGATTTGAGAATCATCTATAGGTGTCATTTCACCCTCAGAGAGATCACCTATAGTTAACTATAAGATGATAGTGCACCAAAGCATAATAGTCTAAAGGTTGGCATAGGATATGCATGATGTGAACATGTCTTAGTGATATTTAAGTTACCCTTACAAATTTGATTAAGAATTAAATCATGAAATTCAGGGTCTAATACAAAAGGTTCACCTACATGCATGCCTTTTTTTGAAGTGAATGCATTGTTATAGTTGACTACAAACTAGATTAGTCAAGTAGAGGTGAGTGCACTCTAAGGAGTTAGAAAGGAGGAATGAGTGTTTATATGTGTGATATCACCTTAAAATGTATTATGTTCATGTTACATGAATATCATCATAGGAAAATATTTTATGAATGGATCTAACATGGAACCTAAAGCCATGCTGATAAACCCTACATAGTCAGTGAGTTCAAGTAGTTTGCCTTGAGGGGTTTTGAAGAATTTAAGGGGATATTGATGTGATATATTCATGAAAATTAATATATAATACCATCATGATATAATTTATACCCTCATATCATTTTTTTTCTTGAATAGATAGGGGAGGTGTTTGTTGTTCTATCTTAGATAGAGGGCACTCCCAAAAAGCAAGGTCTATAAGTGAGATATGAGAATGATGAGAGGAAGGTACATAGAGGATTATAAAATTTAAATAAAGGTGTAGGTAGTTTATTTCAACATTTAAAAACATGAAAATGACCATACAATCATGATAAACCACTTAGAAGTAGTTATGAATATCAATGTATAGACTAAACCTACTTAGCCTAGACTAGGCTTAGAGCCCTAAAGTGGGTCCAATCTCATTTCTTAAGAAATATAAAACTTATAAAACACTTTACTAATTGAATAATAATTTATGATATTTTTTATATCCTTTATTATATAAGGGAGATCAAAAATTGGTCATTTCTTGACTTAAGAATAACTCATGGTACATGTAATGTAGGGAAGAGCTAAAGAAGGCATCTTTGGAAGCTCATATCTATACAAATGACTAGAATGGATGCACAAGGAGTTGGGATATGTTTAATAGGGTCCTAAAAATAATTTTAGTGGATTTTTTATAAGCTTTGAACATCAATATTGTATGAATGATCCTTAAGGGTCAAAACATCCTAAAATCCTTTCTCATGACCTGATGGGAAAGATAAGGAAGGAAATGCATATAATGAGCTAGTATGACTTGGAAAGTGATTGTAACTTGCATATAACTCCATCAGGTGCCTTCACATAATATTTTTTTGTACCCTATCTATAATATAGGGTATATAATAGGTTTTCTTTACATATTTATGAATTTTTTAGGTTCAAAAGAGAGTTGAAGGATGGGAATCACTTTTAGATATCAAGTGAGGCATAATATGACTACTAATTCTCATTTATTTCTTCATAAAATCACACAAGTACCTCTGCTATCTCCTTCACTTTAGGTATTCCAAACTAGCATTGTGAATAGAAGGTGATCACCAAGTGAGAAAGTGATAACTCTAATTACGAGGCCTTTTAAGTTTACCTAATGGATTTAAGGATAATAAGACTCTTTAAAAGTGTCATAACACATCCTACATGGATTTTTTTGGAAAACTAAATACCATTTGGATGATAAGTGTAAGGAATGAGTGAAAGAAGGATGATGATGACTACAGGTAGTGATACCACTTATAGAGAAGAATGTTAGTGATTAGAGACACATACTATGCATGCAAGAGCTTATTCTTAACCCCCCCATCATATTTCACATGTGTCAACTATTCCTATTCTATTTTGGAGCACTCAATAGAAGGTAATGATGAAGATAATTTCAAAGAATCTAGTTGAAGGGTCATATGCTAGATTTGAGGAGTTTTCATGCCTTAGAGGGACATTTATCCAAAGAGTATTTACATGGTTAATCTCATACTCTATCCCTATTTAACATAAGTTATTATCATGCCTTGGAAAGTGTTATTATTACCCTTTTGTTTCATTTCTCTCTCCCTTCTCTCACATTCTATAAGTACTAGCCATTTTGGCCCTTGTATTCAAATTCCACTCCTGGTATGGAAAAACCCTACATGTTCGATGTTGTAATTTACCTTTTAATAACTAATTAAATCTAGATTTTAGTTCATATATCATCTTTTAAAATTTTTTGATGAGATGTATAGTAAATATTCAAGTGATTTTAGTCTATCCTTGTTTTCTCTCAATCCTTCCATGTTTGGTGCAAGTTGTTCCACTCTAACAGGTCATATGAAGTGTTGTCAAGTGTATGAGTCTATTTTGAAGTGTGAAATTATCCTTAGTGTGTAAAAATTATCTATGGTTCACTTACCTTGTATATTTTTCATGCATATCACCTCCATATTGAAATACTAATGTTAGAGTATTCTAAGACTTTGAAGCTAGTGTTGTAGGTCTTATTTCTTAGTGAAAGAAGTATGATAAAATTATGGAGATATTTATGGTATATAAAACCCTTATAATATTTCACTTTTATGAATATTTATATACCATTTTCACATAATTAATCTATTAGTATAGATGACAAGCACTTAAAGATCAATCTAGGGAGTTATCCCCTAAACCTAGAGGTCTACCTCTATCATAGGTAACCCACATGCCTAGAGATATTCCAATATTTCCCAAATATTAGAGTATTCTTGAAAAACCTCCTCTAAGGTGTGATATTTTGTGGAATTTTTTTTGTCATGCCAGGTGGGAACATTATCCTAAAGATAACTTATCAAGGTGAATGTTGGTCTTGACAACATCATATGCATATGGTGTGCTACTCATGATTTGGTGACTGCATTCAAGGCAAAATCTAGTTTTATACCATTTTTTTATCATATGTTTGTGCTCATATTCGATGGTCCTTACTAGTCATCTTCTATTAGAGTTTTCAATCATACCAATCTACCTCTTCAACCTGAACTTCCTCTTGAAGTTCAAGACCCTCAGCCTATTTTACCCTTTAAAGAGCGAGAGGACTTTATAGCTAAAAAGATGAAGAGAGTGAATAATAAATGTAATAAAAAATGTCTAGTCAACATCCCTTCCTAGCCTTTAACTCTAAAAATCCAATCCATCTTGATGCCTGTGATGACATTCCCACTAATGCTACAAAGAGTGTTCTTACATTCAATGGTGAAGTTTATGTCACTCCTAGTGAGCACATTAGGGATATCTCATTTTTTTTTAATTTTTACAATGTCACTAAGGTTAATATTTATATTATACTCCTTTCCATTCTAATTATAGGGAAATCACTTGATTGGTATCAGAATTTTCCTAGTGGTTACGTTACAATATGGTATGACTTTGGAGTGTTGTTAACATCAATATTTGAGGACAAGAGTGACCACACTTAATTCATTCAACAACTTAATGTGATCCAAGTATACCCCAAGGATATAATGCATGATTTTAATTAAATATTCCAAAATACACGGTCTAGTTTTCCTCCTCCCATAACACCACCTACTAGCTTTGTTTTTCCTACATACTTGAGAGACATTGTTATGGACATAGACATCATGATACAATCCATGGGTGGTTTCACATTACTTAAGGCATATGACATTTCCATTACAGATAAGAATGACCTCATTCAATCTAGGAAATTACCTACAAAAGTGTCTATGCCTCTACTACCAAACACTTTTATTGTTGATGTAAGTGTTTCCCAGGTTCCTAATGCTAATTCCAAGTCAAAGACTACCCCTAAGAAGGTAGATTATTCCATGGATAAATATGAAAGAATTAAATTGTATAACCTCATCTTAGAAAAGAAAGAATTCAAAAATGTGCTCATAAAAACACTTGTCCCTATCACCAATAATATGGTCAACAATATGGGCAAGGGAGAGGTCAAGGGTAGCCTAATTTCAATATGCCTTCCAATTCATACAATCCTACTTCAACCTCTAACACAAGAGAAATGGTACTAGTGCATATCAATCTGATCTAAGGAAAAGAATGGAAACAAAGTCAATTCATTCATGTAGATGAAGGTGGAGATCAAGTTGTTATTTATGGATGAATCACTCCTCTACTATTAGTAGAAGTTGAAGTCCTAATGTAAGCAAGTGAGAGTTGGTAGCCTCAAGGAGTAAGTTTCACTAAATTCCTATTTGAAGAAAATTTCGTGATTAATTAAGGGAATTCAATTTTAGAAAACATTAGAGCTAAGAATAAGTATCTAGTAGATGCTAATTATGTGCTTATAAGTGAAAACAATCCACCTAAAAGGTAGTAATATGTGACTACAAGTATGGTAGTCTATAACACTCCTAAACCTCCTTCAAGTAAGAATATTAGAAGGATTTCTCAAAGTGCCTCAATACCTCAAGTTTTAACCACTTCATTACCTTCAATTAATCAATAAAAGGTAAACACTCCTACTCTAAACATGGTTGATTCATTTAAAAGTGATAAGGCATCTATCTCTCTTTGGGATGTCCTTCATATGCCTAGCTAAAAGGAACTCTTGTAAAAATAGTTGTCTATTATCCACACTAGTACTCCTAAATCAAGCCATGGTCATGGTCATTTTTCCATTAAAAATACTCATAATAACATTGTGGAATATTCTACTAAATCTGATAAGCCTCCACCTTTATACCTCACTCTCATTATGGGGGATATACTTGTTCATAGCTTCATAGTTGATAGTGGAGATAACACTTCAGTGATGCCCAAAGTTGTAGTTAAAACATTAGGCATGAATTATGAACCATATAGTAAAGGAGTTATTCATTTAGATGGTACACCTAAAAATTTAGTGGAGTTGATCAAAGGGTTGAAGGTTTTCTTGCATGATTATCCTAGCTTCCCCATTATCCAAGATATTATAGTTGTTAACTTGCTTACCCACTTTGTAATCTACCTGTCAAGGGATTTCATATCCAAGATAGGAGACTACCTCTTAGATTATTGGTATTTCCTATCCTTTAGGATAAAATATGGAACAAATTTAACTATAAGAACTCAACCACTTTCTAGGTTATACATTGAGCCCTATGTAGAATCAAGCTCCAACTTAAATTATGTTATCAATGAGAAATAATTGTCTATTATGCATGATAGTGCTTCTTCTAAACTTGAGGGAATTTTTGATTTGTTTCTAGATGAATATACTATAGATTATTATGAACATGATACATATACCTACATTGAGAAACTTGATCTTGGCACCTATATCATCCATGAAGAATCATTTGAGGTGAGCATTGAATATTCTTTTTCACAAGCTAATGAAGGTAATTATTTGATCCATGTGTATAACAATGATATATTAAAGGTAATGATAGATATTTATGGTGAGAAGAACCATGTCCTACCTATAATTGATGAAGTATCCCTTGAAGATGGTATTCATGAGGAATAAGTTGACATATGGCAAAGGTTCAATACTATAAGTCAAGAGTTTGAGAAGCTATGTAAGACTAATCTTCATTCAAAGATGTGTGATTATGATGATATATTTACTAATGAGATTAATAACCAAGATGTTGAGTGTTTTATTGAGTATAAAAGAGAATGACTTGTTAAGCAGGAGGTTACATGTCTTACTACTATCAAAGATCTTTCACTCATAGATAGGTCTAGTGAAGTTAAGGTAAACATTTTTATGCATAAGGAATAGTCTAGAGATTAACCTAAGCATGAATTATTTTTTAAAATTATTGAAAAAAAGGAAATAAATCTTATTCTCTTCATTATCATGATGTATTTGATGCTCCCAAGCATCAAATACATCATGATGATGAAGAGAGTAAGGTAGACATAATATTTATCATTCATAATATGTATATTGAAGAACATCAAATGGATATGATAAAGATCAAGCTATTTGCAGCTCCAAACAACATCCTTGAAATACAAGAGGGAGCATTTATGAAATACCAAAGTATCCAACATAAATACATGAGAAGACCTAAAGATGGTAAGTTTTTTTACCATCAATATGAGCAAGTGTGTGATGATGAACATGTCTCACATGAAAACATGATTTCATGGAATAATAAATATGAAAGAGGAACCATATTTGATCTTGGTTGAAGCATGGTAAGTTTTTTTTCACCTCAATAGTGAGGTCTTGTAAATACTATGTTAGGTGTGTGTCTTAGTTTTAGTTATGTTTGTGTTCCATAAGTGTTATTGAGAACACATGTGTTTATTTTATTGTCTTGTTTTATGTGTCTTTAATAATTTTTTAGTGTGGTTTCAAAGGTAATTGAGTGTCAAACTTGTGCATTGGTGACTCCATAACCTAATGAATGAGAGTAGGCTATTGGTCTTGGCATATCAAGCATGTCACCCCTATGAAATCACCAAGAATGTTGACTATTTTAACCATAATTCAAAATAAGTCAACCCCTATAGTAAAAAACTTGATATATGGGTCTTATAAGATCTTATATGGTGTGTCACAGTCCTAGTTGATGTCGTTTTATATGCTATTAACCTTGGTCATAGTCAATATTAGTCCTAAGTCATTTCATATCACTTAGGGTCACTATTTAGAGTCATTAATGAGGGTTGTATAGTTTTTATAGGTTTAAAAGTGTATAAATATGTATTTAAATATCCTATTAGTCATAACCATATTATATATGGAAATATCTAACTAAAAATGTGCAAGTTCTTAAGTCAGATCAAGAAAATAGTTAGAAAAGAGGAAGTTTTTGTAGTTTTAAGGCCTATACAAGTGTTTTGTCACATGTGGAAGGTTTTAAATTGACTCTTCAGATTATTTCAGTTCATTTATATGTTTTATATTCTTTTTAAGTCTTAAAAGTGGCTTAAAACCATTTCATGTCTCCTTCACTTCACTAGGCATCCATAAATGACCAACCAATTTTGGTTGAGTATGGACATAGGGATTGATTCAAGACAAATTCTATCATGGAATGTTATAAAAATTATTATAGTTTATATTAATGGAAGGATTTTAAATATTGGTTTCCTATGTTTTATTAACCAATGCTAATAAGTTGAGTTCTCCTTTATGCATGCTTATCCCCACACCCTACAAGTTTCCTACTTATTTGAGATGGTCCATATAAAAAACTTGATGTAAGTGTTTATATAATATGTGTTTATCCTTATACAATGGCTACCATATTTTATTTCATGTGTGGAGGAGATTTTATGATCAAAACATCTCAATTTTTTTAGCTAGGAGCTCCATTGCTATATTGCAGGCATGTGCATCCACTGTAGAGGTTATTTCCTTTAAGTGATACCAAAAAAAGAAGTATATTCTATTTGAAATTATTATATGTCATGTAAATCAAATTTAATTTCAAATATTAGTCTAAAATTATAAAATAAATGAATTCATAGTCATATATGGTACATAATCAAACCTTCCTATAAGTATTCAGATTCATGCCAGGTAAAGGGATATCTACACAGCCATGGTGATGTAATGAGAAGTTTTCGAGGTGTTGAAGACACTCTTTAAGAGTTATAAACTAATTTGAAATATTCAAATTATATATAATATACCATGAGAACCAATTCAAACTTTATACATAATCATGTATCCTGATGTGTACCTACAGGTAGCCCACAAAAGACTAAGAAAGTTGGAATGAAAGTGTTGAAACTAGTTTGAAGCCTCATAAGGTATAAAAGATAAATCTATGCTGATATTATCTCTAGTATTTATTATGAAAATATTTCATCAAGCACACAATCTAACATCATACCTTCATAATTTACTCTACTAATTTACATCTACAGGTGGTCCAAACAGAAGAGAGAACATTGAAACATTAGTGTTTGAACATGTTTGAAACTTCCTTAAGGTTTTGAAGTGTTGAAGGTACAATATAAGTCAATAGTGGAGCCATATAGTGGTTATAATACTTGAATCATGTTAATTAATGGAGAAAGTGAGTTTAGGGACATGTTACCTTAAACCTTTTGAAATAGGGAGCATGCCCCATTTTTATCCTTTCATGATAAGATGTACTAAGGCCTACACAATCCTAAGTGTTTCATAATGAAGTTAAGACCTAGGAGTAATTAATTGATGAAATATAATGATATTTTTCTCCTAATAAGTGATTTTTATGAGGCATCTATTCTAGACATTCTTTCACTACAGGTTCTTAGTGTTCTCTACAGTGTGTTAAATCTCAAATGACCTCATGGTCCAAGGTAGAATTATAGAAGCATATCTCCATGGAAAGTGAACCTATTTAGGTGAGAAGGAAAATTTTAGCTCAAATAAAATTTAAATGGGTTAACTTATATGGTATTGACCTATATCATCACCTATAAGTGTACCCTTTCCCTCAAAAAAGTCACCTACAGTATGACTCTAGGTGCATATACTGTCATGATATGAACCTTGGAGATTAGAAACTTGAAAACATAAACACTTGAAAAATTTATCTGGTTATAAAAACTTCAAATAAACCCTGTGATGTGTAACATAGATTTTAAGATTTGATAATCATATACAAGTGTCTTTTGACCCTTAAAATGATCACTTGCAGTCAACTATAAGATGATAATGCACTAAAATATAATAGTTTAGAGTTTGGCCTAGCATATGCATGATGTGAATAGGTCTTAGTGACTATGAAGTGACATTTATTACTTTTAAAAAGTATTAAATCATGAAATTAAGTGTTTAATACAAAAGGTTCACCTATAGGGACACCTTTTTATGGAGTGAACACATAGTTATTGTTGAATATAAACTAGACTAATCAAGTCGAGGTGAGTGCACTTTGAGGATTTGGAAAGGAAGAATGATTTTTTACATGTGTGAGAGAAAATTAAAAATTATTATTCCCATTTTACATGATTCTTATCATAGGAAAACAAAGTATGAAGGGTTCCAACATTCAACCTATAGCCATGCTTACAAACCTTGCATAGTAAGTGAGTTCAAGTTTACCTTGAGGGTTTTGGAAGAATTAAAGGGGATATTGATTTGATATGATCATGAAAATTGGTAAAAAAATACCCTCAGGATTTAATTCATACCATCATATCCTTTTTTTCCTAAATAGATAGGGGAAGTGCCCTTTATTATATGTTGGATAGAGGGCACTCTGAGGAAGTAAGGTCTATAAGCCATAAATGAGATTGATGAAAGGAAGATGAATAGAGTCTAATAAAATTGAAATAATGGTGTAGGGAGTTTATTTTAACATGTAAAAACATTAGAAAAATACCCTATAATCATGATAAACCTCTTATAGGTGGTTATGAGTATCAAAGTATAGACTAAGCCTATTTATCCTAGACTAGGCTTAGAGTCATAAAGGGGGTCCAATCTCATTTAAAAATAAATATAAACCTTATAAAACACTTAATAAATATAATAATAAGGTATGATATTGTTTATATCCTTTAATATATAGAGGAGATCACAAATTGGTTATTTTTTGGCTTAAAAATAACTTAGAGTGCATAGAATGTAGGAAAGAGCTCGAGAAGGCATCTTTAGAAGACAATATATTTATAAATTATTATCATGTAGGTCTAATTATTTTATATATGTTGAATAGGGTCCTAAAAATTATTATAGTGGAATGTTTCTTAGTGTTGAATGTTAGGATTGTATGAATAATCCTTAAGGGTCAAAACATCCTAAAACCCTCTAAAGCCCTTGCTTATGACCCAATGGGAAAGATAAAAAATTAAATGAATCAAATGAGATATTATGACCTGAAAAGTGATTTTAACTTGTATATAACTCCATCATGATTTTCCACATCATATTGGTTGATACCCTATCTGTACGAATAAGGTATAGAATTGCTTTTCTTGATAGATTTTTGTGTTTTGTAGGTCCAAAAGAGAGTTAAAGGATGGGAATCAATTTGGGAGATAAAGTGAGAACTAATATAATTCATCATGATCATTTTTTCCTCAAAAAATCACACAAGTAAATTTTCTATCTCCTTCACTTTAGGTAGTCCAAATTGGCATAATGAATGGAAGGTGATTGCTAAGTAAGAAGGTGATAACTCTAATTAGGAGGCATTTTAAGGTCTGCCTAATGGATTTAAGGACAATAAAACTCTTAAAATGCATCTTATCACCTTATACATGTATTTTTTTAAAAATTGAAGACCATTTGGATGACAAGTGTAAGGAATGAGTGAAATAAGGATGATGATGACTGTAGGTAGTGAGGGCACTTATGCAGAATAATGTTAATGATTAAGGACACATCCAATGCATGTAGGATATTTTTATTAACCCCCCCATCATAATTCACATATGAAAATTATTCCTAGTATATTTTGGTGTTCTCAAGAGAAGCCAATTATGAAGACACTTTCAAAGAAGTTAACTAAAGGGTCCTATGCCAAATTTGAGGAGTTTTCATGCCTTAGAGGGACATTTATCCAAAGATATATTACATGGTTCATTTAATAAGCTAAAAATTTAAAACATAACTGATTCTCATTCCTTGAAAATTGTTAGTATGACCCTTGAGCTCCACTTCTCTCTCTCCTCTTTCACATTCTATAAGTACTAGCCATTTTGGCCCTTGTATTCAAATTCTAGGCCTAGTATGGTGAAGCCCTTCTAGTTTGATGTTGTACTTTGCCTTTTAATAATGCATTAATTCTAGTCTTTATTTCATATAACATCTTTTAAAAGTGTATGAAGAGATGTATAGTGAATAGTCAAGTGATTTTAATCTATGCTTGCTTTCTCTCAATCCTTCCATGTTTGGTGCAGGTTGTTCCACTCTAGCAAGTCATATGAAATGTTGTCAATTTTATGGGTCTATTTTATAGTGTAAAATTAACATTAGTGTATTAAAATAATATATGGTTCACTTACCTTGTATATTTTTCATGTGTATCACCTCCAATCGAAATACTAGTGTTACAGTATTCTAGGACTTTGAAGCTAGTGTTGTAGGTCTTATTTCTTAGTGCAAGAAGTATGATAAAATTATGGATATATTTATGGTGTATCACACCCTAATAATATTTAAATTTAATTAATATTTATACCCCATTTCCACATAATGAATTATTTATTATATGTGATAAGCACTTAAATGTCAATCTAGGGAGCTAGCCCTTAAATCTAGAGGTCTACCTATACAATAGGGAACCCATAGGCCTAGAGATAATCCAATGTTGCCCAAATCTTAGGTAGGATTTAGAAACCTCCTATAAGATGTGGTATTTGGTTCCAATAGGTTGTTTTCTATTATTTAGGTTCATATATTATAATAATATATCATGTTTTATTAATAGTTAGTTGGTTAGTGAGTGAAAGATTTTAGCGATCTCATTATCCTGAGTATATGAAACATATTTCCTATATAACTATGTAATGATGAATGGATTAAATAATGAAGGATTATTATTGTTTTAATTTTTGTGTTCATCTTCATTATTTCCATGTTTAGTTTATGTAGATTTGAACTAGACTTATTAAGTCAAACTCAAATAAATGATTGTTAAAGTGTTATTTGGAATAACAACATAGTTTGTAAGTTTCATATGAATATTGAAGTTATTCTAGTAATATTATGTCTTGTGATATGGGGTTTTGATGAATATTTAGTTTTCCATTTTATGTGGACCTTACCTATATCAAGACCAAATTTAAACAAAGATATTTTTATTTGATCTTCACTCTATAATGAAAATTATATAGATTGCAAATTTAAGGTTAGATCTGATTACCTTGAATTGTAAGATTTGAAAGGAAAACATCAAATAAAGGATGAAGATTTTCATTAAGATTTGTTAAATTATTATAATTTATCAAGGTATATACCTAATTTGGGCCCCTCAACTTTTATAATATGACTAAGTTATGACTAATGTATTTAAACCTTAGGAAGTGAGAGTCAGTTTGGAATGATTTATATCTTTATTGAATAATACTTATTTAAATTGAGTATGTTTCTACATTTTATTTATTTAAGAATCTTCTCTTGGATTTGGCTTGTTCATGGTTGAGTAGGAAGCAACTTTTTAACTATGAATTATTATTGGAATAAAAATATAATTGTCGTTGAATCCTTTGGTGTTGTTGAGGCTTGGATAGATGTTTGAGTAAGTTTTTCCCTTTGTATTTTGTATTTAAATGGACAGCTTAGTATATTGGATGCCTTCATGCTTTAGTCAATTTAAAATTGACCATTTTAAATCTTGTGTTTGATCGAAGCCCTTGAGGTTTTCTCAAGTTTGAAAAAAATTGCTTAGTCTTTTATTTAACATTTTTTTCCAAAAATTTTTTCCTTTGTGTCTTTTAGCATACATTAGTAATAAGTTACATATGAATCTAGTTTAAAGTTGTGCATGATCTTGAGTAATTAGAGAATTTTTTCCAAACAAAAGTTTTAAAGACTTAAATTTTTTGCTTTAATTAGTTACTTTTCAAAAAAATTATTACAAATCATAATAATAATTTACACAAACACAAGTTTATATTGTTTTATCCTTCTAAGTAAAGGTCTCAAAATAAAAGTTCACAAATTTCTTAGACTAGGCCATTAGATAGAAGTTGTCAAATATTTTATTACAACTTGGTTAGAGAAAAGATGTGAGAAGAAATACCTAAGACATGTGTTTTTCCTTAATATTTTGCATTATTTTATTTTTAAACTTTAACATGTGGTTTAGAGGAAGCCACGTGTTTTCATCCCACTAAATTAAGAGTGATGCCAACATGGTCAAATGTTAGGTTGGTGTTAGTAATGGGTGAGTGGGATGTTACAATATGGCTTCATCTCAAAAAATCATGAACACTAAAATGACATTAATAGATGTTAAAAAGGCACAAATCATAGAGGGATTATCCATTTGAGGTTAGTAACTCAATAACTCCATAGATTGTAACAATATAAGGGACTACAAAGTGGTAGCATCTAATGTACTAGAAGAATAGGATTGAATAGACCTGAGGTGGACACATGGAATATACTTACATAAGTAACTTCAAAGTAGGAATTTAGTGACCATCTCTAAGTCATAAATAGAGTCATATTTTGATAGGATATAATGGGATTATTC
This sequence comes from Torreya grandis, assembly GCA_037957365.1. NCBI lineage: Eukaryota > Viridiplantae > Streptophyta > Pinopsida > Cupressales > Taxaceae > Torreya > Torreya grandis. Next base: position 675,759 of record JARHVA010000019.1, read on the forward strand.
TAAGTTTGAGGCCAAACTAATCTTATCTTCTATCTATTAATGTATTACAGTTAATGTAGAATTATTTTATGAGTGAATGGAATTGAGTATTTCCCCATGACCAATAGTAATTGTTTTAGATTAAGGTAAAAACAGGTTTTGAAGGGACCCCAAAACCCTGCACAAGGAGAAAGATAAACCTTTAAGCACAACCAGGTTAACAAAAGAACCTGAATACAAAAAAGAACCAAAACCAAGTTTTATAGGGACCTGTTACCAACAAATAAGACAATGAAAAAACAATAGTCAAAACACTGATCTGAAAGTAAACCAAATGGGGTAGCAAGCTAAACCAACTTCCAGACTAGTAACCTGCAAACCAAAAAAGAGACCGGTTTGCAGCCCCCAAAAAACCAATTAGCAAAAAGGAGCTTTGGATGAATCTTTAAGATTTTTCTTTTTGCCTGACCAAAGATTCATATCTAGAGGAGGGACCAAAGACTTAGACTTCTTTATTTTAACTGTTGTCCAACCATCCTCTACCTTAGCTGCCTCAGCAACCCATACATCAGAAGCCATAGAACTTTGGAAACCATAAGGCATAAGCTCCTTGTGACAGTCAAACACAGTCTGGCTCTTGGAAAGATCCTCCAAAATAAGGGGAAAGACCACCACCTCCTCCTCAGGCTCAGCTATATCACTAACTTTAGCCTCCTCAAAGGCTTCATTTGGATGATTCTCCAGAGATTCCTCTTCATCTTCTGATTCAGATTGCACCCTTTCCTCACCTTTGGTCTCAGATTCTGTTGTTGATTACAAAGGTAGTTTGTCTATGCTATGTTCAGAGAAATACTTTGGCCACCAAGAAGGTGAACATCTAGGCTTGATTTTCCCAGCACCACAACGAGCAGCAATATGTCTCATCTGGTGACACTTCCTGCACCAAAAAGGGATCCCCTCATAATCCAAGATTTGTGTCCAGGTACCCCTTGGGGATTCAATGCATATCGCCTCAGGGAGGCCCTTTGAAACATCCAGGTCAACCAAAAATTGTGCACAAGTCGAATGGTGACTCTTCGTACTGTCTTCTTCATATAAAAACTCCCCTATTGCATTTCCAATGGTTTTATAAACTGCCTCTTGCCACAAATGTATCGGAAGATAATGGAGCTGCACCCAAATAGGGATCTTGTTAAAGGATTCTGAGAGAGGATTAAAATCCTTATGCCAAGGTTTGGCCATAAGAGGAAATCTGCCCTGCCAAGAAAAATTATTGTGACACAATATTGACTTTCTGTCTTCAGGGCTTTAAAATATTACTATAAAAAAACCTTTGGCACAAGGCTAGATTTGACCATCTTTAATATGCAGCCAACTCTTGGCAATCCAATTCTGTAGATCAACAATAGTAATTGTTATTTGTAAATAGTAATTGTTATTTTTAAATTGTGTATTATATATTTTTTTGGAAAAAAATGGGCATGAAATTTTGTTATTATATCATAGGTTAAAATTAACAAGAGCTTTATGTAATTTAAATTATTTATGGTTTTCTAGTCTCTATATATTTTCTACTATCTTTCTTATTGACATGTACAATGAGAGGAAGACACTAATCATGTCACAGTAATAATTATATTGGTAATATTGAACCTCCTAGTTAATAGGGGTTGAATGATATTGGACCCAAATTACTCTTAGCCATGCAATAGACGAATGATGTCTTATAGGAGAGGTTGTCTATGGTTTAACATGAAGTTGAGATGGACTATCCATAACACTCCAAAGATGATCATAGTTTAGTTGAGAAAGAGGTTTAGAAGTCCTCCTTATTACCATTTTGAGGATGACAGAGGTGAATTTCATCCCCATGGTGAGTGGTGAGAGAGGTGAGATTTAAACAGTCCTCATAGACCTATGCCTAGTGACTTAGTAAAGTATATTATTAGGTTGTAGCCTCCTACTTTTGATGGATGTCAGGAAGGATTCATAGAAGAAGATTTGTTAGATATCATGAAAGGATATTTCACCTTATATGATTGTGACTCCAATGGGAAGGCTCATTTGGGTACCCATGTTTCTAGAGATACAGCCAAGATTTGGTGGGAAGGTGAGGAATTAAAAATCCACTTAACACTAGCATCCCAGAATTAGGAATTATTTGAGGAGAATTTCAGATCACACTACCTATCCCCTAGATATGTTCAAAATAAGGTTGATGAATTTCATGACCTTTGGTAGGGAAGTAGAACTGTGGCACAATATGAGTGTCAACTTTTATATTTAATTAGATATGTGCAAGGTTATACGAATGAGACAATTCAAGTGAATAGGTTCATTATAGGCCTAAATTTGGAGCTAACTAGTGCAATATACATTTTACATCCCATAACATTAAAAAAAATAGTTTAAAAGGCCTACTTGGTTGATGTGTATTATGGAAAGACTTAGGTTGTATAAGAGAAGTTTTGCATCAAATTTTAGTCACAATATGACTCAAGGTTTCAAGGTGTGTAGCTTGCACCTAAGGGACATTGAAAGGCAACTCCATCCAACTTTAGGTTCCTCAATAACAAAAATATGATGGTAACTATTTTGGCTATGGTTATAATAGGAACCAATTTTATAGATACCACTATAGGTAAGGTGATGCTAGACTATAAGAGCATTAATAGACTAGAATTATGTGAACTCAGTAGTTTGAACAGGTAAGACCATCACAGTCAATTACTTCTTTCAGACTTAGAACAATTGGATCCCCCTCAAGATAAGACCAATGAAAGTGTGTTTGTTTCACATGAAGATCTAATGATTATTTTACATGATACTATACCCTTGGACCATCAATTTCCATCAAGTAGAGGGCCCCAATGTTGGAGTATACTATGGGTGATGTGGGTTAAGAACATAGGATTTATGTTATGGTAAATGACCACCTATATGAGCACCAATACATGGTCATTAAGACCACATGTATGCTTGAAAGAATTTAAATTTTACTTTTGTTTTATTTAGTATATTTAGATCCCTTTATTTCTCCTATCATGGTATATTATGGGTTGGTGGGTATTAGGTAGTTGTAAATTTGGGAGGTCAAGTTGGCCTTTGGGGCTAAGTTGTTTATTAGTTCATTAATGAGTAGTTGTGTATTAGACCTAGGTGTATTATCCACCATAGGGGACTTGTGCATTATTCATTTAGGATCCTACATTATTGTCTTGGGTATGGATTGGCTTATGGCTCATAAACCTAAGACTAATTATCATAACAAGGTTATTGAACGTGAATATGACCTCAAGATGCATATGGTAATATCAAGGGTCAGGAGACTTATATACCTTCATAATATCACTATAATGTAGCTCAAGAAGAGTATAAGGAGGGGTTGAAAATATTTATCTATCATGATGAGTGATAGGTTATATGAGTTAGAGAAGGCTTCTATGCATGACCATTATGTTCTATGGGAATTTTTTGATGTGTTTCTAGATGGATTGCTATGTTTGCTCCCTCTATAGGAGATTAATTTTTAGCTTGATGTAGTAGGGTAGAGACCATCTTGAAAGAAATATATTAGATGACCATGAATAAGTTGTGTGAACTCAAGTTTCAACTTGAGAATCTATTGGAGAAAGGTCTGATTCATCCTTGTATGTCCCTATGGAGAGCACCAGTCATCTTCATGAAGATAAAGGATGGGTCCCTTTCATTTCTCATAGGTTACCATAAATTGAATAAGGTTAGATCAATAATAATTATCCCTTTATAAGAATTGATTATTTATTTCATTAAATATGGAGAACCAAGGTGTTCTTAAAGATTGACTTGAAATTTGGATACTAGCAGTTGTGTATCAAAAAACTTGATATTCATAAAGCTATGTTTTAAACATGCTATGAGCATAAGAGTTTTTAGTTGTACTATCTGGGTTGACAAATTAACAATAATATTCATGAGTCTTATGAATCAAGTGTTTTTCACCATCCTGGACTAGTTTGTGTTATTTTTTCTTGATGACATTCTGATCTACTCATATAATGAAGAAGAGCATGTAGACCACTTGAGGAAAGTTCTACAAGTTTTGAGAGAAAACCAATTATTTGGTAATTTACAAAAGTGTTTTTTCACATAATTTGAGGTAAAATACCTTAGATATATCACTTTAGGAGAAGGAATATCCATGGAACCTACCAATATTCATTCCATATGGAATGGCCAACACCCTTTAATGTTTCAAAAGTTTACAACTTCAAGGATTTGGTAGGACATTATAGATGTTTTGTTGAGAATTTCTCTAACATTAAGAATCTTATAACTTAACTTTAGATAAAAGGTAAGAAGTTTATTTGGTCATTAAAATGTGATAAAGTTTTTAATTTACTGAAAGATCACTCATCAAAACACTAATTTTGGCTATGATTAATCCTATAAGAGAATTATTAGTTTGTATTGATGCATCAAAGGAAGGATTAGCAGCTACACTCATGCAATAATATAGAGTGATATCACTCAAATCTTAAAAAGTAAAGGATTATGATATGAGATACACCATAAATTATATGTAATTTATAGCAATCATTCATGTTTATTTAAGGTGGAAACACTTTTTTCTTGGTCATCATTTTGTAATCAAGACTGATCATTTAAGTCTACAACATCTATTCAATTAGCCTAACGTTAATGCATGATAAAGGCACTAGATGGAATTTCTAAGTGAATATAATTTTGATATTTTGTATATTAAGGGAAAGGAAAATGTAGTTATTGATGCTTTGAGTAGAATATGCCATGAGTTATTAGAAATGATTTTTCAAACTAACTTGAGAAGTTAGATTTTGGAGAGGCTTCTAGATAATAACCTCTGTAAAGAAGTAAGATAGTTTCTATATTTTTGTATGAATATAAAAAGCAAATTAGATGGATATTCCATTGATTATGATGGTTTGTTGTGCCAAAAATGGTGTATCTATATAACTTCAATAGGGGGCTTGAGTGAGTTGATTTTGTTTGAGTCACATAAATCTCCTTACCAAGCATACCCTAGGATGAAGAAAATACATGATGAGTCAAGGAAATCATATCATTGGGATGATTTGAGGTATGATATTTATTATTTTATAGCTCATTTTATAAAGTTATAGAGGGTATAAGATGATCATCAACATCCATCAGGATTATTATATCCTCATAAGATTCTAGAATGGAAATGGGACACCATCTCCATGTATTTCATTATAGGCTTGCTACTTAATCATATCATCATGATGAAATCATGGTCAAAGTGGATGAGTTAACTAGATTATCTCACTTTTATCTAAAGAATACCACTTAAAATTCTAATTTAGTGCCAAAGGTCTTTCTAGATGACATATTTAGATTACATAGGAATCCCCTTAAGATTATATCAGATAGAGATCCAATATATAACTCTCATTTTTGGACTTCATTATAGAATGCACTAGGCATGTGATTTAATAGTTTTGGGAATATTAAATTCTTATTCTTATTTTAGTTAAGGGTCTAAATTGAATAAATTAGTAAATAATATTTCAATAAATAAAGTACTAATTTGTATAGTTTATTTAACCTTCATAACTTTCTAAAAATACTACTTAAAGAGGATAAATATAACTTATCTTAAAATTATGTTGATACGACTAAGACAAAAGCTAGTATTGGTTATGTAGGACTAGGACACTATTACAATTCAAGAACTAGATTTTGTTTGTCAAAAGGATAGGAGCATTGAAAATAGGATACTTCAAGGTTGATGCTATAGTCCAGGTCCTACTGCTATTATCCAAACTAGTCATAAAGATCTAAGTTTTTTGGGTTTTCTCTACTATCCCTATATTAGTCCACTTATGAAATTTCAAGTCTTGACTATTGACAAAGATACTTGTAGAGATGATTTAATCTCAAACACTAGATCTTATTTATGCTTGAACTGGAATGAAAAATTTAAGAAAGAGGGGGGGTTAGTGTGTGTAATATGTAATGAATGTGTGTCCAAACCCCTTATGTGGGCATGCTACCTACATACAAATAATCCAAAGAGGGATCAATCAATATGTAGTTCTCCCACTTGATGTACTTTGTGTAATAGTGTTATGCATATGCAAAAATGCTAAACTGGGTGTACTTGAGATGGTTAGTGACTGATGTGAGGGTTTGAATATGTTGGTGGATGTATTGGATGGCTAAATATAGAGAATAGGGAAATTTGCCTTATATTCTTACTTGATTTTGAAATAACTACCAACCCCTCCTAAATGAACATTGAATTGGCTTTATATAGATATATTGGTCATGGATTAAATGCACTCATGCTAGGCTGACATAATGAATAAGAGGAATTGAGATAAAATGGTCACCTAGGATTGAAATGGGACTGGATAAGAGTGTTAGAAATAAGGCACCCTAGGTTTTAGAGCTATAGTCCAACCCTAGTTCTCCTATCCTACATGCTTGGGACCTAGGGGGATGGAATAAGCATGGAAAATGGAGCCTAGCTAAGCTAGAATGAGGTTATGGAAGTCTACAAAATATTGGGAATCAATGAAAAGATAGATAGAAGGGTCATGAGAGAATACAAGAGGGACATATGGGTTGGGTGTCACAAGCCACACTCAAGCTACTAATTTTGACATTCTATATGAATACATTTACCCCCTTTTATTCCAGTGATGTAGCAAAGTGACATACTAAGATAAAGGGAAAAGTAGAAAATATACCTAAACTTACCTACAAGGTTTAAACCCATGAAGCTATGTGATTTTGGGTATTCATAGAGAGATAACATCATGAAGTGTAAATTTGCAAGATAAAATAAAGAGTAGATCAGTTCTTACTAGATATGTTATATCTAAAATAGGAATGTAGAAAGATAGGTAAGAGAGAGAGGAAGAAAAAATAATGAATACACCTCATCAGGTACATGAACTAATACAGAATATGTTATGATGCTGAGTGATGCTGGATGATGCTAAGTAATGTTGGGTATGTGTTGTACTAAGATAAATATCATAAATGGAGCCATTTACTCAACTCCTCAAAAGTGGCTCAAAAATATAAAGGCTATCCCTTTGGATCCATCATCACCCACTAAGTGAAGTTATGTGATCATGCATATGCTAATCAATGTTTGGATTGTGTCTAATTCCTCTAAGTAGGTGGTTTAAGAATAGAAAGGCTAGCTAGTCTTTTAGCTCTGTCATTTCCCCATGAAGTGAATTTATAAAATGATACTAGTATGAATGTGTGTTGTATGAGATAGATCCTAAATCCCATGAATTCTCTAAAATCTAATAATGTGACATGTATAGCCAAATGTTTACTGGAAACTAGGCCAATCTTGGTCACCTTTAAAAGGAGGAGATTAGGCTTGTATGAAAGCCACTCAAAAATGTGGAGGTTAGGATTGTATAAAATCCACTATAAAATGATGCCAACTACCTATAGATAGATTAAGGCACATAATTATTGAGAATGCATGGGTAATAAACTAAAATCAAAAAGAAAAGAAGTCAAATGTGTTGTGCACATTTCCCCTAATCACTGGTGTGTGTAACATGGATTCTAATTTGGAACCTATACTAACTACCCAATCTGAAACTAGAAGTGAGATCCATTATGTTTTACATAATGCCCCTATATCTAGATTATCTAAGAAAAAATTTATTGAAGTTATTGAATCTATATTTACATATATCTAACAAAAGTGTAGTTGAGTTGACATTTCTACTTATTTTTGGAAAATTTTGGGTTTTTTGTTGTTTAGATAAGAACACCAAAAAATAAGACACTTAGTGTCTAGTGTTATTGTACATGTCTAATGCTATTGTCCTTTTCTAAAATTGATGACTATTCTATAATCATCACTATTTTTTTGGTTTATTCTGCCTAGTTTGATCTCGAATTATTTTTCTGAGTGTTTTTGAAAACTAATTTTTTGACTAGTAGGAGCTCTGAACTTTATGACAAAATCCCTATTTATTGCCCCCTCATCTAAGGTTAGGAATTAAGACCCTATAATGAATTCCCTCAGAAGGAAGATCCCTACAAGTGTGTTATTTTATAAAATACATGATATAGTAATGATAATAAAAAAGATGTCCCAAGATATAGCATAGTTTGTATTGGATATTGTTAGATCAATAAGGGTATGACTAAATAGATATAATAATGTAATATCATGTGTAATACACTAAATTGAAACTATAACTTTTATTTATTGGTTCTCAAGGAGGGATGGAGCATGATATCCATCATGGCATCTAAGAAAGCAAGATAATGCACGATGTGGATTATGGCATTGCAAATAATAAGAAACAAACAATCAATATACACACAAGGCAAGAAGTAATAATCATACAAGAGTGGCCAAGGGCCCAATAAAATAAGTGACATGGGCACATGTCACTCAAACTAGAAAGCAAGCATATAAGGTGTGTTCAAATGACACATACACATATAATTAAAAATAAGCAAGTTTGGCACGAGGGCTACAATCACATATACAAGTACAAGTAAACAACATTGGCAAATGTCCTAAGGAATACACAAGAATAGAAGCAAAGTACATTGGTAAATTTCATAAGTCACACATAGGAGACAATACATGAACTGAGAAATACAATCACATCTAACTACATAAAGCAAGAAAGGAAGGCATGTAATATACTGGAAATACAATCTCATCTAGCTAATCAAAGCAAGAAGAGAAATTATGCAAGACATGGAGTACAAGACTAGATATATGATAAGAAATACACAAGTTATATATACTAGTGAGTGTCAACAGATTAATCTATGTAAGCTAGTAAGTAATGCACATCAACATGATAACAATAGTGTGTGATGTAGGAATGGCATAACCTAGATGGTGTAGTCATGTATGAGATGCCCCAAGTGGGTAAATATATATATATATATATATATATATATATATATATATATATATATATGTATGTATGTATGTATGTATGTATGTATGTATTTAATGTAGAATTAAGATGCCCCATCAATGGGTAGAGTGAAAAAATCAAGGATTTAAATGTCACTACACACACTCAAAGAAGAACAAGTGAAGTATGGTAATGTAGATAAATCATTAAACAATAGCTTAAAACAATAAATGTATGTCTAGAATCATGGTAGAAATTTAAAGCATGAATAATGCATACAATTAAAATATTTTTTATGTTTTTTAATTATTTGAATGTTTTTTTTATTTTGAAATGTTATATTTCTTTTGGTATTTTTGATATGAGATATGTACAATCAATCATGAGGAGACTATGTAAAAGAAAAAAAACTAAGATACTATATACAAGAAATTAAAAATAAATTATGTACAAGAAATAATAAGAATAAATGATATTAATTGATTAGTATCATGGGATACTCCATATCATTGTGTCCTATATCAAGAAGAAGAATTGTGCATGATTGTGGAGTATGATAAAAGGGCTAAGACTGTGGCTTTAAAAGTTGTGTATGTTATAAATGCTCTAAAATATCTAAAGCATAAACTAACTGTGGGGTCCCCTATAACTTTGAGAAGTGGATGTAACTATAGGTCTCTTTTGGATCCATATGTTAATAGGAGAAGCTCTTTGAATATGTACTTTATGTGTAGAGCCATGAGATCTCAATGAGAATACCTTGGGTGTGAACACTATAGTTGGAAGTGGTCTAGAATTTTGAAACTATGGTTTTTATAAAAGATAACTTTGTGTAAGGGTATGAAATCTCTATGATATTTATGTATGCCTCATTTGTGTCTAAATATAAACTTGAGGAAGAACTGTAACTGGTGGATAAACTGAAACTAGTGATAGAATTGAAATTGGTGGTGGACCTAAAACTGGTGACTACAAAATAGTAGATGGCTCTGAAGTGGGGAGTGGTAACTCATATGGAACTACACCAACTATAAAAACCTAATTAATATGAATATATTTCACACACATATGAAGTATTGAAGATACTACTTGAAATCTCTAAATCTATGGTTGGCCAAGAAACATATCAAAAACTCCTACATTGGGAACAATAGTAAATGGTGTGGCCACATGTGTTGGACAAACCTATAAAGGAAGTAACATCTCACTTAATGAAATTTTTATGTACCCATTGAATCCACTAATAACTATGTCCATTTGGGTAATATCCTACTTTGAATATCTCAAATGTTATAGTAATGACATAGTGCACATGTTCACACTGGATCCATTGTCTATGAGAACACTATGAATGGGATAAATATGAATGTAAGCTCTGATAAAGAGTGTATGGTAATTTTAATCATCCTTGAATATCTCCTACTCTAAAAATGAGATCAAAGGTCTAGCTAAAACTCTATAATTATACACACCATTCATGTTTCTCATAGGATGTGTCTCAATTGAAGGTGTTTGATATGTGGGTGGTTAAATATGTGCATGATATGCATAGTGAAAACCTTATACATTCCATTTATCTTATTTGGAATGCTATGAGAAAGGATCTAAAAATATTTTCAAACCTTTGTCTTATGTTTTCATTTCTTGAGGATCCTCAACTAAAGTTCTAATATCGATAATTTTGTCATCTATCAAGTCCTATATCTTATGTTTCAAACCAATGCAACTATGTTTTGTGTGGCCTGGTACCCTATAAAAATCACAAAATGCATTTTGATCATATCCCCATGGAAGAGGTTTTGTTGGATCAAATTACTAAATAGGAGGAAGAGATATGATATTAAATTCCACTATCTGTTTTAATAATCTAGCTAAAGAAACTAGAAGATTGGTAGAGGTTCACCGAGGAGGTGCTGACAGAACCACTCTTTGAGGGGGATCTAAAGTCGCATTGACTATGGGTTTATTTTGACTCTCTCTATCATTTACCTTAATTTTTTATGGGACTTTGTTGTTACTCTTATTTTTTTTTATGATATACTTGTGTGCTTGAGTTTGCCCTTTGAAATTAGTTTGACTTCCCTTTCCTTTAGTGTATGACATAATTCAGTGCAAGAATAGAATATTTTAAACATTATTGATTCATTAAAAGCTAGTAAAAGACTATATTTGAAGAGATATTATAACTCTTGATTAACCATGGGGCTAGTCATCTTAGCCAAAATGGTCTTATATCGAAGAACATAATCTATGAGATACTCATTTGACCTTTGTTTCTATTATGCAACTTGGGCATATGAAACCTTGTCACCTATGTTAATATTGAAATGAGCTAGGAACATGTTAGATAAGGGATTGAATGTGTTGATTGACTAATTTGGTAGACTAGAAAACCATTGTAAAGCATAATACTTTAGACTTTAAGGAAATAACTTGGTTAGTAGCTAGTCATTTGGCACATAGTCCAAACATGTTGTGTGAAAATCTCTCAAATGTGTCTCTAGATCACCCTTACCATCGTATAGAGTGAGCTTAGGTTGAAAAAATCTTATGAAAAGGGTGTCAAAGTAATATGGCATGCCAATGGTGTATGTGATAGAGTAAAATAATCCAAGGCCTGTGTAGGTATAGAGGCACCTTGCTCAAGATGTAGCACCTTGGATTAAGAGATTTTATCTCTTGTATAAGGGTTGCCAAATTAGGAAACAAAGATGTACTAGCCATAACTGGTGATGCCTCATAGGAAGGTTGGGCTACTATAGGGGTTATTGAGACATAGTTTCCTCTATATTGTCATTTACAATTGGTTGCTATGAAGAAATGGAAGACTCAACTTGTTTAGCCTTTTTGATTTCCATGATAAATTTTAAGATAAGTGTATGATCTCAGCGTTGTTCCCTTAGTCTTTCATAAAAAATTTATAGGATCAAATATCTATTTAGGATAACATCATTATCAACTATAGGTGGAAGTGGATCAATAACATGATGTGGTGAATCATGAACACCGGTGTTTGTATCATCATTGTTATTCTCATACTTCTCATTGTCAAAATTATCCTCATGGAAATTGGTTTAATATAGATGTGTAGGATCTATAGCAGGAACCTGAACTAGTTATTTATCCATGGTATATGGTTGGGTTAAAGGAATCTAGGTGAATTCATGAGGGTTACCAATAATTATTGTACTTCATCTCATTGGAAGAGATGCAAGGAGCTTAGATGGCATAAGGAAAATAATTTGAAAAATGAAAGAGTGGATTAAACAAATATAATCTAAATAATGAACTAGAATATGCATAAAAGGGATACGAATACTCACAAACATGTAAGGTGATACCTCAAAATCAATGGGACCTAGTGTATGCAACTAGGATTTTTAAAAAAGATATTTTTAAAAAATTACTATGAAATTTAAAAATTGATTTGAATTTTTTATTTAAATATGTAGCTAATTAATTGGAAAATTATTAGAAAATTCTTGACTTAAAGGTACCTAGTATATGCAACTAGGGTTTGGAAGAAAATATTTATTTATTTAAATTTACTATGGAATTTTAAAAATTAAAGTGAATTTATTATTTAAATATGTAGAAAAAAATAAAAAATAATTGGAAAAAAACTGATTTAAAGGGACCTAGTATATACAACTAGGGTTTGGAAGAAAATATATTATTTAAATTACTATGGAATTTTAAACTTTAATGTGATTTTTTTATTTAAATATGTAGGTAAAAAGTCAAAAAATTACTGGAAAAAATTAGCAAGGAATTTTCCTTAGGGTTTTTATGTGCAAATAAAGTAAGTTAGGTTCACCAAATGACTTTACATTTTTGGGAATATTAGAGTCTTATTACTAATTTAGTTAAGGGTCTGATTTGACTAAAACAATAAATAATATTGAAATAAATAGATTATTGATTTGTATAATTTATTTGACCTTCAAAGCTTTCTAAGAATAGTAATGAAAGAGGAGAATTATAACTTATCTTATAACTATGCTAATATGACTGAGACAAAAGCTGGTACTAGTTTTATAAGATTAGGATACTATCATAAATTTGGATCTAGATTTTGTTTAGAAAAAGGATAGGAATGCCAAAAATAGGACACTTCAAGGTCTGTCACTACAGTATAGGTCCTACTGCTATTATCTAAATTGATCATAGAGATCAAAGCTTTTTGGGTTTTGTCTACTAACCCTATATTAATTTACCTATGAAAATTCAAGTCTTGACTATCGATAAAGTTCCTTTTAGAGATGATTAAATCTCCAACCCTAGATATTATTTGTTCTTGAACTTGAATGAAAACTTTGAGAAAGAGGGGTAGGTTAATGTGTGTAAGATGCACCAAACATGTATCCACACCCCTTGTGTAGGCACGTTGCCTACATACCAATAATCCAAAAGAAGGATCAGGCCATATGTAATTCTCCCACTTGATGTGATTTGTGAAATAGTGTTATGTAGATGCAAAAAATATAAATTGGGTGTGCTTGAGGTGCTTAGGGATTGGTGTGAGGGTTTTAATATATTAGTGGCTATATTGGATGGATGTATGCAGAGAATAGGAAAAATTTCCTTAGTTTTTTTGCTTATATTCTTGTTTTTTTTTTAAATAATTGCTATCATGTCCCCTCTTTAGCTCGGTCTAGCAGAGACATGTGAGTCAACTTATTATGGGGTCTTGTAGGTTGACAGTGTTGGATAGAGACCCAATATGGTTATAGTGCTGGGGACTTGGTGTTTTGGTAGTTGTGTATTAGTTTGGAGACGTTCCTTATTATTTAGGAGGCAGTTCCTAAATTTATGGGAATTATCCCTACTTTTTATGAGGGTATGATCATACTCAGGGTTGGGTCTCCATGAGATTATTCCTTGAGTTCAGTTTCATAAGAATAGGGTTTGTTTCCTAGTTTCTAGGAGCATCCCTAGATTTTACGGATGAGATTGCCAGTGAATCCTTGATTTCTGACTTCAGTCACAGATAGGTGGTAGGGTGACTTTCTAGTTTGTGGTGTCATTGGAGCATTTTGTCTCTATTTAGGTTGTATTTTTAATATTTCCTAAGGTAGCATTTTTTAATTAAATAAGGCTAAGTTTATAGCCATTTTGGAGTAATAAGGGGTTTTTGGCCTCATCTGGATGCATATCCCATGGTGTAATAGCTCGTTGAAAAGGTCTTGGACTTTTCTAAATATTTTTCTCTTGACTTAGATCCTTTCAGTGAATGGATTTCTCTTTATTTGAAAAAAGGGTCATTTTCTATGTACTTAACCACTTTAAAATGAGAAATATAACATTTTATAACTTAATGCCACATTGAGTTGCTTTTAGGGTTTGAGCTAATTGTGAAGGGGTTATAAGGAGGTCAAGGCCAAATTCTAAATTATTCTTGACATTTTATATCTTGGGATTTATGATTTGCCTCTAGAAGAGCTTTCATCATTTGGGATGCCAACCGTAATGCGTTGCCTATTTGGGACGTAGCCCCCAATTCAGTGGTTATTGATTTGGATTTGATCATTAGCATCTTAGAGATTGTTTAGTATTCCTTCTTATGGGTGCAATGATTGTGATAGAGTTTAGTGTGGATTTGAAAGTTCTTTTTAGTTGAGAGGACCTTGCAGTTATACGGCTATACCTGGTAGCCATCTTCCTTCCCATGTGCAACACTTAGCGGGCTAGAACCTTGTCATAGCTTCCTTTTGGGTTAAACTTCTCACTTAGCCTTCAGGTTGGGTTTATTTATGATCTTAATCTTCCTAAAACTATTGGAAATTTGTATCCAGTTACCTATTTGGTTTTATATCCAAAATTATGCCTAGAAGAAAATTTGTTTGAGTATATTTGGTATTTAATTTCAAAAATTGTTCATGTTCTTGTACTTCATTATTTACTTGCTAAAAAATCATCAAAACACAAAAACAATCAAACCCTTCTACAACTTCTATCTATTTTAGAAAGAAAATATTAATAAATAGAAAAAATCAATTTAAAATAACAAAAATTACAGTAGATCAATGAAAGAGATCCATTAGGGATCTTTCAATGGTATCAGAGCCCTTGACCTGCCAGCCTGTGGGGTTCAGAGAATTATTTTTTATGCATACATATAGGTATTATACATGTAGGAGAACCCAACAAGAGTTTGGGGTTGGTATGGTAGAGGAACCAGTTATGGTATAGTAATAGAGGAATCAGGGTGATGAAGAGAAAGAAATGATGAGAACCCTCATCAACACTTAGCCTAGGATTACTCAGACCCTAGACAGGATACAAGATGCCTTAGACCGGTTGGAATTAGATCAAGGTAGATGAAATATATCAATATCTATGGTAGGCAGTCAGTGTAGTCACCAATCACATGTATCAAATAGGATCCCCCTTCAGTCCCCTAGGCATGGATAGTCTAGGGATAGACCCTTACTTCCTCAATTTGCACCAGGTGAATGACCAGTATAGGTAGAGCCACTAGAGGTGGAATTTTAGGAGTCTATCAATGTCGAGATGAGAGATGAGCTAGGAAGTCAATATCATATTAGATCATACTTGCCTAAACAAGAAACTTTGGAGACAATTGTAACTCCCAAGACATAGCCAGTAGACAAGGTTGAAGTTGATTTAGCATTGTCATCCCATGCAAATGCATGTCGGTGGTTTGAAACAAAGAAAAAATAAGCAAGCAAGTAGGAGAAAAATCTTACCTCACATGCAAGATATTTTAAATTTGTGGAGAAAAAGTCACAACAAATGTTGTCTTAGGCTAAAACTATTGCCACAATCTCACATATTTGTAAGGTTCATTGGTTTGAGAAATTTAACTAGTTTATAAGTAGTGAGAATTACTTGGTCATCAGTGGCCGTGATGCACAATAGAATGAGTTGATTGTTAAGTGATAAATGAACAAAGGAGATTTGTATGTGCATGTAAATCTACATGGAGCTTCAAGTACTATGATCAAGAATCATATTCCAGATCACCCCATTCCACCACTTACACTTAATCAGGTTGGATGTTTTACTGTGTGCCACAACAAAGCATGGGATTCAAATATTATCATGAGTACTTGGTGGGTGCATCCTTATGAAGTGAGTAAGATTGCACCAATAGGAGAGTATCTTATAGTTGGAAGTTTTATGGTTAGGGGAAGGAAATATTTTCTCCCACCTCATGATCTTGTCATGGGTTTTGGTATCTTATTTTAGTTAGATGAGAGTTCATTGGGATCACATCTAAGTGAACACTGAGTAAGAAGTGAGAATGAAGATCTTGAAATTGTAAGAGATGAGGAGGAAACCCACGAGGCTTTAGTATGAGGAGATTTTGACATGTCTAACATTGAACTTCCTTCAAAAGGAGACAATAGTATGGATGACAAGTCAAATCGAGATTTAAAGTTTGCAAAAAATGTAGATAGTTCTGGTAAGGAAACAAATTTTGCTCAAAATGGTAATGCTAACAAGTTTTTAGGTTTGTCAAGAAGCATGGAAGAAAATGGAATACAAGGAGCCTCAGCTATAGATCTATGGGATAATAATTTTACTTCTACAGATGACAATGAAGTCTCTTCTAATGAAAATGTAGAAAATGAAGTCCATCAGAATTCATCAAAGCTTGAGGAGTTAATGGACAAAGCACCGGCACTTGGATCCATCTAGATGTCAGGCAAAGAATGATTCAATAAATATGGGCTTCAAATTCACCAAACAGTAGTAGAGGTAGAGACTATTCATGAAGTTGATCATCCAAATAAACCTGCATAGAGAGAAAAGCCTTATTTTTCAAAGGCAGAATGAAGAAAACTAAAGATAGGAATACAAGACAACACTTTAAGTAGAAAAGATAGAGAATTGAATGAAGAAAGTTTAGTGAATGAAAAGTTAGGTAATGAATGTAGGCAAGCAAACCATCTAACAAAGCTTCAAAAAGTCTACAAGGAGGAGCAGATTCTTTGCAAGAAATATTTCAACCAAATGGAAGATATGAAAGGCAAGATATGAGTTTATGCTAGATGGAAATCTTTGAGCTAGAAAGATATCAATGAGAAATAGAAGATGATGTTAACTAAAATAGATGAATTCACTTTAGAGCATCCTTGGAAGGATGACAAACCTAAAGTATTTAGTTTTTACCATGTATTTGATAGCACCTTGCCTTCTGCTATAGAAATTGGAAGATCAATTTCAATGTTAACTTCAAAACAACAGCAAGATAAAGCTTCTCTATCTAAATTATGTATGGCTATGGTATCTTCATAGTCACTAGAATTTTAGGAAAATTAGTTGGTGAATGGGTAGACAACTCCCCTAATGAGTGATATGCCCCATAATGAAATAGATAATTTGCTTGAAGCTTGCAAACTAAGTTCATCATTGGAGAGAAATAGCAGTGGGCTATGCAATCATGTCCCATCTAAGGTAGATACAATAAATCCCTCACAAGATTCTCAAATGCAGTGACATCTTAATCAACATTTATCCTTACCACATGACATGGAAATAGAGGCACATGAGGTAATGGTTGAGGAAACAAGCTACAAACAATCTAATTTTGTACATCATAGTATAGAAAATGATGGACATTCAGAAAATGAAGAAGATGTACCTGATATCTATGGAGCTACCATTGAAAGGTATGTTACAAATGTTGATTCCATGATTATAAGCAATAGTACATTATCTTCACATTATCTTGGTAATCATAAGGTAAAAGATATACCTCAAGAGGATGTCCTTGGCAAGGGGTATTATCCTACTGATCTAAAATATTTTATGGCTAATCATAAGAAAGTGCTCATAAATACAAGCTACATACAAGGTATGTCAACCCATAGTAATTTTTACATTCCTTGTTCCATACACATTATCACATTTGGGAAACACATGTTGAAGTTATATGAGAGACATTTTATTGAAGAGCTGATTATAGAAACAAAGGGATTACCTAGTAAGAAGATTCTACAGTTTGATAATGTATGGTTTATCATGGGCATTACACCATGGAGTTGGTTGGAAGTTATGGATAAGAATGCACTGAAGGACATAGCAACTAAAGAGGTGGAGGTACAGATCAACTTTGGGACAGCTAATGTAGTTAGAGGGACATGTGACTTTTAGCTAGATATACCTCTTAGACCAGCATTTATGGATGAGCGACCTACCATTGAAGAAGATGCAAGAAAGGACAATGAAGACACCTCAAAAAGGTATGATCACGGATCTGATTTTCTAAGTAAAAACAATAGTCCTTTGTCTTCACATGATCATGAGATAGATGAGTGGCATGAGGATGATAATGGTAAGAAGTTTTCCATTATTGACACTCAATATTTGAGGGATAAGCCTCTTATGATGATCAAGCATGAGGAGCAATTAGAGTTGCAAACACTTTATGAGAGATTTATAGAAGAAAAGATTGTGCATACATCCTATGGACCAACAAAGGATGACATGGAGAGATGTATCTGTGATTCAGATTTGAAGTCTACTTGTGTTTTGACATCATATCCAAATGAAGATGATTCTTTGGGTAGATACAATGCTATCCTAGTTTCAGGACTTGAGTTCTCTAAAGTAAGGACTTATTTTTCATCCATAGACATCAGGTTACTCTTTTGTATAGCTGGTAGTTATGAGGTAGAAGTTATGACAGCCTTTGAGGATAGTTTTTAGTATGGTACACACCTTGGATAACATATTATAGTTTCACCCGAGTTGCCTCCCATGGATGAGGAAGGTAAATTGATTTTGGTTCCTGATGAGATTCTTGAGGTGAGGGAATGGTAGTTGAGAAGTAGGGTGTTTTGAGAGTATTTGGTACGTTGGAGAGATCTTCCCATAGGGGATGCCACTTGGGAGGGTGAGAGCATTTTACAACATCCAACATTACAATTTCTTATGGGCAAGCATCTCTGAGAGGGGAGGACTGTCATGTCCCCTCTTTATCTCAGTCTAGTAGAGACATGTGAGTCAGCTTATTATGGGGTCTTGTAGGTTGACAGTGTTGGATAGAGACCCAATATGGTTATACAGTGTTGCAGACTTGGTGTTCTGGCAGTTGTTGATCAGTTTGGAGAGGTTCCTTATTTTTAGGATGCAGTTCATAATGTTATGGGGGTTATCCCTACTTTTTAGGAGGGTATGATCATACCCAAGGTTGGGTCTCCATGAGATTATTCCTTGAGTTCAATTTCAAAGGAATAGGGTTTGTTTCATAGTTTTTAGGAGCATCCCTAGATTTTAGGGATGAGATTGCTAGTGAATCCTTGATTTCTAACTTCAGTCACAGACAAGTGGCAGGGTGACTTTCTAGTTTGTGGTGCCATTAGAGCATTTTGTCACTATTTGGGTTATATTTTTAATATTTCCTAAGCATTTTTTAATTAAATAAGGCTAAGTTTATAGCCATTTTAGAGTAATAAGGGGTTTTTGGCCTCATATGGATGCATATCCCATGGTGTAATATCTCGTTGGAAAGGTCTTGAACTTTTCTAAATATTTCTCTTGACTTAGATCCTTTTAGTGAATGGATTTCTCTTTATTTGAAAAAAGGGTCATTTTCTATGTACTTGACCACTTAAAAATGAGAAATATAACATTTTATAACTCAATGCCATATTAAGTTGCTTTTAGGGTTTGAGCTAATTGTGAAGGGGTTATAAGGAGGTAAAGACCAAATTATAAATTATTCTTGACATTTTATATCTTGAGATTTATGATTTGGCTCTGGAAGAGCTTTCATCATTTGGGACACCAACCCCAATGCCTTGCCTATTTGGGACGTAGCCCCCAGTTCAGTGGTTATTGATTTGGATTTGCTCATTAGCATCTTGGAGATTGTTTAGTATTCCTTCTAATGGGCACAGTGATTGTGACAAAGTTCAGCATGGATTTGAGAGTTCTTTTCAGTTGAGAAGACCTTACAGCTATATGGTTGTACCTGGTAGCCATCTTCCTTCCCATGTGCAACACTTAGCAGGCTATAACCTTGTCATAGCTTCTTTTTGGGTTACACTTCTCCCTCAGCCTTTAGGTTGGGTTTATTTATGATTTTAATCTTCCTAAAACTATTATATATTTGCATCTAGTTACTTATTTGGTTTTATATCCAGAATTCTGCCTAGAAGTGAATTTGTTTGACTATATTTGGTATTTAATTTTAGAAATTGTTCATGTTCTTGTACTTCATTATTTACTTGTTGAAAAATCATCAAAACACAAGAATAATCAAACCCTTCTGCAACTTCCATCTATTTCAGAAAGAAAATATTAATAAATAGGAAAAATCAATTTAAAATAACAAAAATTATAGTAGATCAACAAAGAGATCCATCAGGGTTCTTTCAATTGCCAACCCCTCCTAAATTAACTTTGAATGGGTTTTTATAAAGATCTATTAGTCATGGGTTAAATGCATTCATGCTAAGCTGACATAATGAAGAAGATGAATCAAGAAAAAATGGTCACCTAGGCTCAAAATGTGATTGGACAAGAGCACTAAAAATGGGACACCTTAAGGTCCAGACATATATTCCAACCCTAGTGCTCCAATCCTATAGGCTCAAGAAATGGGGGAATGGAATAAGTGTGTAAAATTGAGCCTGGCTAAGCTAGAATGATGTTCTATAAGTCTATGGATGACTAGGAATCAATAAGAAGGTGGATATAAGGGTAATGAGAACATGCACAATAGACCTATGGGTTGGGTGTCACAAACCACACTAAATATACCAATTTTGACATTTTATATGAATAAAGTATACAACTCAATTTTATTATTTCCTACCATCTTGAGACTGATGGATAGACTGAAAGAGTCAATCAAGTATTGGAAGACATGAAACTCATGTATGTGATGGATAAATAATCCTTTTGATAAGACTATTTGTAACTTATTGAATTTGTTAATAATAATAGATATCATAGTTATATTTATATGACACATTTCTAGGCCTTGTATGGCCATGCCTATGCAACCCCATTGAGTTGGGACGGAATCGAGTATAGAGTTGTGATTGGCCATGCCATGTTAGAAGACATGGATTGGTAAGTGGTTAAAATTTGGTAGCATCTTAAGACGATAAGAGATTGGTATAAAAAGTATGTTGATTTAAATATATTTGATCAAAATTTCAATGTTGGTACAATTTTTTCTTGAGGGAGAGACATAAAAATATCCCCATCTATTAAGGAAAAGGGTCAAAATTGGAACCTCATTTTGTTAGTCCATTTGAGGTATTAGAGGTTGTTGGCCTAGTAATTTATAGACTAGCCTTACCACTTAGCATATCTCATGTTCTCAATATATTTCATGTCTTTGTTTTGAATCATTATGTTGTTTACATTTATCATGTATTGGATTGGATGACCTTCTAGGTCGATACCAATGGGGCTATTACTTTAGAATCCATCAATATTTTATCACGTAGAAGACTAGCACTTCAAGGCAAAGACCTAGATCAGTTCAAGGTCCAATGGAAAAATATGATGAATTTGCAAAAAATTTGGAATATGTTTCACCTTTGAGGGTTTGGTTTACTCACCTCTTTCACTGACTTTCAATTGAAAGTCTACATAAAGGGAGGGGGAGTAAGGCCCCATTTTGTAGTGCTAATATTTGACAAAGATGATTATGAAACCATTATTTAATGTTCTAGTTTTTGTCTTATGTTTTTAAGTCATGTCCTATTGAGGTGTGAAAGGATTAATGAAGGATTTTCATGTGCTTGGAACCATGATAAAAAAACTATTATCAATCATGTTTTGGATTGCTTAATTATGAAATTATGATGCTTACATTTCATCTATGTATGTTGCTTTATGAATTTTGATTATGTCTATGAGATATATTGACTTAAATCATGTTTCAATCATTACTTATAAGATTATGAAATGGAAACTATTTATGTATGGAATCATATAAAATTAACTATGTGAATGCTAGTATTCATTGGTATGTTGGTTGCCTATAACTGATTGAGTGTCACGTTTGATTAAATTCTATAGCTTAAGCTATTATGTTGGAGGAATTTGATGTGTGTATCAAGTTTTAAATAACATGAAAAGGGCCAATGAAGGAAAGAGACTATAGCAATCATGATTATATAACTAAAACACCTTTAACCCTTCATAAATCCATGATAAGTATTCAATTTCCTGGTTCTCCACCTTTGTTAAATTAGCATATGTTTTAGGTAGTCAGCCTTTAAGCCTAGTTGGTGAAAAGTGTTCTCTCCTAGTATTTATATATTATATACAATGTTTAAACCATCTCATTTTCAACTAAAATATCACACACCACACACACACACACACACACATGTATGTATGTATGTATGTATACATATGTATGTATATATATACATATATGTATGTGTGTATATGTATATATGTGTGTTCACACATGCACACATGTACACACACACACACACACACACACACACACACACACACACACACACACACACACACACACACACACACACACACACACACACACACACACACACACACACACACACACACACACACACACACACACACACACACACACACACACACACACACAATGATAGTCTAGATCAAGTAGAGAAGAGGTAAACAAGTTGGGGAAGAAACCACAAAAATCTACAATATCTTCCATCCAACTTAATTGAGCATGAAAATGAACCTCCTTTAATGAGGCATGGGAAAATGGGGATTATTGGATTATTATGGGACATTTTTATATAGAAGTCGATCTCTTATAGTTGGTGATTTTTTTTTAAATTAAAAAATAATTATACTTAGCAAAAGAGGAGGAAAAGATAGAAAGAATGCATTATGAAATATGAGTTTACATCGCTGAAGGATAGCACCCATGTGGTTTAGAGGTCTATAGGTGGGATTTTTATCAATTTATGATTTATGTAGCTCATTTAGAAAGGAATGGTTTTATTCATTGTTTTATATTTTTGCTTTTAGGAGAATAAGACTACTTGTTTTGATCTTCTTATTTTTTTCTTGACCATGGTTGTGCATTGGCCACCATGTAGTACATTATTTATTTGATGCCTGAAAAAGGGAGTGTTTTCCCCCTTATTTATTATATGTTAAAACTTTATTAATTTAAATGTGTGATGTTATTATGACTCTATGTGATGGTGTTGTATGAGAAACATCTTTATGGTGGTCGAATGTCAAGCCCTCCTATGCTAGACATGGTGGTATAATGTTTGAAACTCCCATGAATTCCAGTGAGGTAGATGGTTAATCCCTCTGATGATGGATATGGTGGTAGATTGCTTAACCCTTTGGTGGCCATTGGATGAAATCGATAAAATGAGATATCCTCTTTCTAATCCAATCAAATGATGGGCCTTGTTATGTTATGAAAGATGTCTACTTGTATTATGTTTATGAATGTTTAAGCTTCAATTAAATTATCATTTGAATGCTTATTTCTTGTATGTGAAATGGGAGTCTCTTTGGGTAATAACCAAGAATAAGACTATAGGTGGTACATGTTATATTGCTTGTGTTAAAATACCCTTTCCTAGATAACCACCCTTACCTTTACGAAATGATGTAAACATTCTCATATTTGGGAGTCTTAAGTTTTAGGTTGTCTAGAGCATCAACATGATCATGATAAAAATATTGGTTGATGAACCTTCCTTATTATGGCAAGTAGATGATTTGAGTAGAATTATACCATTGTTGAAGACATATGGATCTTCTATTATTAAGTTAGGGCTGGAGTTATGCCTAATAATTATGTAAAATACGAAAAACATGTTTTATAATGATAAATGTCAATAGTAGTCATCATATTTGTATTATTATTTGAAAGATAGTTCTTTGTGAAATGACCCATCTATGGGAAAAACTTTTGTTATCTTTATATAACTAATTGAACCTCTTTGATAAACTAAGATGTAACTAAATCATATTTAGTCTGTATTTATATCTTTGGGAAGGATTCATTATGAAATGAAAGATTCTTAGTCTTTTTTGGCTCTTTAGTAAATATTGATAGTTTGCTTGACTTACCTCAATATTTTTATGAGTATCTTATCAAATAAGCATTATGTCTCTCCTTTTAACCAACATGTGATGTGAATTATTGGATCAAACTTATATAAAAGGAAGAATCCTCAGTTAGATACTCATGAGGTTGTATTTAGAAATAATAATATAGACATATTATTTAGATCTATATGGCATAGCGTTGCATTGTTTAATCCTAGTTGAGACAGACTTGTAGAATACACTTGCATCTTTCTTTTACTCATCTATGTTGTATATTTCAATATATGTAGTCTATTTAAATATGAGTAGAACTCAAATAAATGACTATGAAAGTGTTAGTTCTAATTACAACATAGTTTTTAAGTTTCATATGAATATTGAAGTTCTTATGGTAAAATTATGTCTTGTGAGAGGTTTTTCATGAAGCTTGAATAATCCATTTGATGTGGACCTTCTCATAGCAAGATAAAATTTTAAATAAAAGGATTTTCATTAGATATTAGATCTATAATAAGATCTATCTAGATTGAAACTTTAAGGTTGGATTTTATTACCTTGACTTGTAATATTTAGAAGGAAACCGTCAAATAAAGGAAGAAGGGTTTCATTAAATCTGGTTATTTTATTATAATTTATCAAGGGAGACTACTAGTTTGGGCCCCTTAGAGTTTGTAGTATGATTGAGTCATACTAAGTTACGATTGATAATTTTAGACACTTGGAGGGGAGAGTTAGTTTTGAATGGAAGAAAACTTAGCCTTTGAGGCTGATCTAATAAAATTTGATTAGACTTAGTTTATATCTTTGTTTAAGAACAACTCATGAAAATGTGTATGTTTATCCCTTTTATTTGTTCATAAATCCTCTCTTGAATTTGTCTTGTTCATGGTTTAGTAGGAAGCAAATATTAAACTATGAATTGTTATTAGAATAACAATTGAATTGTAATTAGATCCTTTGGTGTGGTTTAGGATTTGATAGAGATATGAGTAAGTTTTTCCAATAAGCTTTTATGGTTAAATGGCCACCTTATCTAGCTAGATTCATCCATGCCTTAGTCAATTCAAAATTTACCCTTTTTAATCGTGTTTGATTGAATCCCTTGAGATTTTATCAAGTTAAAAAAAATGGCTAAGTATTTTACTTAGCATATTTTTCCAAGGATTTTTGCCTTCACATCTTTCAACATAAGTTAGTTGGAAGTTACACATGAATCTAGTTAGAAGTTTTGTAAGAGTCTAAGTAGTCATAAATGTTTTTTAGAATAAAAGTTATGAAGACTTAGAATTTTTTATTTCATCATTTAGTTGTAAGAAAAAAATTTACAACTGGTCAAAATAATTTTTGTGAACACAAGTTTCAAAATTTTAGACCTTAAGAGAAAATCTCTCAAAATAAAAGTTGATGAAAGTCTTAAACTAGGTCATCAGATGGAATGTGTTAGATATTCTACCATGATTTGGTTAGAGAAAAGGTTTGAGAAAAAATATTTAAAACCCTTTTTTACTTAAGATTTTACTTTAGTTGATTTTACAACTTTGATGAATGTTTTGGTAGAATCCATGTGTTGTCATAGTGCCAATTAGGGAGTGACATCACATGGCTAGATGTTTAGTCAGTTCTTGATAGTAGGCAAGTGGGATGTTTCCACATGGCTTCATCATAGCAATCTATAAACCTATAGATGACCTTATGCACATTTGACCAACTATACGAATGACCTTGAAATTTAATTGAAAAGTTAAAGGAATTATTTTTACATGAATTTCAACTAAGACACAACCTACCCCATCTTCTTGAAGGAACTTGGCTCCATTAATGTTAAATGTCCAAGTTTATTCAATCAAATTGATTGTAACTCTAGGTAATTATTTAATGATAGTTTTGGCTATAGGTTTGGAAATAAATATTGTAGTATATTTGATGGTTTTTTCATAGAGATACTCCATGAAATTATGAAAATAATCTTTGAGATAAATATCTTGATTAATAATTTCAAGGAAGAGGATATCTTTATTAATAAGAGTGTTTTGAAGGTGGCTCATAGGTGTAATGGAAGTGGCATAAAATTTATTAGTGATTTTTTGTACTCTGACTTATTTTTGGGTATAATTTTTTAAGTCAAACTCCATTAATAGTACCATCCATTTCAAATTATATCTCTAGGTAGAAAACATTTGAATAAGAAAATATGAAGAGGATTGAAATGGATGATGACATAAGTGGTCTGATAAATCAAGTAATGTCATAAATTTTTGGCTACAAAGTATATTACATGATGGCCATGTTCTAGTTTCATGTAATGGTTCTCATAATTACTAGGGGATGATTAATATAGTAAATGGCATACTATTTTCCGAAACACATCTTATTGTGAAAGCATTTCCCCAATGGATATGGGTGTAGAGGAAGTGTAAAAGATGAGAAGGAGATCAATAGAAGATGTTCAAAAAGTAGGAATATGAATTGATGGTTCATTTATACTATTAAATGATTTTTTATATTCATTTTTCCATTAAAAATTTAGTACCTTTCTTAAGGTTAAAGTTTACCAAATGGATGAAGTAGGCCATCTTGGGGACAAACCAATGGATTACCCCAAGTTTCCAAAGATAGGTATGAATGTCAATAATATATTGGGGATTTGGAATTTTGAAAATAACATTATTTTTTAATGTTCTACATCAATCCCTTGTAAATAAAATAATATCCTAGGATATTTCCAAAGGTAACACTGAAAACACACTTTTAAGGATTAATTCAAACTTTGTACTCGATAATATGATAAAAGATGATATAAATATCATTAATATGGTTTTCATAATGTTTGAATTTGGAATATGATCATAAACATACATTTTGACTATTTTTTTGGATTAGATCATGAAAAATATCAGTCATCACACATTAACAACTTGCTCTCACACTTTTAAGGCTAAAGGGCATCTTAACATAACAATAGGTATCTCATTTGGTTGTAAAAGTAGTTTTATTTGGATCTTAAAAAGTAATATGGATTTGATTATATCTAAAAATACCATCCATGAGGGAAATCATCTCATATCTAGTTATGCTATGAAGGAACTCATCTCATAGTTATTTATGGAATCAACAATGGCATCAGTAGATGATAAGATGAAATTATCTTTACGACATGCTAAGTTGAGGTTGTGAAAGTCAATATAAGAGTGGATGACTATAGTGAATTTATTTCAAATGGGAACAATTTTGGATACCAATTTATTATAATATACTAGTTTTATTAAATTAACATCTAAGATCTTAACAATTTCTTTGTGACATAAAGTGGAAATCATGAGAAGAAACTTGCATTTATTTTAGCATATAGGTTTCACATCTAGATATGTGATGTTATGAATACATATGTTAGGTAAAATGTCAATAATGTCTTAATGTGCCCAATAAAAATATTTGTGATATTTGTTGTAAAAGAGGCTGAAATCATCTTTCTCTTCAAGATGAAGTTCCTTCGAGATAAGAATTGGTTTAGGAGAGGCATTTATTCAATATTTAATTGAATAGGTTTCCTTGGTGATCATGGAATAACCATCTTAGAAATGGTATACGACTGGAGGAAGATTTTTAATGAGATTCATCTTAGTATCAATGATAGCAATGAAATTATTTTATAAAGGAGCCTTTTTTAAAACTTTCTAAGCCTATGATGTTGGCAATGGAGTTAAGGCCATATAACATGGAGTAATTATATGATCTTCAGCATTATGAAGCAAGGGTAAAGGTACATTATAGTCAACATATAATTCAAGCTATATAATTTAACTACATCTATTTTTAATCTCATAATTAATTTGTATTACAACAATAGCCTTAGCATCTCAGGAAATTTCATAAGGGGAAGTAGAATATAGATATTTATACTAGATGATATCAACTTGGGTAATATAGTTTGGTACATAGGATCTAGACTGAATAGTATTGGTATGTTTGATACAATATTTAGATATATGAACATATTTGACTATATCAAGTTGGCCTATATAATCTACTATAGTTGATAAGTCAAAAGGAATTGTATTAACACTTGAGGATGTCTAGCCGATGTAGTTTTAAACTAAAGGCTGGACTACATCAGATTGTCTAGTATATTTTAAGAGCTAAAAGATAAAGATAAATGTATTAGATTGACCAATAGAATTAGGAATATATGAAATTGACTAAATAATTTTTATTTGGTTGACATATTAAAATGTGAACATAGGAAAAACAACCCATGGAGTGTCTATCAAGGGTGGATTAGTGGGAGTGACAACCTTAAAGTTCTTATGTAGTATCACTAGAATAAAAAAGTATGTGAACCACATGAATGTCTTGGTTGAGGCATAAATTTTGGAAAGAGTATTTTTATAATTCACTATATTAAAGTGTTGGGATTGGTCTTGGGACATAATGTAGGAATCATCATAAAATAGAGATATGTTACATGCATGATAGTTTGGTTGAACTATTTATTTAGTCTTTGTTGTTAAAATTAGAGTGTATTTGTCTTAGAATAGTAGCCTTAACATATAAGGTAATTTCTAAGGTAAAGTATAAGGTAAAGATTTTGATTATATGGTATCAACTTGGATGATATATTTTATCTAGTTAATTGATCGCAATAGGATTATCTAGAACTAGATAAACAATATTGAACTAGTTGATGTCATCATGTGTGAAAATAGTAAAATTTTACTTAACAACCCATCAGGTGTTTACCAGGGGTAGATTAATAGAAGGGATATAACCTTTAGGTTCTGATGTAGTATCACTATAATCTTTTGACTATGGTGTAGCCAAGTCTATGTAAATCGTGGGTTTTGACTTGTGGTCTTTCAGGTGGTTTCAGGTCCATATAAAACCTATTTTTGCTACTTCTCTGTAGTAGATTTTAGGTTTTTCCTGTGGTCATAAATTCTTCATCTTTCTATCCTTGTATCAGGGTTTCGGGATCCCTTCAAAACCTGTTTTTACCTTAATCTAAAACAATATATGTGAACCACACAAAAGCCTTGTTTAAAGGCATGCATTTTGGCAAGTCTTTTATTAATGCATTACAACAAAGTATTTGTGATTGGTCTTGGGCCATAATTTAGGCATCATCATAAGATGAATAGATGTTACTTGCATGAGAGGTTGGTTGAATAATTTCATTGGAAGTGTCTATAGTGGAGAAACCTATATTATTAAAAGCATGAAAAGATGTTGTTAAAGGATATTAAAATATTTTGGCTACCCCATAGTCATTGAAAATGAATTAATATTATATTTAAGTGGATTCATTAGCATTATGTGAGGGAAGACTATCAATATCATAATCAATAAAAGGAATGGTCTTATCTCATGGAAGGGGAGAAGATGGAATTTAGTTCAAAATATAAGGAGGTAATATAAGGGTGTTTTAAGTGTATTTAAACTCATTAGGTTCATCATCATCTGAATCTATAAAAGTAACATGAAGACAAGATTCATATTGAGAAAATAAGGTAAAAGTGGATTATTAAAATCAGTGTCAATAAGAATGTGATACTAGTATTTAGGATTAATAAATTGAATCTCCAAGGGTTGGGATCTACTTCATGCTTAAATGTTTTTCATTATAGATGAAATTTATACATTGGATACCATAGGAAGTGATAAATATCATGTAATGAGTCCATGGATGGCCTAAAATCATGTTGTATGTAAGTGGAAGTTATCAAACCATAATGTTGGTGTAGATTGTTTTGGGTCCAATAGTGAGAGGAAGCTAAATGTAACCAAGAGTATTTTATTGGTTTTATCAAACATAAAACAAGTAAGTCTAGTGTACTTAAGATTATCTTTGCATTACATTTATACACATAATATTTTAAAAATTTATCATTTACTAATGATTCATCTCTTAAAGGAACCTATATAATTGTAATCTCTCTAAGTGCACACTTTAAAGGGTGAACTAAGAAAGGGTTGGGAATATCATTGGTGTTTTTCAAGATTTTTAGTCAACTCATTATTTAAATCAATAATAAATCTTATTTATCCAAATCCCAAATCAAATCAACCTTGTTTATACATTTACCTAAGAATTTATACTTTAAAATAACCGCTAACTAAGAAAACACCCTCTTTAAATATGTAGTCAGTCGGGTTGACCTAATATAAATGTTAAATTGCACATTACAAAACTAAGTCAGTGAGATCAACCTAGTTTGATGACTAATGATATTTTTTTCTTAAAACTAGGTCATGATGTCCAACCTTGGCTTAAATTATATAAGGGTTAATAATTATCACTTTCTACAAATAAAAGGATAATTTCAATCCAATTTAAATGATCATTCATTTTCACATTATTACATCTTGTAATTAAACTACATCTAAATTTAAAGGAGCCATTATCTAGGGTTTGCCATGGAGGGAAGATAACTTATCTTATGGGAATTATTGGATGAATAGTAGGAGCATTTTATCATATAGCTGATTTATATAGTGTGATCCTTCAAAATCCACAACTTCCTCTTGAAAATCACTATTGGATAAGGGAGAGATTGATACTTGACATGTTCGCTCAAAGTTAAGTATTTATAACATTTGATATTTCATTTTACATGTATATTTTACATAAACTAATATGTTTTAAATGTATAAATACTTACTTATATTACCTATATAATAAAACTTAGTATATCTATAGGGTCTCATTTGTTTTTCTTCTTCTAGCTTAGGTGATCTAGGCCCCTATTTTCCTACCATGATCCCTTGATTATTTATTTCTATTAATACATCCCCATTTGTGCCACAAGCTCTAGTGAACATACTAACCAATGAGTCTCATAGGAGACTCACTATCAATGTGGCCTATGTAAAAAATAGGAATGGTAACCTCCCATGCAATGTCATTGATATGTT
The DNA here is from genome assembly GCA_037957365.1 of Torreya grandis. Lineage (NCBI taxonomy): Eukaryota > Viridiplantae > Streptophyta > Pinopsida > Cupressales > Taxaceae > Torreya > Torreya grandis. The sequence goes on from JARHVA010000019.1 coordinate 706,568, forward strand.
TTAATTGAATTGAGTTGCAGTATGAATCTAAGTATTGTTTATTGTCAGTATCATAATAAACCAGATTGTTCCACTCATCATTATCATCTTGATTTTGAACTAATGGAATGATATATTTGACTTATATTATATCTAGATGTTCATAGGTAATTTCCTCACACTATGGAGTTGAAATTTTTGAATTTTACTTTGAAATATTTAATATTACTCTAACCTTTGAAATCATGCTTATTATGGGCATATGGTGCTTTGGAGGCTCTTTTGTTAGAAATACTCTATTGAGAATGTTTTCTTGCTTAGCATGATTTTGAATTTAAAACATAAGTTCTTTCTCTTTTTGTAATATTTCTTGTGTACCTAGATATTTTTCCTTGATAAACTATATCTATTAATGATTTTCCTTAATATACTCCAAAAATCCCAAACCTTGTTGACCAACATTATCAACTACTAAAATAGGAGCAATGATGGCTTGGGCATGTTTGCCCAACCCTTGACCTTGATAATCAGACTATTGTAAATAATTTTGACCAAACCCATACTATTTCAAAAGTGGGACCTCATTTTATAGAGGTATATTTTTATTCTTCCCTTATTTTACATGTTCTTATTATACTATTTCTTTCTCTAAGTTTTCCTTGTGAACCTTTTGTTGTTCTAAGTTATGATATGGTAACCACTTTTGTACTATTTATAAATTTTAACCTTTTTTAATATGTTCATGTACCACTATGGATTACTTACCTAATTTATCTTATATAAGTTCCTCATTATCAATGATGTATTGGATATCATTTTTCAATGCCAAACATAAATATGTGATGACCATATATTTTATGGTATGCACAATAATATATGTATCTCCTTACTAGATGTAGAGGAAATAAGTTGATCAAATTGGATTTAAAAATTTACCTTAACATCTCACTTGAACTTATATTTGATCTTTGAATACTTTTTGAATCATTAGTTGTAGATTCACTTTGTTGTGATTTCTTATTTTGATATGTAACATTGCTTGCCAAAATTTGACTAGGTCAACATGCATATACATGATTGAAACTAGTGTACCCTAGAGGATTTTGTATTTTAATCTTATTTTATAGTATTTTAAAATTTAATGTAGTAAAATAATCTTAATTTTTTAATTGTAAAATTAACTTCCTCATACTAATAATATGATCTCTTAGAGTCTCACAAGTGCAAACCGTAGTTGTTTCTGATTGACTGTATAGGCACATACCCTATAGAGAAGAGGTAGAAGCATGGATAGGCTGAGTATAGACATTTGAAACAATATCATAGGATTATTAACTTCTTGGAAGAGTGATATTATGGACCTATTTTTATGGAAAGTAGTTATCACCCTCATGAAGATGAGGAAGAGAAGGAGATTCCTATTTATCCATGAATTTTTTTAATATAACTTGGAAGAGGGTTTGCTAATGTATAGCATATGAAGTTCCAAAACCATAAAATAACTAAGGAAAATAATAATAGTAAATTAAAAACCCCAATAATATATATGGATAGGGTTTGAATAGTATTCTATGTAAGTCAAGTTCACCAAATGATTTAACTTTTTAGGGTTATGGAGTTTAAGCCCTAATTTGTTAACAGGGATAAGTATAGTAAATCAAGGTATAAATAGGAAATAAATATAATCATTCACTAATTTTTAATATATTTTACCAAGTTTGACCTGTCTAAGAATAGAAATAATTGTTGTAAGTGCTTATCTAGAAACTGATTGAGATGAAAAATTTAGAGGCTACAAACTGGGACAAAAGCTGATATGAGCATCATGAATAGGTCCTAAGTGTCAAAACCCTTAATAGATAGTAGATCACTAACTATAAAATATATAATGGTGATAGTTTCATCATTTTATCACTAGTGCCTCTTTTTCATAAATGTTTTGAGATTTTAGGTGTACCTATGTCTAAGTTTTCCAATCCTATTCCTATGTGCACAAATTTTGATTCCCTATCAATAACCTATTTTATATAGTTTTACATGTAAACCCTAGGATTCCATGTTTTTATAGCATATTATTGGCACAAGTGTAAAATTATTATGTTAGTGGGTTAGGTTGTATATAATCAACACCCCGTTGTGATGATAGTTGTCTACATACCAATACTCTAAAGAAGAATCAAGCCTGATGTAGTTCTCCCCACCTAAGTGTTGGTATAAGTACAAGTGAAGATAGTTTAAATATTAGTTTGACTTATTTGAGTGTTATTGAGATTATAAATCAAATTAATATGATATTAGGAATGTTTTAGATTGATATATGTAGAATTAGGGTAGAATATAGACTGATAACATTGACTGTGCAGGGTTTCGGGGCCCCTTCAAAACCTGCTTTTACCTCTAATCTAAAACATTGACTGTGCACAACTTGATCTGAGTTAATTTTTGTTATTTCATCTCATTTACCTCTAGTTAATAAAAATATAAAATTCATGTATACATATTTTTATAGTTATTATGTAGGTATTAATAATTGTCTAGGTAGACCCTATGTGGTTTTTGATTTGAAAATATATCCATTGCTAGTCAAAGGTAGGAAAATGACAATAATGCCCAAACTAGGACATTAGTGCCATTGGTGCTACTATCCAAATTATGGTGCTAGTTTATAGGTGGTAAATTTGAGGCACTAAGGGATAAGATGCTAAAGTGAGGGTCTAGGAATACTTTGGGTATGTTTATATATGTGTTTGGCCTACATGAAGGTTGGATAAGTGTCTAAATATGCCCTAAATAGGTTTAGGGTTAAGCTAGCAATGGGTCATCTCAAGTAACACTCAAGTGTCATTTCTAGATGATTACAAATTTAAATTAAATTATAATTCTAATTGTATATAATTATAGTTATAATAATGATTAAAATAAATGGTTAGATAAGGGGAAACATTTGAATTAATTGATTGGATAAGGAGAATTAATGACTTAATTAGAGAAGAATAATTGGTCAAATAAAATGACTAGAATGATAATTGAATAGATTTTATATGATGAATTAACACACATAGGGATGCCCCAAGGTGAATTCAAACCCATATATTAAATACATAGAGTAAATTAGCATAAGTAGATGATATTAGACTAGTTTTTGTATAATTTGTGAGAAGTCATTTCATTTTGTAATTTTGACACAAAAGTGAGGAAAATGGAGTGTATAAATTTTTACCCTATTTTAAGAGGTATTGTGAGATATAGATGAAGTAACATCTTCTCAAATATTGAGAACAAATCTTTAAAATGATTTAATGAAAAATTAGATGATGAAATAATGGATATTATAATTTTGTCATTCCCAATTGACATGTGGCAGATATTAAATGGAAATAAAATATGTGATTTGAATTTAATTAGTTATGTATGATACCCCTTTAGAGATCATGTTCAGATAAATAACATCGATGGGATCTCAAAAATGAGAGGAAAAATATAGAATGTAAGAAAATATTAACCCATGGACAAGATTATCCCATTTGATCTGACACTTACATGCTTTGATTTATGATGATGATGAATTTATTTGTCTAAATTAGGAAATAATTATATAAGAAAAAATTACAAAAATAAGTTACAAACTTTGAATTTCCACAAACAAGATTAAATCTAAGAGTATGACAATATAATTTTCCCCAAATAGGGTGGAATTGATTTGCATTGCCCCAAACAAGGTAAATTTGGTTTGATGAATTGATAGAGTGATTGATTAGTAAGCATAGATCAAGGATTTAAATTTTTACACAAGTTAAAGATTATATGAATAATCTAAGGTTGATAAGTTTAAAAAAATGTGTGTGCTAATGATAACTATTTTTTTAAGAAGTTGAAAAAAACTAAGAACACAAAAATTCTCAAAGGGATGAAAGATTGAAGAATGAAAAAATGTTGATAAGAAAAAATTATGACTAAGCTAACCTCATAAACTTGTTGGCATTGATTATTTCCTATACATAGTCAAAAAACACCTAAACACAATATAGTTCTTTTTATAGCCAAATATTTTACCCTTGGAGGAGGTTGTTTATATCTCTCTAGATTTGGCTAACATGGGATTACCTCTAGGCCTATGAGTTTCCTATAGTAGAGGTAAACCTCTAAATTATGGGCTAGCCCCCTTGATCTATCTCTTAAGATCACACACTACACTAGACTAATAACTTATTGGGGATGAAAAGGGAAGAAGGAAATTGAAAGTAACCTATAATAATAGAGGTGATATGCTAAAGATAAGTCCATAAACATAATTGCATTTTTACTAAGAAAGAAGACTACAAAAATTGACCTTAACTCAATGTTCTTCTAACATAAGTATTTCTACATAGAGGTAGATTGCTATGCATATATAGAGGTAGGTGAAAAAGAGGTATGATATTAGACATTGATAATCTCTCTCAGACTTTAAATACATATTAAAAAATAATACACTTTATAATACCTATTAGAAGAGATGTTACTAACACAATGCAATCAAGAGTAGAATGGAAGCAAGGAGAAATAATCTTCATCACTTGTCATCCAAATACACTACTTGAAATACTTAGGTAATAGTTTTAAAGATTAAATCAACTTAAAATTTTTACTTAAAGGTAAAATAAGATGTCAAACTAGTATGGCTTCACCATATTAGGTGTGTGCCTCATACAAATACCAAAATGGCTTGAATATATAGAGCATAGGAGAGGATAGAGAAGTGAAGTTCAAGAGACACAAGGCCAAGTGTCAAGATGTTAAAAAAGGTTACAATGAAATAAAATAGATTTAATGAAGAATACATGAGGTCTTATTTTAAAAATATTCATCATAAACATAACATCTTTCTTAAGTTGGTGTAGGGATCTTCATTATCTTACTTGAAACTGCCTTCCTCAATGAAGAGTCACTTGACAGTCCATAACTAACTTTAGAATTTGGTGACACATGTTTCTTGACTTATGAAGTTAGAAACATGATTATGACTTCCTTTATATTCCCCTTAATTGATGAAATTATTTTCACCACTTGCCATTCGCTCCCTTGTAACTGCTCACTAGACTTTCTAGGCCTGAACCTTCACACTTGTCACTTAAGTGACCTATAGGTGTTTAAGGAGATTTACTGTAGAGGTGTTAGAAAAATAATTTAGACATTATTCATCCTATAATATATCATGGACCTTAATGGAAACTTAAAAACATGCTTCTGATATCACACTTAGGTAGTCACTTCACTTCCTCACTATCTTGTTTAAGACTACCTACAATGAATAGTCTAGCAAAGGTAATTTCATGCATCCTTGAGATGAGATATGAGTATTCAGAGTTATAACAAGTCTTGAAACACATCTTAAAATAACTTTCATTCACTAATTCCCTTATGTACCTATAGTTTAACTCAAATCCTATAGACAACTTAGATTTTGGATTGTCCATACTAGTGATGGTATGAAATTATTGGATAGTAGAGAGATTGAGAGATTAATAAACAAGTAAAAATCATCTCCTAAGACATTTTACTCCTCCTAGATTCATCTCCCTTCATATTTTTCACATCGCACTCTTAAGAGGGTTTTAGGTCACTTGAGTTGTTAACAATGATTCATAAAGGTTAGAAATTTAACCTTATAACCAATTCCACAAAGTTTGAGCTCATGAACCTATCCAATTATCCATAACTACTTAAATCACCATGCACACTATCCATATAGATATCAAAAAAATAAAATGGCTTCTTGAGCTCTTTCCTGCATTCTAGATACCCCTAAGAGAGAATTAGGCCAAAATGGCCAATTCTATATTGCCTTCAATAAAATATGAGTCTCATCAACCTTATACTCTCTCTTGAAGTATTTAGAGTCACTTTAATAGATCATATGGTCATATGAATCAATCTAGAGGCCATGAGAGTTTAGGCCTAATAGACCTAGACTATGTATTTGAGCTTTTGACCACCTATGAGAGTTTACATTGAATGTGGGTTATTATTTCACACTTTTTTTACCTTTAATACAACCTTAAAAGTCATCCTATATTCATTTAGACTCTATCATTTCATCATTTAACCACTCATGTATAATATCTACATGTGTTACTCAGGGAGTGCCTCTAGTTTTGAAGAAAATAAAGAGCATTTCACCTATTGATATGTCCAAAATAATACCATAGAGGTCTTGGTTAAGCCATTTAAACATTTTTTTACCAATTTTTAATTCCTAGTTATGCTCATAGAGACCTCAACTTCACATATTCTCAAAACTAGCTTCTAGGTCTAAATATTGTGTGCAAGATTTAGTTTAATTAGGCATGGTGTTAGAAAGCCAATTTAGATAAATCTATGATATATTTCCTACCTCTAAGGATATCATGAAGTAATGGTATCATTGTGAGATTAGTTTCCATATGTTCACCCAGCTTACACCTCTACCTACCTTTCAAACTATATATTTGATTAGCTTAGAGCTAATGTATGACTAGGTCAAATTATAGGTGCTTGTTAGGTGAAATTAATAGGTCCCTATAGTTTTTGGTTTATTCTTGAACACTATAGTTATATCCTTTGACTTCATCTAATGTTATCAATATTGTATCATACCTATATAATCTCATATCTACTTTGAGATCATGCATCATTTTTTGTACTAATAATGCACTAGTTGTCACTTGCACATTGTGTTGTTATAGGTTCATTTAGCTTAAAAGTCAATGTATTTACTAAATATACCCAATAAATATTTTTATAAATTGAAACTTCACTCACCATCCTCTTCTCTTCACCTAACATCTTCTTCTCATTTTCAAATTTGACTTCTAGTCCTAGGTTTCAAAAAAGAAACCATCAAGGCTTACATAGACCTCATTACCTTAGACCAATAGATGACATTTTCTAGAATAGAGTCCTCTTTCAAAAAATCTAAGGTAACTCATTCCAATAAGTAGCCTTTCTAAATTCTACACCTTTAGACTTAGGTGTGACTTTAGGTAATGACCTCATTACTATCAATGTGATACTCTCCTGATCCATGAATTGGTTTGAGGTGTCAAAAAAAGATCCAATATTACCAAGCATGTTTTGGTCTCCATTTTAGGTCTAGATATGATTAGTTTCCATGTGAGAATATATAGGTGTCTTTTTCAGGACTATTTGACTCTATGAAGTGTCATAGGCTTTATCTTCCATCAATGATTATCTTGAGACCAAACCTTGAATGGAGATTATGATCAACCATGCCCTGTGAATTTGGAAATAAATATGCTACCTAAACCTAAAGCCACTTATAGGAATACAAAATCTGCAACTATGAAAACATTATTCTAAAAACCATTTATATCAAATTTAGTACAAGTATATGGTTCTGCCTACTCTTCCATATCTCACAAGTGCAAACTAGATTGAAAAACACATGAAGAGGATAAACATGCTCTACAAGACAACACACATCACTTGGCTCACATAACCAATGTAATAAAATGAGAAAACTAAGGTGGTAGAGTTATGTAGGTAGTTTTGAGATTCTAATAATCTTAATGATTATTCATGAAGCACTGACCACCAATATAAAAACCATGACCATGGAATGGAAGGCCATAGGGACTATTGACATCCATCAAGGAAACTTTATCTAACTCATCTCCTTTTGTTCATAGTAAAGGAAAACCATTTTAATTATTTGACATGCCCAAGAGAGTGATAAGAGTGAGATATCTATTTTTACCACTTTTGGAGCTCTTAAAGCTACTTGAGCCTAAAAGAGAGTTCTGGGAATCTTAACACATTTTCTAGAAGCCTTCACATGTGCTATAAATGTTACATAGTCATTAAAACAACTAAAATTCCCATTATTTTTAGATCATCTCATTCTTTGTATGTTTAACCTATATCATGTCTAAAAACTAACTCTTACACTTACCTAACTTTAAACATATTAGATAACTTCTTGACACACTTATCCTTTCATGGAAAACTATACAACTTCATTAAAATGACCCAAAAGGACATAAAATGACCCATAATGACATAAAATGACATAAGACCAACTATATAAATGTGACAAGGTTAAAAAACATATTATGTAACCTCATTAATGACCATAATGGACATTTAAAACCTAGGAGATCTTATGACAAGCTTAAAAATGTAGGGGGTTGACTTAATTTGACCTAGGGGTAAAATTAGTCAATAGTTCTAAAAATTAGGAGAGTGTATGATAAATAATGAACTAGATGATTAGAATAATAATAATGGTTTAGATTAAGACATGCACACCTTTATCTAGTGTGGGTACTAGTTTGGGCACATGTAAAGGCCTTGGTCTCCATGATATCAAACATTAGAAAATCCATGGGAAAACCCAAAAAAGACCATATCCTAAACAACAAGTAAAACAAAAATTATAAAATATGGACCAAAATAAGACAAATGATTGAAACAAATAAAATTCAGGTCAAAATGACCTACAAAGACCTATCAATAATATTTTATAGATTTTCCCTAGGTGCTAGATGTAGGCCTTCTTTGGAGTTTGATTTCAAACCTTTAGCATCCATGGGGGAAATATTTTTTGCATGGGCTTAAAGATGGTATGCCAAGGTGTCTAAGTCTTCTATAGAAAGAGCCAAAGCCTATGGATCAATAGTATCATCCTTTATTCAACTCGTGTGGATACTATATTCTAAGGTTTTGCTTAACATACCCCCAAAATAGACTTTTGGGAATAAGACCCCACGAATTTCCTTAATCTCCAATCAATTTTTTCTACTCCTTTATTTTTCTCTTTAAGCTCAATTTTATGGATTGGAGTCTAGTGTTGGGTGAGATGGCTTCCTATAGATATTTTTCTATGCTAGGTTCCTCATGAGAACCTTTAGTAATATGATATGTAGGACTAGAGGCCCCATGGGAAACCAAGTTTGAAATAATAACTAGATGGTCTTTTTTCTTCACAAAGATATCCAATTTATCTTTCAATTCCTCCAAAGGTTTATATTCTAGGATGAGTTTATTCCTAGGTTGACCTACCTTATCCTTTTTAGCCCTTTCCTTGAAAACATCCACACAAGCCCCTTTGGTTATTTTCATTTCTATTGTTTCTACCTCCTTTGAAACTAGAGACAATTTAATACTCCTCACTAGGGTGCAAACTTGAATAATAGGAAAATGAGAGTTTAGTGTGAAACCAAAACTTTATTTTTTCCCTTGAAAATACTCATGGAGTCCTCTAGAGAATGAAGTAAGTAGAAAGGAATATTGACTATGTAAATGCCCTTAAAATGATTCAATAAAATGAAATGATGATACCTTACCAAATTAAATTTGGAGTCTAGGGTGATGTACAACATCACCTACCTACATAAATCTTGCTATACCTCGAGGAGATCCATCCTTTGAAAACTCTTTGTGACCTCCTTAGATTTTTCCATAGAGTTGAATAATTTTGACACCCACTCATCCTTCATGATTTTATCCTTATAGTATCTTAGATCTTACACTATCAACCCAATAGTTTTAATGGTGTCTTATTTAGTATCCTCTATCATCATAACCCTCATAACAACACTCCTTTCCTTTTAGGCCTAAGTTAACTCTTTTACAAGGTTGGGGTCATGCCCAATATTTCTAAGCATGAACTAGGTGAGATTTAATTTTTATATAATTTTCAAAATAGTAGGGTCATTATTCTTGATTGCCAAATAATACATGGGCTCAACTCTACTAGTTCCCTATTTCAGCACCTCATCTTCAAGAGAATCATGTTCAAACTTTGTCTCCTTTTCCTTATCCACCATTGATTTTTATTGCAAATCTCTGGACTCAAACACACTAATTTTTAAAATTATCAAAATTTTATAAGGATAAAAGTGAACCCACTTAAATCTCAATGCCTTTGAAAAATTTAAAAGTAATAAGCATTCATTAAAGTGTGTAATGATGAAATTAAATGTCTTAAAAGTGATATCATGGTGGGGGAAGTAAATGAGAAAAAAGAGGTGGTGGTACACCAAAAAAACAAAAATATCATCATGAAGTGACATGGGGGATGAAGGTGGCAAGGGAATTACCAAAAGAGGATTAAATGATGATAAGGATCAGTCAGTCGAAGCATAAAAGGAAGTAAATCTAGTATTCCAACTAAAAAAATCATAGTACACCTGAACCAAAGAAAAGGAAAAAATGAGGAATGGGAAAAATGGTAAAATAATAAATAACCTACATTTAATAAATTTAAATTTAAAATAATAAAAGGAAATCTAATATAGAGAAGGATCCTGATTTGGGTCACAATAATCATCCCAAAACCAACAAATGTAGATACAATAAGAGACAAAGATTTGAGGAATCAAAACCAAAATCACCACCAACTCAAAAGTCTTCTGAGAATTCATTAAAAATTGATCATAAATACCCCTAAGAGGGTACTTTGTGTACTCTTGGAAATTTCTTATTCACATTTTAATTTTATTTTCCTTTGGGATGAAGGTCTTCCCCTTCTCTTCTTTACATTTCCACAATCGACCTTTCCTTTTCCAAGATTCAAGTTTTTGTGATTTAACTAAGATCCAAAATCTTGAGAGTAATGGACCCATTAATATTTTTGGTTAGATATAATTATTTTAGGAGTTGAGAACCTGTTAGGGATCATTTTATAGGCTATCTTATCTTCAAGTAATTCTTTCATAGAAATTAATGGGCCTATCTCCACCTTAGGATCTAGGTTGGATTCTTAAACCTTATATTTTCTAGGGCAAGAAGTTTCACCCAATAGCAATGACTAAGGTGACCTAATAGGTGTCTCTTTATGGCTCAAAATAATATAAGGGGTGTATGTGATCTCTTAAAATTTAATATGGTTTATAGTGTTAGGAAATTATTGAATTGGAACTTGTGTAAATTTAGTTGTAGTCCATTTAGGGTCATCAAGTAGTTCTTTAGAGGGTTCCAAAGTAGTCTTATTAAAAAAGTTTTCATAGGTATTTATAATCTACTCATTACCAATGGCCTTATAATTTCTATCATGAAACTCTTCTAAATGCATAGGATCATTTTCACCATCAGTGAAAGTCATAGGTAGAGGATAAGGGGTGCCCATGATGTGGAGATAAGAACACACATTACACGATCCTAAGAACCCATCGATATTATAGTTTTATCTCCATACACTACTCTTATTCTTAAGGAGAATTAAATTTGATAGGGATTTATAAGGATAAAAAACAACATTAACCCTATCCTCTAATAATATTCTCCCTTATTGAGTAACTAGGTTAATCATCAATGGAATCTAGAGAGACTAAGATAAACCAAGGATTACATCCTCATGTCATAGGTCTAGTGGGAGTTCTAGGAGAGATATCCATGCCCATAAATCCTAGAAATATTATGAATTTTGTGAAATTCAAGGATTCGATTTGTAGATAGAAACAAAAAAATTCCCATAAATCTTAACCCATCCTTGAGTGTTTTTTCCAATTCCTCCTTATAGGAAAATGAAATAAGAAAGGGATATTTGGCTAGGGGCTTAATTTCCATATGTTTTAGATTAGAGGTAAAAGTAGGTTTTGAAGGGGCCCCAAAACCCTTTAACAAAGAGCAAAAAAAAAAACATAAAAAACAACAACGCCCATAGGCAACGCCTAAAAAAACACTTCAGAGAAGTAGCAAAATCAGGTTTTGAATGGTCCTGAAACCATCAGAGATACATCTGATCAAGACCCAGATACAGAAGTCTGGAGAAACAACAAACAAAAGCTAACAAGTGAAAAACAAAGAACTGTACCAGTTTCTTTACCACCAAGAAGGACCAGATTATTCATCCAGTTCTAGAATCAAGTTCATGGCTTCTTTTTCTTTCAAAGTAGTTTCCTGTGTGGTAACCTCTAGCAAAGCTCCTTTTTGTGTATCTTTCCATATGTTATCTAAGCCTATAATTCTTGTTTTCCTAGCTCCTAAATTAGTCAACTCTTAGACAAAATCCATGACAATTATCAAAAATTGAGAAATCCCACTATTCTTCAGCATTTTCCATAATAAAATTTTAAATTGAGAAGCATACTCCATCTTTTAAGGTTGATTGTAATATCATCGCATAACAGAATGGATATATTCTTCTTCTCAAAAAATTTAAAAATCAATTCCTTAAAACAATGTCTATGAACTTTTTTACATGTTGATTTGGAGATGCATGTCTTGATTAGTATATATATAGCCATAATGTGCAATCATTTTAATTTGATCATGAAAAATGTGATGATGTGATGATTAAAGATAATTGAGATTATTTTATTTGATAAGAGATGATGGTGTAATCAGAGATATAGCCACTATGACATTTCCAATTTTAGATATTTGGTGCTTGATTTTTATTTTTTCAAATGATAATATATGTCATGATATAAAACACCATGATGTCCTATCCAAAATGTGCATAAGTAATGACCCTCGATCTAATAGACAAATGAAAATAATGCACCAATGATAAAATACATGATGACAGTGTTGAAATATGCTAATATATGGACTCAAGTACAAGTGTATGATAAGTGACACCACAATGATGACCTTATTGGCATAATAGACTGAGTTAAAGTAATAAAAAAATCAAATGAACAAACAAACAATCAAACATAGAAACATAAAATAACAATGGATAGAAAGCATGGTGTAATGAATGAAGTCAAAATCCACATGATAAGCTCAATGATAATGATGGTTCAAATTGATGTAACCAAGAAAGGATAAATGCAATGGGAAGAAGTGGGAATAGAACATCATAAAATAACTTGATGTGTACACTTTATCTAAATAGGGTGGAAGTGTCAAGCTTGAATTAAAGTGATTTTATTTAACTTTGCCCTAAATAGGCCAAATTTGGGAATGACACATCCCAATGGAGTCTTATTCAATTGGATTAATATTGATCAAGGATTGTTAACTAGACTTAATATGAGAAGAATTTTTTTATATTTTTGTGGTTATATATCTATTTTGGAGATTTTGGCCTTTTCATATTTTTAAGATGTTCTAATGTTATGAATGTTTAGGATTTTAGGAAATTTTCAATGTTTTTGAGTTTTCAAACTCTCAACTCAATTAAGAATTATGAAATTTAGAATGATTAGATTTGAAAAATGGTGAGAGTGTACATATAGGGATGGGAAATCTAAATTAATAAAATTGAGTGTTGCCTACATAGTCCAAATGGATCTCAAGCCAATATATTTCAACAAAAAATAGGAGGATAATGTGATAATTATGAACATGGAATGAAATATGCTTAAGATGATCATGATTAATATTGGATTGAATTTAATGAATATTTTTTAAATCATAAAATGTCAAGATTATGGAATTAACTCGTAAAATAGTGAGAATGTGAAATTACTAAGTGACAATGGAGAGAGTGTGTAATTAACTCATAAAATGGTGAAAAAATACTATTAATATCTTGAAAATTGATGAGAGCATGGAATTGTAATGTTTATGAGTGTTTGGAATATTATACCCATAAGGGATCACTAGTAAAGGGAAAACCTTGTTCTATCACCAAGATGGATTGAATATAAAATGATAGGTTTAGAATGATCATGTTGGATGATAAGAATATTAGTAATATCCAAGTACCATTTTACATGGGAACTATATGCCCAATATTTAAAATTTTGTATAAAGCATATGCTAAGAGACTTTTACAAAAGGGCAGAGAACAACTTCCACTTTCTTATGAAGATCATGATGGGAAAGAAAATTGGACCAGGGTAGGATGAAAAGTGATATGGTTAAAGGAAAGGTAAAATGGTAAATATGATGGGAATGAAATGGATTTAAATGCAAATAAGGATACCACCAAGTGTCTAGGTGGGTAAGTACACAAAATTTGGGGACAATTTTATGGACTTCTAGTAACACTGTTGTGTTATTAAATAACATGATCACATTATTTAACTAATTTAATAATGTTATTTATATTAATAGCATGTTATTAAATAATTTTATCACATTATTTAACTAATGCAATCATGTTATTTAATTTTATGGCTTAATAATTACCAAGACATAACATGATTGTATTATTAAATAGCCTGATCACATTATCTAAAGTAATAATGCAATCATGTTATTATTGTTTTCAATAATGTGATCACGTTAATAACACAATCATGTCATTATTATATTCAATAATTTTATCATGTTAATAACACAATCACATTACCTATGTAACCAAACAAATAAAAACCAAAACATGAATGCAAAATTCCTCATTTTTCATTTGAGATTCCTTATTTAACCTTGCATTCTGTGATCACATTTTGGGTAAGAGTGACTAAACATTGTTAAAATTCATCCTAAGAAGATACTAATTAGTTATGATACCATGTATAATAGTTAAGTTCTAAAAATCTACACTTGTTAACCCTTTTTTTTAGTAATTTTTATTGTTTACCCCTAATTTTTTTTTAAAAATAGTAATTTTAATGGTAATTTGTTTATTTTTAATAGCTAGTATTATTAACCCTCATGTTATTCTACCTAAACCTCCTAACCCTCCATAGAATCCTCTTGCTCCTCCTCGTAATCTTCCACATAACCCTCTTATTCTTCCTCCTATCCCTCCACCTAACCCTCCTATAGTTCCTCAAACTCCCCTAGACACTTAGGAGATTCTAGTTGACCACATTATTGGTAATAAAATTGAAATTTAAGAATTAATTGGGAGAATTAGTGATCCCACTTACACCAAAACCCACCACACCTATATATCCAATTCCCTAGAGATATTATTAGGTCAAATTGACTTTATAATGAGTCAAATTGATAGATGGGATTCATATCAGGATAGTTGTAGGGCTTATTATGCTAAAAAAAAATTAGCACTTGAGGTCAAGAGCAAAGATATATCAAAATCCTCCATTTTCACCTTATTCATTGACCTAACCACCAATGCATCATTTTTTATAACTTCTAATTGTTTTCCAATCCATCATCACTAACATAATTTAATCATAGCCAATTTTTGGGACTGATGATAGATGGTCTTTGATTATAAACCATGTAAGAACCATGATTTCCTATTATATTTTCTAAGGAAACTCTATTGTGAGTTTGTCCTCAATGAGATTCTAAACTATTTTGATTATAATGAGTTTTAGGGTTAAGGGAAAGGCTCTACACAAGATTGACTAGCTACACATCATACACCTAATTGGCATGCAAGGATCCACATCAAAATCCATTTGATTTTGAGGTCCATTATTTAGTTCAACAAATCATGTATATCTACATTCTACATGATATTAATTTTCTCACTAATACACTCATATAGCATATGAGTAGGCTCTCATAGATCGAGGCTAGAGATATGCCACTTAGTGTGCATACCTGACCCCACCCTTATAGTTTTTGTGGAGCTATGTGCACTATACCTTATAATGATGATGGTGATGGTGGTTTAGAGGTCTTAGATAATATTCTTTTGAGTGATTAGTTTTTTGGCATTCACGTTTAGTGTGTATACATCATCCACTAAATAAATGTAGGTATATTTTATATAAATGTCATGTTAAATTTAAGTTATATTTGAAAATTGGATTTATCTAATAATTAATTTACATACAAATTGAATAATATATATGTCATTTTTTATGTCCCAAGAGGTAACAATGCTTTCATCATCACAATTGACATTTTCAATATTTAATT
Source organism: Torreya grandis (assembly GCA_037957365.1). Lineage (NCBI taxonomy): Eukaryota > Viridiplantae > Streptophyta > Pinopsida > Cupressales > Taxaceae > Torreya > Torreya grandis. The sequence continues at coordinate 722,261 of JARHVA010000019.1, forward strand.
TGATTCAATCATTGTTTACATTTTTGGATCTAGCTAATGGCCCAACCACTAATCCATCTATCTTTGTTAGGATGAAACATTTTACTTATAAAGAGGTAAAATTTTGAGTTAATATTATGCTCTATGTACATTTAGTCTATGTATATTTTCCTTGTAAGTTTATGTTAAATTTATCTATAAAGGATCTTGATGCATAGGTTCTAACAAGCTTACTTGATATGGATGGAAACACACACTTACCTCTTCCAAATACCTATCTCTAATATTTTCTTGTCCTTCTTTATCTTATGTCTTTAACCTCTTTATCACTTTGATCACTTTCAATTTACTAGGTCTTTCTTGTTCACTCTTACCTACTCAGTGGATCTTAAGGCTCATTATATTCACTTAATTATCTTTCTTTGATTTAATTCATTTTAATAGTCAATTACCTCTAAAATGTTTCCTTTTAACATCAACCTCCTCAGTTCATACTCTATTTTCATGTTCTCTTCTTTATCCTTGCTCTATTCTTTATAATATTCTTATGCATTTTCATAGGTATACATGATACTTTGATTTTTTCTTTCCAAAATACTCATAAGACCATCTATATACTCAATTACATCTTATTTCATGTATCCAACCCTTCCACATAACCCCCAACCTTTAACACTTCACTCAACTCTTATTTTATCTTTGACACCTTCCTTCTAATAGCCCTTTTTTGAGGCAAACCTCCTTATTCTAAGTAAAATACAAAGTTACAAAAAAAAAAAAACCCACATTCATATACTCCTTTACATCACATAACTCTACATAAAATTTCATAATTTAACTCTCTTTGGATAACACCTAACTCAACACCCCTCAGGACTAGTTAGGTATCCTCATCTTAATTCAAGGCTACTAACTATGAAACCATATGATACATACTAAAATAAAATTTAAACATTAAAAATAATCTTCCTCGTATATATTTACACCTATCCATAAATTTTTATGACTTTTCATTATTTAAATCACTTGTTATCTCATTTTATTGTTTCAAACCCTAACTGTGGTCTCTCGGTCCTGCACTTACCTAAGAGGATAATAAATGAAATAGAATGACCTTTTAACCCTTATAAAATTTCATAAGGATTGAAATGGATCTAACATTATCCCACACATCTTCTCAAACTATTAATTTTCCTTTCTCAATACTAAATAAATCTTAACATTTAGTTTTATAGAAGTTTTTACCCCTCCAACATGACTATGTCAACAAATAGGATAGAATAAACCCTTAAGACCCTTTAACTTCATTTTAGAGAAATTAAAAGAATAAAACACATGGAAAAAAATATCCCACAACATTAACAATACCTTAAATCCTCAAATATAATTCCAAGAACTCTATATGGTCTTCATTTATGATTATGAAAACTCAGAATTCTTACTAATTTGATTGTATATAGTCTTCCCATGTATTTTTTATTTTATCAATAGTATTGAAAATTTAAATGTGTTTAAATTAATTTAATATATCTCACATATTCCTTACTTATATTTCAATCATTTATAATGACACTTTAAACTAACCATGTTATCCTCTTTCTGACTATGCCTGAAGACATATTATTGAAACATGGGTTTCACCAAGTTTGAACATGTAGACTACTGAATTTAATATTATATAATTAGATATATGAGAAACATAGTATTTATCATAAAATTTTGTACACTTATTTACATTTTACTCTATCCAAATAAGATTTAAAATTAAGGACAAAGATTTTGATGCCTCTTATTCCTTTTCTCTCCCTAACTTTGTCTTCCCGAAGAACTATTGTTATTTCTACCTCCTACTCTTCCACTAACACTTGCTACATGTATTAAATTTTTTATATTACCTCCAACATGAAAAAAACTTGATATTATTTGGCATTGCATAATTCATGGAAATTACACTTCCATGATTCTTGTTTTACATTGCCTTTTCATGATATGCATGTTGAAATACCTTTCCATATATATCTTGGTTTACATTGAGGAAAAATTTCCATATATATCTTTGAAACTTTATCTGGATACAATAGATAATCCTCCATCACTATGAGCTGAGATAGACATAGGCATTATTGCTATAATTTGATTTGCATAGGCATTGTCAAAGGTATATATTAACTTCTAATTTTTAATTGTAAAAATAGAATTGTTTTAATAATTTTACTGCATACTTGGGAAAATATAAATTATGTGAATTTATTATGTATGCAAGTTTGTCCTATGACATCTAATATTCCCAGTCAGATGATTATTAGGGTAATTTCTCATGTTTATTTTATATTTTATATGCCTATTCAAATAACTAAACATGCCACTGACTTGTTTGAGCATCAAAAATAGATTGAGAAAGACCATGAGATGGAAGTAAGTGCATATTTAAATTAATTTTTATTATATTTTAAAATTAGTTTCTTAATAAATGGTTTAATTTATTTTATGTTATTTTTTTAATAATACTTGTATTTGAATAGGTTCATCTGGAAGAAAGTTATGAGCATAGGACCCATAGTTAGACCTTAGAGAAATATAAGGCATTAGAGGGGTCTGCATATACCTACAGGGCATTACTAGGAGAGTCTTCTATGAGGAAGGGAAAGAGAGGGAGTTTATCTAATGAATAGGATGTCTTACATGAGATGTACTTTTTTGTATGCCTATATGGAAATTTATGCATTTTTGGCATTATATATGCATATATGACATTCACCCAACATTAGATACTATGTTGGTATATGTAATTTTTTGTTTGCATATCATGGTAATATATGTATTATTGACATTGTACACATTTGCCTATATTATATGCCTATCATAGAAATCTATCAAATTTGTATTCAATTTTAATTTAAAATGTTATTTTATAGTGTTTTTTAATCACTCAAACTATTATCTATCACATATTGTATTTAATTTTGTACACAAATAAGGATTAAAAAAATTCTTTTTCAATGCTATAAATATCAGATCTCCCATATTTTTTTAAATTGAAGTTTTTTTAATTGTGTGTAGTGGAAATGAATAATAACACTCTTATATATTTTGCATTTGTCATCACACATTTAAAAATTTTCAATTGATCATTACCATAATTTGATTTCACTTAAAACCCTATACCCAATCATGTTCAAAATTTTATAATACAAAGACATAAAATCTTTCATAAATCCTAGCAAATTTATCACTTGGATACATATGCCTAAAAGTTACCTGATATTTCACCTTCACCTAGCTTTAATTCATTTTAAATAGATTTTATTGAAACGAGGACTACTACTTGTATGCCTTATATTATTCTTCTGCTTTTATATTTTCCCTCACCTCTCAAGTAATCTCTATGAATACCTCTTCTGCACTCAACTCCTATTGGTGACAATGTACAGGTCTACTTCTTTGTCTTTACATATTTATCTTTGCTAAATTTTCAAGATGAACTTATGTCTAACCTTGAATATAATTTATTTAGTATGATAAAGTTAAACATTACTGACTTGAAATAGGATATTCACTCATGAGACAATGATCCATCTTAGGCCCAAACCATTTATCATCCCCTAATACCACCTAATGCATAATTTGCTCTTCTATGTTTAATAAAGATATGAAAGTAATATTCATATTGTATAATATCATGAATAATTACAAACTCAAACATCCACTCTTGTTCTCAACTTGATTTAAATTCCACTCTCAAACAATCGTCTTTTAAAATAGTCAATTACTTATTAGGTTTGCTCTTAACTAGTCACTAATCTCTCAAATCTAGTCCCCTTATTTTGAAAAATATTATTTAATACACTTTATAAGGTATTATAAAAACTCAATTATTTATTTAGGTATCAAATATTACAATAAATCAACTATCTATATGTCTTTAAGAGATTGAGTTGTCATTCTCAAATGCCATCTTTTTAAGTTGTTAGGTCTTTAAACCTAGTTATTGCTCTAGTAGGTCAATTTCTCAAAATAGATTTTTTATCTCTTAAAAATTATATTTATAGTAGTATTTTATAAATTTTAACATTTTTTAACCCTTACCTGAGTTTATATAACTCAAATCAACCAAAAACTCATCTTACCTTATGCATAACTTTCTCAAAAATGGTCTTCTATATGGTGTACATAAAAATAGTCCTTTGTACCTAAAATTTAAAACCTATTTTCAACCCAATGATAATTTTAATCAGTTATAATATATATTTCCCATATTATCACAAAGTCTTATAACTTATTTTTCATTGTTTTGAGTTTTATAGGTGTTTTACTCATGAAACCCTTACTCTAGATTTACTTAAAAATTTTGCAAGCCAAGAGCTTAGGAAAGTTATTATTTCAATGCTTCCTAACTAAGAAATGACACTAAAAACACATCTGATGGAGTGGATAATGTCTAAGAACATGTTATTATCCTTTGATCAAGCCTAATTGACAAACCCACCACCCATTTTGGCCTCACAAACACACTTCCTAATATAAGAAAAATGTAATTTTTTAGCCTATGTTCAAAATTACATAAAATTAAACTTTTAAATCATTTTCATGAATATTCATATCCATCACATACATATTTAATCCCTATAATCACACCCCATAGAACTTAGGTGACACCTTTGATAATAATCCATTGGATAAGATACAGTGATGTGTCTAAAAATGGAACTTGTTGGCATTAAACAAGTAACTTCTTGAGCTCTAACTTTCATTTCTACCTCAAATACCTCCAAATAATAATATATTTATTATATCACATCCATATAGGAAAATTACATGTTATCACATGGCCATGAAGTTCAAATCCACCTAAAAGTGCATTTTCACTACCATTCCAGAGTGTGGAAACACTGACAATAAATGTTGTCAGAGTATAAGTTATGGTTAAAAAACTATGGTTTCAATGCTTCCTAACTAAAAATTTACACTAAAAACACATATTGGGGGAGGATAACATATAGGACTAGGTTCTTGGCCTCTCATCAGGCTTAATTGACAAACCCACCACCCATTTTGACCTCAAGAACACCCTTCCTAATACAATGAAATATAAAGTTTTAACCTAAGTTCAACCAAAAACAAAGTAGAAATTGTAAGTCATTTACATTAATTTTAAGATCATTCTCATTCATATTTAATCCCTATAATCTCTCCCTAAATCACTCACATGGAAACTTTGAGAGCAAGGCATTGGATAAGTTACAATGAGGGGTCCAAAAATACAACTTTTTGACATTGAATAAGCAACTTCTTGAGCTCCAATAACCATTTATAACACTAGGACATCCACATAATAATATATCACTTTGATCACATAATATATGAAAATTACATGATTTCACACCACCCTGATGTTTAAATCCACCTAAAAGTGCATTTTCACTATTGTTTTGGAGTATAGAAACACTAACAATAAATGTTGTCAAGTTTAAGTTGTGGATGTAGAACATTGGTTTCAATTATTCTTGACTAAAAAATTAATCCAAAAACACATATGGGTGGTTGGATAACATCTAGGACCAAGTAATTTTCCTTTCATCAGGCTTAATAGACAAACCCACCACCCATTATGGCCTAAAGAATGCCCTTCCCAATATAAAAAAATGTAATTTGTATCCTAGGTTTAAACACACATAAAAAAACCTATAATTAATTTATGTGAATCATTAGATCCCTCCCCTACCTATTTAATCCCTATAATCTCACCCTATATCACTTAGGAAGAACCTTTGAGGGCAAAAATACAACTTTTTGGCATTAAACAAGCAACTTCTTGAGCTCCAACTACCATTTATACCTCTGAGACCTCCACCTCAGAATATATCACTTTAATCACATTTAGATAGGAAAATTACATGCTATCACACTACCATGATGTTCAGATATACCTATAAGGTCATTTTCACTACCATTTAAAGCACAAAAACATTGACAGTAAATGTTGTCAATGTCTAAATTATGGTTATAGAACTATGGTTTTGATGCTTCTTGGCTGAAAATTAACACTACCAACACATCCAATAGAGTGGATAGAATTTATGACTAGTTTTTTGGCCTCCTATCAGGCCCAATCGACAAACCCACTACCCATTTTGACCTCAAGAATGCCCTTCTCAATACAAGAAAAATGTAATTTTTTTAGCTCAAGTTTAAACATGCATGAAAAAAAACTTGTTAGTTAGTTCCATGAACCATCATATCCCTCCCCTACCTATTTAAGACCTCTAATCACACTCTTGATCACTGAGGTGGAAAATTTAAGATCAATCATTTGGATAAGTTGCAATAATAGGTCCAAAAATACAACTTTTTGGCATTAAACAAGCAACTTTTTGAGCTCCAATTGTCATTTCTACCTCTAGGACCTCCCCATAATAATCTATCACTTTGATCACATCCAAATAGGAAAACTAAATGTTATCACATTTTCATGATATTTAAATCCATATGGAAGTGCATTTTCACTACCATTTTGGAGTGTGGAAACACCAATAACAAATATTATCAAACTTTAAGTTGTGGTTATAGAATTATGGCTTCGATGCTTCTTGACTGAAAACTAACACTAAAAACATGTTTGGTGGGTAGATAATGTCTAGGGCTAGGTCCTTTTCCTCCCATCATACTCGATCGACAAACCCACCACCAGTTCTAGCCTCAAGAATGCCCTTTCCCAATACAATAAAAATACAATTTTTAAGCCTAAGTTAAAACACACATAAAATGAAACCTGTAAGTCATTTTTGTAAATCATCAAATACCTCTATTACGTCTAGGACATCCACCTAAGAATCTCTCACTTTGATCACATCCAAATTGAGATTCTCTTAGCTTTAAGAATATATAATTATTTACTAACAATACCAACCACATGAAGGTGGAAGCTTATTTGGCACCACTAACCTACAAAAACTTATTAGTAAGTAATTAAAAATGAAATTCATATGTACTACCTAGAAAATAGAAAAACATTTGATAAAATTGATTATAAATACATTTGAAAAGTTAACACACATAAATATTTAAATTTAACAACCCACTAGGATATCCTCTAACCTTGATATTATCAAGAATGGATTCATGATTTGACTCCTATACTTTCCATAGTTTCTTATTTAATGGCCTTCCATGATATTTTGTAATTGAATATTCATTGTAAGATTCAAATTTGAATATTGAAGTATCTTCCTATGCATTTCAAAATCTTCAAACAACCATTGATATGAATATTTTATAGGATATCATCAAAACCAAATTCTAATGACTACCACTGATTCAGTGTGATAGTCAATGTTTTTTCCATTTATAACTAGGGAAGTCAATTTTTTCTTTTTCTCTACACACTAACATCCATAGAAATTAGTGGGATCTTCATTATCCTCATCTTCAATAATTGCAAAAACATACCCTGTATCACAAAAAACCCATTTTTAGCAATAATATGAAGATATATAATGAGATTTAAGTATACATAATTAAAAATATTCTACATGGCTACACTATATCAGATACAAGGTCAAAGTCATTTGATGATGTCATATTTGTAAGTTGTAATGCTATTGGAACCTAATATGTGTTTATTGGAACTAGAGGTGTAGAACTCTAATCATCCACCACTCTTGTGACTCACACTCATTCCAAATAGAGTCCATGCATGCAAAATAGAAACAAGGCAAGTGTCTCATATGAACAATCGAAGAACTTGCATTTGAGATATGAAATGAGTGGAGATCACTTAAACCCATTACAGTCATATAATTCTCATACTTTACCAACTGTTGTTCCTCCATTAGTCAAAAATGTCTATGAATATTAGAATTTGGTTGAGCACCATGACACATGTTCTGATTACACCATTCAACCATAGTTTTTGCATTTGTCAAATAAACACCCTCTTCAAATTTTAACTTCTCCCTTGCAATAGCTCTTTTTACACATTCTCTAGAATTGTCATGCTTCGATTTTCCATGGCTAGCCTTGGTGAAACTCCAAATGTGTTCTACACCAATATTAATGTGAATCCTATTGAAATAATAAAACATCCATTCATTTTTCATTTATGATGTGTAATTTTCTGACCAAATGTAATGTTGATTGAAATGGATGATCATATAGCTCAAATATTCATAGAACTTCAAAAAATAACCTTGAACATACTCTAAATAATATGATAAGTCATCATTGATATAGAAATGGTAATCCCTTAATATTTTCCATTATTTATCTATATTATTAGATGCTTGCATGAATGCTATATACATGAATATGGAAATGTGTTATGAGTTATAATACTATGATTGAACATCCATTTGGGGTTTAAATGTGTAATTTTTAAATAATTTAACTATTGAAACAATCACACCAAGTGAGAATGTATTTTTATTATCTTGAAATGTTTATCCAACCATCTAGCACTATGTGTGTACCTTGCATACTCATAAACAATTTTCTCCCTAAATTTGATCAAAAATTTAGAAACATGTATATTTTTTATAGCAAGCTCACACCTTTTATATTATTTTCCATATTTTATTTGATAAGTCACTAATTTATATTTTCATAAACCAACTAATTCATATCCAATTACAGTTGTAATCTCTTTATATATACATTTTTCTTAATTTTGGCAATACACCACAAATGTTGCAATTTTCATTTAAAAATGATTTGTTATAAAATAATTATCCATCTGATCTTTTACAAAATATAGTTAGAATAAATTCCTTGGCTGATTTTGGTGGAAATTTAATGCCACACTCCTAAAAAATGTTCTTAGTATGAAAAGTACAAATAATATGGTTTAAAACATCATAGTGCATTAAAAATTCAACATGTTACCTACAAAAACAAGTGTTGCATGTGTGATTTATTTTTACATAAAAATGTTTGGCCATCTCAAAATACATTTGATAAATAGAAATTTGTGTAATTTTTTCTAGAAATTTAGAGTATAATTTTATTTGATTCATATCCAATAAATGTTTTAAATTTAGTTCAAGATTATGAGAACCAATTCTTCTTTTCACTACATCTCTTGCATTGGGCGAAACTCTTGTATTGTCTTTCCAAAATTGAGCAAGTAACTCTTTAAGAGTATCATATATAGCCTTGTCCTTTCATGGAAGTCTATTAGAGAATGCCCATATCTCATTGGTATTAATTTCATTATGTATTTCATGTGTTTGGATTGTTTTTGAAACCATTCATTTATTCCCTATTTGGTCACTTACTACACAAGTTGTAAGTATATGTTGGGAAGCATTATAATCTTGTGTGCATGATTTTAGGACAATCGTATGATATGAATCATATATATTTTAAATAATTTCATTGTTTTGATCATCCATGTTTTATGTTATTAATCTTAATGTGTACGTTATAGGTCTCATATTAATCAATTTTATCAATGAAACAAATAACTAACATCTTTGACTATCTTAATCTAAATTATGAATGAAATTATCCAAAATTTGTTGAGCCGGTATTCTTGAATGGAAATTAGACATTTTGTTATGCAATGGTTCTAAAATATTTTCATTGACTTCAATTAAGTACTTGTATTTTCTACTTACAATTCTTGGAGGTGTTGTTAATGGTGGAATTTGTTAACAGTGTGTTTCAAAATCATTATTAATTTTATTATTTAGAGGTGGGATTACATTTTATTCATTTTTTATTTCTTCATTATATTTTTCCATGAAATTTAATTTATGTATAATTTCATAATTATTTGTTTCCATAAAATTTTCTTCATTCATGGGGGTGAATCATCATACATAGACTCATCATCAACAAAATAAAAAACTTGGAACTTTGAATGTAAACTTCCAACATTATCTAATCCATTATTGTTTATTTAATTATTATTCATTTCATTATGGCTAATTTAATCATTATTCAATTCATTATTGTCAATTTCATCATTTTTTTATTTTTTATTATCAATTAGCTCATTATATATGGCATTTAGTTCATCAAGATTAGGGTTCGTACCTTGTTTACCATGAAGTTTTTACATTCATATCTTGTTTTTCTCTCTAAAATCTTACAATTTCTCTATTTTTTTTCTCTTCAACATATTAGTCTTCCTCAAATATGATCCTTCACCCATCAATGACAATTGATAGCTTTTCAAAGTTGGGGGTCAAAAGTATGCAGGTCCTGTAGGTCCCATAAAATTACATAGAACATGTTTGTGAGGATCAAATTATCGATTTGAGTTAAAAATACATGTTGAAAAGTGAGATTAGTATAATAATAATAATAATAATAATAATAATAATAATAATATCATGTTATATAACATGATCATGTTGTTTAATAACACAATCATGTTATTCAATAACATGATCATGTTATTCTGGATACCAGGTTTTGCTTCAATATACATATTGAGAAGTGAGTTTTGTGTATAATAAAAATAATGTTTTCATGTTCTGTAATAGTACAATCACATTATTCTTAATACTTAGTTGGGGTTAAATATATAAATTGAGAAGTGACTTTTATCTATATTATGAATAACACAATCATGAAATTTAATAATGAAATCATATTATATTTAATATATATTAGAGATTATGGATTAGGGATTAAGGCATTATTATATAGGGTTTAGGTATTAGGGAATACAATTTAAGTTTTAGGGTTTAGGGATTAAGGATTAGGGCATGTAGGGTTTTGGTTTAAGGGTTTAAATAAGGTCTAATTACCCAATGCCATGTGGACCTAATTTTTACTACAAAGGATGTTAATTGGGACTAAATTGATTAGTAAATAGTAAAGTTTATGGTTCATAATCTAGGGTATAGTGTTTAGGGTTTAAGATATAGGGGTTAGGTTTAGGGTACATAAGGTCAATTTTAAAGATAACTTTTAGTCTAAATGATTTCAATTTGGGATAAAATGATTGGTTTAAGGTTTAAAGAGTCTATATTTATGGTTTCAATTTTAAGGATTAATAACTTTAAGGATTAGGGCTTAGGGTATAGGTTTTAGGGTATGTAAGGTACAATTGTGAAGGTAATTGGGGCAAATTTGAGCTCCTTAAACCTATATATATGAGTAAATAATGTGATTTTGAGCTGAATTAGACCCTACATCATCACATATTGAGCCAATTATGTCAATTATGGTTTAATGAGTGATGTAATTTTGACTAAGTTCATTCTTGTGAACCTAATTATTACTATATATAAATGACGTTAATTTGGGATAAATTTATTTGTTTAGGGTTTAGGGACTATAATTTAAAGTGTTTGGGGTTTAGGGTTTATAGATTAGGTTTTAAGTTAAATGGTTTAGGGTTTAGGGTTAAAGTTAAATGGTACAGGGTTTAGGGTATAAGATATTGGATATAGGGTCCAATCACTAAGGTAATTCAAGAACATTTGAGCTACTTGTTCACTTATTTATGATAATTACCTTCATGTTTGAATTTTTGATAAAATTAGCATCAATTAATCTAAGTACATGTTTCATACATATTATACAATTGATTGAGCCATAAATTTGGTTTAGGGGATCAATTTTTCGCAAATAATGCCCCTAATTGCACTAATTGAAAAATTGGATCAATTCAAGATATAATCAAACTTTTAATTTTTCCCAAAATCATATCTTTATCTTGAAGGGGTTCAAATTGGCTTCAAATACCTCCTTGATTAAATGAATCAACTCTTTAGTTAATTATATATGATATGGAATTAGGGTTAATTTCACTCCAAATCACATCATATATAATTTAAAATAGGATCATGTGTCTCATTTGACCCTAACTACCTCCATAATTTAACTAATCGACATTTACATTCATTAACTAATGACTTCAAGTTTATTGAGCTCAGAACCACATTCTATACATGTAGAACTTGAATATAAGTAAATAATGTTTTTTTAATTCAATTGAGCTAGTGAAATTGGATATTATAAACCCACAAATGACATTTTATATTCATGCAATTATGTTAAAGGGGCTTGAAATAGACCCAATTTACTTCATATGCAAAGCTATAATGGTACTCCAAAGGTTAAGTTTTGGCCATAGGTTTAAAAAATGCATTGTATGACATCTCATGCTAAAATAAGTTATATCATAAGGCATGGATGTTTGTGGCATGTAGTGGGCATTAGGGCATAGGGATTACAGTTTACGTTTTAGGGATTAGGGTATAGGGTTTAGGTTTAAGGACATGTATATAATGTATAATCACTATATGACATGCAAACACAATTATTACTATAAAGGATGTTAATTAGGACTAAATATATTGGTAAATAGGGAAAGTTTATCTTTTATAATTTATGGTATAATGTTTACATTTTATGGTTTAGGGCTTAGGTTTTTATATATATATATATATATATATATATATATATATATATCTATGTGTGTGTGTGTGTGTGTGTGGTTTAGGGTACATAGGGTCAATCATAGAGATTATATAGGATAATTTGAATCATTTGGACCCATTTGTGACTGTAAAATGGGTTTTTGGGTTATCATTATACCCCATGTCATCATGCAGATTGAGTGAATTAGTCAAATGGGGTAATTAGTCATGTGATTTAGGACAAATTGGGCCTTGTGAACTTAATTCTTAGTATAAATGATGTTAATTTGGGATAAAATGATTGGTTCAAGGTTTAAAGAGTGTATATTTATTGTTTATAGTTTAGGGATTAGGGTATAGGTTCTAATGTATATAAGGTACAATCATGATGGTGATTGGGGAAAATTTGAGCTCAATTAACCTAGATCTATGAGTAAATAATGTGATTTTAGGCTCAATTATCCCCCACATCATCACAAATTAACCCAATTAAGTCAACTATGGTAATGAGTGATGTGATTTTGGCCAAGTTCATCCTTATGAACCTAATCTTACTATATATAAAAGATATTAATTGGGGTTAAATTTATTGGTTTATGGTTTACAATTTAAAGGGTTTGGGGTTTAGGTATTATGCCTTAGGGTTTAAGGTAAATGGTATAGGATTTAGGGTTTAAGTTAAATGGTATAGGGTTTAAGGATTAAGATATTAGATATAGAGTCCAATCACTAATGTAATTAAAGAAAATATGAGTTTCTTATTGACCTATTTGTGATAATTACCTTCATGTTTGCATTTCTGATAAAAGTAGGGTCAATTAATCCATACATGGTGTATACATGTTATATAATAGATTGAACCATAAATTTGGTTTAAGGGCACAATTTTACCCAAATCACACTCCTAATTTCACAATTTGACTAATTGTATCAATTCATGATATAATCAAACTTAATTTTTCCCCAAATCATATCTTACTCTTGAAGGTGTTCAAATTGGCCTCAAATTCCCTTGGATTAAATGAATCAACTCTTTGGTTAGTTATATATGACATGACATTAGGGTTAATTTCACTCCAAATCACACTAAATATGCAATTTAAAATGCATTCACATGGCTCATTTTGACCCTAATTACCTCTATAATTGAATTAATCAAAATTTGCATTCATTAGCTAATGACTTCAAGTTTATTGAGCTCAAAACCACATTCTATACATGTAGAACTTACATATAGATAAATTATGTTTCTTTGATTTAATATATCTAATGAAATTAGAGCTGATCAAAACCCAAACCACATTTTATATTCATGTAATTAGGTTGAAGAGGATTAAATAGCCCCAATATACTTCAGGTGCACAATTAGATTGGTAATCCAAAGGCTAAGTTTTGGCCATATGTTTAAAATATGTATTTTGTGACATCTCATGATAAAATAATCTATTTCATAAAATGTATAATGAGTTACATCTTAAAACTAAGTATTTATAAGTGATCAAGTCAACATATTAAAATTATTATAAACTTTTAGAAGTCTAATCTCATACCATGACACCTTAATTAACTATCCAAGGTTAGGGACCTTTCTTGTATTACATGAAATAACACCACTATTAGCAAACTCAAGAACATATAATATCATATATAAAATTTGAGGTAAAGATCAAATTTGGGTTTTTTGGTGTTATGAATATATAACATGATCACATTATTAAGTAACATGATCATGTTAATACTAGGATTGCATTATTAACACAGCCTTGTTATTTGAATTTGAATCCAAATCTCATGCCTTTTGTCATTGGAATGGCTTGGATTCTTGAGCCAAAGGCTTGGACCTGTCAATCTATAGTTGAGTTTAATAATTAAGATAAACAACAACAAAAGTCAACTTTGATCACCAAATACACTACGAATTTAAATGTGAAAATTCAAAAACTTAATGCCATCATGATAAGCATGCTATCATATTTCCAAAAATATATATTTTTATAATTTTTAGACTAATTAAATGTTTTAAACTATGTTTATTTCTAACTATACCTTTTTTAGGCCACTACATGCCACAAACATACATGCATATACATGTTCATGTAATTTTTCTTTAGTTGATCCAAGTGAAAAACAAGTTATATGGTCACAAACTAGACTTAATTATACACACATTAAAAATTTGATTTATTAGGTAGTTAGGCATGCCATGCAAATGACTATCAATTTTTTTCATCATTTCTTAAGATCTATTTACTTTCAAAATTCATAAAAAAAATTCATTTAATTTTATTTATTTTTTAATATAGGTTACAAACTAGAAGATCATATCCAAGATTTCCCCTAAGGGTTTCAAATAATATTAAATGTTGCTAAAAAAATGTAACACCACACGACCATCTATCTATTAAATTTTCTTAATAAAATAAGAGTTCCTCTTAAAATTTTAAATGTTTGGCCTAGTTATACTTAATCATTTTCTTAAAAAATAGTGTTTTGGAAACTAGACTTGAGAATTTAATTTTCATGTTCTTACACCATCTTTAAATTTGGAGTGTAGATATCTCAAATTATTTATAGAAGTTAAAATTTCTAAAATTTTAAGAAATTCATGTCCATGGGTAGGCCACTTTTTATCTCCCAACTTTGTGCACTTACCCAAGTACCTATAGACAACAAATTATTTACACATGACACTAGAAACCTAGTTTTCATCATGGTACTTTCCCAAGGCACCATAAGTATGGTTTTCACTATTGGAAAAATTATTTATATTTATGTTTTGATTTTATTTTTTAGATTTTTAAAATTTTGTCATCTCAACTTAGAAGATGATGAGATGAAGAATTATTAATTTTTGACTCTAACCCATACCAATTATAAATAGATTATCTATTATAATTTTTTTACTAATGTAGGTCATATTGATGTTGTTGTGATCTTTATTGGTTATTGATTTAGTTTCTTCGAAACCTATAAATAACATATTTGTGTAGCCTCTATAAAATAAAGTGACACCAAGGAGAGTAAAGTATAATAAGCATTGGACAAAGGATTTAATTTCATGGGTAAATATGGGGTTTGGTCTAAGGATATGATCATGAAAGAAGGGATAATGGTTAAAAGTCTAATGAAAATTGAGACTTTCAATCACACACACCCTTGTTTATGATTCTAAATGTGATGTGATTTTAGATATTATAAGGCCAAATATTCCAATATTAACTTTAATAATGTCTTCATCAAGTGATGTAGAATTGATTTGTTCATTTATTGGTTCCTCAAAGAGGTTCTCACCAATTGAGTCTTCTTGACTATTATAATTTTTATTTTTAGATAGCACCTAAAATAAGGTCTCACTAAGGGATGTTGATTTTTCATTTTAAATATACATTAGTGCATTAGGTAAGGTTTCACTAAAGGATGTTGATTTTAGACTATGATTTGCTGAATTTTCCCATAGTCCCTCAAACAAGTTTTCACTAAGGATCTTTACTTTTGACTGAATTGTTTATACTATATGTCAATCTGAAATAACTCCAAAAATGTGTGATCCTTTCAATCATAATTGATAGGTGGAAAAAATAATATGTTAAGATAATAGAATATATGGATGATGTGAAAATCATAGGGAATAATAATGGAAGGATAATCAATTACATTGTCCTCATAGAGGATACTAGGATAACTTGCATCAATGATGAAGGAAACTTCCTCCAAAATCATAGAAGGAATCATTGATGGCTTAACATAATCTTCATTAGGTGTGTAACTAAGAATACAATATCCTAATTTTGATATTTGTCCCAATGTTAAATTTGATGTTAATATTAATGTTGATTTTGGTTCTTATGCTAATGGTAAATATCCCAATTCTAATTCTATATTTGATTTTTATTTTGATGTGGGTTCTAAAACGGAACCTGATTATAATTTTGATTGTGATAGTAAATTTGATTTTGATAATGACATTGAACCTAATTATGATTCAGTCACATAGATGACCTATTGGATTGAGTTGTCCATAAGTACCTTTTTCACTTCTTGTTGAGCAATTAAGTATTGGGGATGAAAGGAATTATAGGAAATGGGATTTTTTGGAAATGGATGGAAGATATACTACTAGTCAATAATGTGTTATTCAAATATGGGCCCATCAAAGAAGGGTTCATCAAATATAGGTGAAAAATCATGGAGAGGTTCATCAAAGTAAGGCTCATAAAAGATAACATGATGGTCAAAGGGTCTCATAAAATATGACTG
Source organism: Torreya grandis (assembly GCA_037957365.1). Lineage (NCBI taxonomy): Eukaryota > Viridiplantae > Streptophyta > Pinopsida > Cupressales > Taxaceae > Torreya > Torreya grandis. Next base: position 738,868 of record JARHVA010000019.1, read on the forward strand.
ACTTATCTTGATCTAGATTTATAAGTAGATTAATCTTATTATGATTTATAAAATGATCTTGGCATATCTCTAGACAGTGATTCTTAGACTTGGGTCCACTTAGATCCTTAGTAGATGATGACCCTTGGAGTGGTAATGACAAGAAATAATTGGATGACCTAATTGACTATGACCATAAGCCTAGATCAATAATATACATAATGTAGGATACATTTGAGATAAGCTAAAAGTGTTGGTCTATAACATCTTGGCTTATAAATGGGCTTGGACATGGTATATGATGTGGTTGTTATGGCTAGAAATATGAATGAGCACTAGATAAAGGTGAAAAAATAGTTTCCCTTTTTCTATAATAACTAGGATCAAGTGGGTAACCTTTATATAGGATTTTTGGTGGATGTCACTATGAGGCAATGTGACTACTCCTGCTTAGGATAAAATCTAGGTTTATTAAATAAAAATCCATAGGTAGTTGAGCACCTATTTCTAATAGTCATAAAATGAGATCATCCTTGTTGTCAAACAAATATGCTCTATCTAAATTTGGTGTGAATATCATAACACTAAATATAAATTTTATATAAATTTGATCAGAGGATGTCCCCAAGTAATGATACATGCAAGGAGAATGTTTGGATTGGAATTGGCCCAAGTAGGGCAGAATTGATTTATGTTGGAATGTTTTAATATAAAATTGGACTTTGATGTAGGATTGGATTCAAATGAGAGAAAGGACGGATGTCATTACTTCATCTCTGGCAATCAACAGGTGCAAGAGATGGAATAGAAATATAAGGATATAATTTGAATTTTTTGAATAGGTTGACCTTGATCAAGTTTAACCTAATTTGATTGTGGCTTTGTTTAAACTAGTTTGAATTAGGTTTGTACTTAATTTGAAATAGATTAGGAAACCTGATTTCAAAAATTTAAATTAATATTTGACTCATATGGAGTTCAATTGGAAATAAATTTGACTTTAAAACATTATTGATGTTGGAATAGTTGACCAAATTGGACTTGAATAGGTGACCTAATTTGAATTTGATTTATAAATTTGGTTTTAAATTAGAATTTAGAATTCAATTGGAATGTTATGTAATTGCATCCCTATCACCACACCCTAAAGGATTTTGAGAAGGAAATGACATCCAATTGCATAACCAAAATAAAAAAGAAAGGTATTTACATTATTATTCACAAGAATCCCACTAAGGTCAAGTAAAGAGCATAATAGAAAAATCTCGAGATAAAACAAGCAACCACCTCCATATTTATGTGTCACCCTACCAAAGGGGAGAGAATATGTGTGAAAGGATTGCACAAGAACATAATGAAACTCTTAACAAAGAATTAAGTAATGACAATATAAAATGAAAGTGTTTTTTATCACACAAAATCAAAATATGATTTATTTGTTAAAGAACTAAAGGAAATGTGAATGGATAATATGTATTTTTAATAGATCATGAGACCCCTTTGGAATGTAAAAGAAAAATAATGTGAGTAGTTTTTCTTGGTGGGTCTTTATCAAGTGAGGGAGGTTAATTTTATATGTTTTAATAACTCTTACTTTTTGGCACATAGAGGTTAATTCACCAATTCATAGGGCTAATTCATTATTTTCAAGAACCTATACAAAACATAAAACAAAACATAAAAATATAGATATAGGCAAATTCATTGATTAGTAAGGATAAATTCACTAATTATGTGATCATTTTCACCAATAAGATATCAATTTCATTGAAATAAAATAAAATTCATTGATACACACACAAATTTTCTAATTAGTAGGAAAATAGTTTGTGTGATAACTAAGAGAAAATTCACTAGTTTATGGATAATTTCACTAATTTCTAGATAGTTCCACCAATTCTAAGATGATTCAACTAAATATGAAACCTACATAAAATATAGAAAATAGAGAAAATAGAGAACATTGGCATTTTCATCGATTATATGGAAACTTTTATCAATTATAAAGTCAATTTCACTGATAGTATATCAATTTCACTAAAATAAAGGTCAATTTCATTGATTGGTAAGAAAAATAATGTTCTAACCCTGAGATCAAATTAATTATTTTTAGGGTCAATTACATCATTTATGTGTCAATTTCACTTATTTCTAGAGCCAAAAACATAAACAAGGGCATTTTCACCATTTATCAGATACACAATATAGAATTCAATGAATTCAAGGCATTTTCGTTGATTATAAGGTCATTTTCACTATTTTATGGACATTTTCACAACTTTTAGGAATTTTCACTATTTTTATTAAAAAAATCATAATTTTTTTGATGGTTACATGTGCCTTTTTAGTACCTTCATTTTTCCAAATAATATAGGTCATATAGTTTCCTGAGTCAAAAGTTATGACCTCTAAAAGATAGGTCTTACAAGTAGAAATTTTGAATAGTTTCACTATTTTATGATAAATTTGCTATTTTCAAGGTCAATTTCAATATTATGGAGAATTTTCCATTTGGTAGTGATGATTTTACTAATTTTTAGGTCATTTTTTCTGATTTAATGGTTGATTTCAAATATTTTGAGGTTGATTTCATCGATCTCAAGGTCAATTTCACCAATTCAAACTAAAACTACATAGGATGAATAAAAAAAAACATACAAGGGAAAATTCACTGATCTAAGGGTCAAATTCATCAGTTAAAAGGTTGATTTCACCATTTGGAGGGTGAAATTTCTATTTTCAAGGGTAAATTCATAGATTAGTAGAAATACAATGTAAAATTCATCATTTTTGTAAAGCAATTTTGTCAATACATAGAGGTAGAAAATAATTATTAAATAATCTCAAATTAGCCAAAAAAGTTAGATTTTTAACAAATAATTAAAATAAAATCTCAAAAGAGAATTTGGGTTGTGGGAGACATATTGGGCATTCCATATGTGTCATTAATATTACTTTACAGGTTAGAAACTTTGTTAATGAGTATATAATCAAAACAAAATATGTTTCTAGCACATTTAGCCCAATGCCTCATGAGTTAAGGTAAAGCTAAATAAAACTTAAATCATAAGAAGAAATAAATAATTATTACCTTCCCTTTCTAGTATCATTCACCTTATCATAGTAGATATGGATTAGATGTACTCTTAAAAAGTCTTTGGAAATATTATTATCATGACATATATCATCCCTACTTGAAAACTTTGGAATTTTGAATTGATAAAATTTAATGCACAAGTTAACTTAATAAATTGATAGATTTATTATTAAACCTGAGAATCAAAAATTTAAAAGATAAGTATCCTATCTATAAAAAAAAACTATTCTATGAGGACCCTTCATATTTCTTCCAAGATCGATGGTTTCAAATACATCCTAAATAAGGCACATGGATTAGCACATGGATTGATAACGTGAGCCCTTCATCTTGTCAAAGATGAAGGGTGGTGGAAGGATCTTCAAAATATACCAAGGGGGATTATTATTATTATCCCTCTATCTTGCATTCTAAATGGAAGGTGAATAAATATTCTCAAAATATCTTTATAAGAGTCAATATGGACCCTTCATCTTGTTTTCAAGATGAAGGGTGGATAATTAGTCTCTATAAATTAAATAGATAACCAATGTGGGAAATTCATCTTGTTTCCAATATGAAGGGTTGAGAATGTCCTTAAAATATCTCAAAAGATTCATTAAGGTCCCTTAATATTTTTTCCAAGATAAAGGGTGGATAATAATCCTTCATATTATTTCAACTATTAATTGGTAGGATCACAAAAGGATATTCCATAGGATCTAAAGATTCTTTCTCAAATGAAGAAGGCTCTTAGAAAGATAAAAATAATAATTAATAATTGAAAGGAAATTATAATTATATTTTTATAGAATTATAGTTATAATAATGATTAAAGGAAATGATTAGATAAGGGAAAATATTTGAATTAATTGATAACATAAAGAGAATTAATGACTTGATCAAAGAATAAGAATTGATTAAATAAAATCACCAAAATAATAATTTAACATATATAATATGGTGAATTTCCCCACCTAGGGATTCCCAAGTTGAAGTCAAATCATATGTTAGATACACAAAGGACATTAAGATGAATAGATGATATTAGACAAGTTTGTGTATAATTTATGGGAAGTCATTCTATTTTGTAATTTTGACACAAAAGTGATTAATATTGAGTGTCTACATAAAAGATGTATGCTTATGAACCATTGTAATTGAGATTAGAAAAAATATAAATCTAGAATCACATATACATATAAATAGGTTAAAGTATAAACATTCCCCAAACATAGCATAAAAATTGAGTTACCCTATAATAGTTGTGATTAGTTCAATCATGCAACCCAATCATACTTATAACTTGGTGAGCATGATTTGATTCAAGTCAACCCACACTAAAAATCTACTAATGTTCGATGATGTAATCAATTCCAACCTATAAACTTGGAAATATTGAGTGATTTAATCACCTCAATCATACCAAAAGTGAACTAACTATTGTAATATATTAGCTCAATAATAGTTCGTTATGGTTCAACCTTGTGAGATAATTTCCAAAGAAGTATTTTGAAATATAAAAATGATTTTAATTTTGGAATTTTGGTGTATTTTCATACCATATTCACATTATATATTTATCATGTTGAAACTTAGGTATAATAATGGTATCAATATATAGAATTCTACCACAAATGTGTATCTGAATCATATAAATGTGCAATTTGGCTAATTTTCCATTATGTTAGTGTGGATAATTTTAAAAAAAAAAAAAAACCCACCCACTAAAATGTGAAACTAAGAGTTGGTATAAGTATTTATAACATGTTTCCATAACATTCCCCCTTTTTATATCTAAATCTATGAACTATGACAAATGTGGATACCTTATTTCCATAACATGCCCCCACTATATATCTAAACATTTGAATTGTGAAAAATGTGGAATCTATGTCTCTATGACATGCCTCCATTAACATTCCTTCATTTTAAGGTGAGTTTAAATATAAAATGGTAGTTTATCTTACCTTAAAATGATAATATAAACATATAATATATGTATGAATCATGTAGAATATAGAAAATACATGTCTAGGTAGATATATCATTGAAGCATGCATAATCTAATCACATCAAGTCATGATATGTATGATAAGGATCATGGAAATGTCTATATAGTAATAATACAAGATCAAAAATCAATCAAGGACACCTATAGCAACACTAAAAATAAAATAAAATGGTAATGGTCCAAAGAGACCTTAAATAAGGGGCATGTTCAAATGCTACACAACTAAAGGGACATGACTTAGTCAAATGTCCAAAAATAAAATAATGATATATTCAACTGTCCATATAACAAGTAATGACATGTTAAAATGTCAAAGTAAGAAAATAAAGGCATGGGGGATGAAAATAATTGAGCATATTTAGATTAATAATAATCATGACATGACACTCAAGTAAATTCATAAAGGAAAAGCATAATTAACCAACATAAATATAAAATACTAGCCCCTGAATATATGTGTTAGTAAATAATGTCAAGTACATAGCCTATCATGTGCATTGTGAGAGATATAAGAATAAATAAAGGCATGCATAAATACATATGATCAATTATTATAATGTAAAATGATCATAAAACCATATAACTTGTGTGTATATAAAGATCAAAGAATCAAATGACCCCAATGTCTATATGAAATGAGTAGAAAGAAGGCCCAACATACATATAAGAATAGATCATGTATTTGTGTATGCCTATATCACACTCAAATTATGTGTGAAACACACATGTATATAGAAAGTAATTATATTCCTTCTACCAACATGGAACCAACAACATAGATGCCAAAGAGCTAATAAAACATGTAAAAGCTGAAGATATTTTTGAATTTTTATTGTATTTTTGGAATATTTTAGGTGTGGAACCACTTATTTCAACAAGTCCTAAAATTAAAGAGCTAAGGTAATAACGAGTTCACCAAATGTTTAAACCTAATTTAAGATGGGTTAATATAATATAGGGTTAAGAATATATAGATGAATAAGCACAAGAGTGATAAATAAATATACAACATCCCAACTAATTTAAAACTTAGATAAAAAATATTATGAATTTAAATATTGAGATATGCTAAAAATAGTAAATACAAATTGTGATTTATATTGAAATAAATGAAAAATAATAGTACTTATCTATTAATTTGTGTACATTAAAATATGGTATGGAATAGGCTATAAATAAACTAGATTAGGATTCTAAATCAGTCATCAAATTTTAAAAATTTGACCTCTATCACCTTTGACACTTTCATTGACCTTGGATGTTTGCATCGATGATTATATCTACTAGGACATAGGTGTATAATATAATACCTACTTGATATATATGTGACCTAATTATATATTATATATTCTATGTATCTCTCATGCTCTAGCATGCTCAGATCTACATCATAAGATATCACTCCTTGTCAAATAACCAAACCCTAATTATTCATATTCATATTGACTATGGAAAAAATAGTTTAGTGGACTCATGTTATTGAGCTAAACCTAAATACTCCTTTGTCAGTGGGTGATACCTATATAGTAACTAATCTAAAGAGGGCCTCATACTAATATAGTTCTCCTTAATGCATTGGTCTGTGAGTGCATAGGGTGAAATATGTGAAAATTAAGTACAAAAATGACCTAACTTATAACTTGTAAATTAGGACTCATGGTTTCTTCCCTCAGTACTTTATATTTGTAGATATGTTATACCTTCTGATATATATATATATATATATATATATATATATATATATATATAAACACACACACACACACACACACACACATGTGTGTGTGTGTGTGTGTGTGTGTGTTTGTGTGTGTGTGTGTGTTTGTGTGTGTGTGTGTGTGTGTGTGTGTGTGTGTGCGTGCGTGTGTGTGTGTGCGTGTGTGTGTTTGCATGCACGTGCATGTGTGTGTGTGTGTGTGTGCGTGCGTGTACGTGCGTGCATGTGTGCGCGTGCATGTGCGTGCGTGCATGTGTGTGTGTGTGTGTGTGTGTGTGTGTGTGTGTGTGTGTGTGTGTGTGTGTGTGTGTGTGTGTGTGTGTGTGTGTGTGTGTGTGTGTGTGTGTGTGTGTGTGTGTGTGTGTGTGTGTGTGTGTGTGTGTGTGTGTGTGTGTGTGAATCCATTTTATAAATATCTCACATTAAAACACTTAGGTTTACCATAAGAACACATTAAAATTTAAAAAAATTATGAATTAAAGGCACTAGACATTTGTATTGGCATAAGACACTTGTGTAGATGTAGGAGCCTGACAAGGTGTAAGTGTTTAGGAAGCTATAAAATAAGCACATGTATGAAACTTGTAGAGACAAAAGATAAGTAGGTTTTAGAACTCTAAACATGATAGAAGGTCCAAGTCATTATAATAACATTGGTCAAACTAAGAGATATTAAATTTGACACATAGAGATAATGTATGTGAGCCTTTAGAAGTAATAAGTTCCAATAACTTATTGGTACAACCATGATAGGTATTTACCAAGTGTATAAGTATAAGGATATTATAATTTATATTTAGTGTCAAAAATGGTTGCATTGAAAAGTTACACCTATCTTACCCTTAAAACTGAGTTTAATGGGCTATGGCAATAGTAATTTATTCATAATTAGCATTCTAAAACATTGGGTTGTCATTATCCACAAAAATTCATCTTTCGGAGCCTAAAAATAAATCAAAACCTTTTATTATAGTTTTTTAATCTTCTTTATAGATAATTAACTAGCATTAGTAATTAAAAAATTGCATTTTCTATTTGTTACTTGTTATTATATGTTATATTATAGACTTTATCAACAAAAATTGAAATAATTTTGTGTTATGTGTTTCAAATATGATCCATTCACATCCTCTACATATCCAAACACACTCCTCATTTTTTTAATACATATTTCACACCTCTCATGTAATCATACACACTCCTTTTCATGAATCTTACTCATAGTCTCACACACAAGTCTTGCACTTGCTCATAGACTTCCATGTAATGATCACCTCATATTTTAGACTATAAATTTCAATGTGCACTCCTTATCTCATATTCATACACACTTACTATCATTTTATCACAAACTAGCTAGCTCCATTTGGCCCCACATTACCATAACTGCATGCCAACCTACCCTGACTATGTGCCTTGACTAGTTTCCCTAGATCAACCTAGAATCTCAATATTGATTTCCATTAGCTATCAACTAGGATTCTTAGGATCATGACTATTATTGAATATTTAGGAATCATTCCATTGAATTAGTATCCACCACCCAATTAGAAATTCCACCGTCAACATGTAAGGAGGGTGAGACATGTCAACTTTGCATTTATTATACTCTAAAAAAATTAGTTGTGGCTGCAATTCTGATCATTCTTGTTAAATATGTAACATAAGAATATAACCATACATAGACAAGTCAAACTCATACATATTCATAACACATATAACATGATTCATTTATCTATTATGTAACACATAATTTCTAGCACATTGTACAATTTTCCCCTATTTTTTACTATTGGATAGAAGTTAAATTTATTAGAAATAATAATTTCACTCCATTGAATGTGTGTTTTATTATTGTATTTAAATACATATATGTGCATTCAATCTACACAACCAAACTTAGTTGTACCCCACACACTTAGTCTTGGGCCCTATGGTGAATATAATTGATATCAAAGCACGTAGCTCTTTTTCATTTCTATGATTTTAACCATGAGAAACAATCAGAGAGAAGTTTAAAATTTGGTTATATCTCATAAATTCTAGAAGAAAACCATATCTAAAGCAATATATCTAACATCTAGAAGTAACTTGAGGTATCACTATAATTTTCAAGGCTTATCATTGATGCACTAGAGGCACAATGTTCAAAAAAAATTAGATAGTTTCATGAATTGTTGATGGAACTCAAATTGATACCTCTCATCCATATCCATATTATTATCAATATTGTTTTCAAAAAAAAAAAAAACCCTTTAAAGCATAAGTCAATCTTGACATACACCTATTCAATGGCAAACACCATAGCGAAAGCAATATAGTTAACATCTAGAAGTAACTTGAGGTATCGCTATAATTTTCAAGGCTTATCACTGATGCACTAGAGGCACAATGTACCAAAAAATTTAGATATTTTCATGAATTGATGATGGAACTCAACTTGATACCTCTCATCCATATCCATATTATTCTCAGTAGTGTTTTCAAAAAAAAACCCTTTAAAGTATAAGTCAATCTTGACATACACTTATTCAATGGCAAGATCAATACCAAAACATTAGACACCTAGATTTGATAACTTGAGGCATACTTATTAATAGATACTTTAATAATGTTGAGAAGATCAAATTCACAGTATTGAAGATGTCTATTCTAGTTGTTCACTAGTGTGAAACCTTCAATGTGTAGTGTGTGCAAGAGTGAATTCAAATAAAATCATGAAAGACTTTCATCAATCCACTAAAATAAGAATAATACTCTCTCTAAAACTTTAAATATGAATACATCAAGTTAAATAAACAACATCATTGCAAGGATAAGTTAGTGGAGGAGTACACCAACACAATCTATGATTGATCTGAGTACATTAGCAAACTCTCACCTTACATCTATATGAAGATGGAGTTATTGAATTTTGACACTTTAGATCAATCATATCACAATGCTACCAATATTAAATTCATGGAAAATATGAATAAATGTTTCGCATCTTCATCTAATGTATAGCACAAGGGCCAACCCTCACATAACTCCACATCATAGCCTTTTGTGCAGAAGCAAAACACTTCTCACAAAGTGATCAACCTTAAGAATGATCCATAATCAAAGGCTTTTATGCTTTTTACTTAGATAAAGGAAATAATAATTATAGTGATAATTTTTTACAATACCATCTCTCATCCACTCATGATGATTAAAAATGTTGTGTGTAATAATCTTTGCTTTCATAGTCTGCATCAGGTCCCACATTGAAGGATAAATCCATATGCCTCTTCTAAGTACCGACACCACTATGATCTATATCTATAAGGAGCATGTACATCTCTTCCACACCAAGTTATGGATGAAGGGTCAACCTCTTCATGTCATCATAGATAATGGTAGTCAAAATAAAATCACTATGAAATCCATAGCTCAATTCCTTGGTCTTACCACTACTACACATCCCAAGTCATATTCCCTATGGTGGCTATAACAATGAAAATATATACAAGTCTAGTGATAATTCACTTTTCACTACAAAGTCAAGCCTATGGAGGATAATATCACCTGTGACATCACACCTATGAATCTCTATGACATATTATTGGGAATATTATATTCGTATGTTCAACAAGATACATATCAAGCCAAGCCATAATGTTTAACTATTCATGAAATATATTTGAGTTAGTTACCACATCTAAATTCACCTTGGTATATACCAAGCAATGCCAAAAGTCTATTTCACACATATAAAAGTTTTTTTTCCTCATGGTTTGACTTAACACACCAACACAAAAGATAAAACACACTTTGATAGTGTACACCACTTATACAATGTCACAATAACAATAAATTGAAAAGTTACCAGAGTAGTGTAGTGAAATATTCAAACATATTGAATGACTCACAACACACTATGCAATAAAACACTCCATTTATTTGGTTCTTGGATCCCCTCTTCTGATTATTCCCCTATATCATAGATCAGTTTGGGAGAATGATGATATCAGTTGCCAAATATAAGATCCCCTTTCTCAGGGAAATATTAGGCCTATTTCATTGCCTTATAGGAATATAATAGTCCTCACACCCAAGAAGGATGGGTCATGATAACTTTTCATGGATTATTATTCATTCAACAAAATAACTGTGAAGACTCAGTACCCATTACCACACATTAACTACCTTTTGGAATAGCTCCAAGGCACACAATACTTAGTCAAGATTGAATTAAATTCAAGTTACACAAATTTATAGTCCATCCTTAATATGTCTATAAGACAAAATTCAATACATGAGACTTATTTTACAAATTATTGGTCATGCCTTTTGGCCTAACCAATGTGCCAATGACTTTCATGTTTTGCTAGATTATCTGTTTAGTATTTTCCTCAAATATTTCATCATCATCTACTTGGATTACATTATAATATTCATTAAGACTTGGGAGGAACATTTGGATCACATCTCATGCATCTTAGACACCTTGCATCAACACAAGTTGCAGGCCAACTTGGCATAGTGTACATTCAATAATGTGAATATTCAATAATTAGGATACATCATTAATAACACCTAAACCTATGTAGATCCAAAGATGATTAAAGTGATCCAAGATTATCCTACTCCATGTCATATCATAAAATTTAGTATTTTTATTTACCTTCTAACTTCTACCCCATGTTCATCCTTGGTTTTTCTCACATATCTTGGGATCTCATCTAAATAACATATGCAAAATCCAAGTTAAATTAGACACATGCACAACAACATTATTTTTTTTCATCCAATCAATTCCTCTATAAAATTCATATGATTGTAATGATTGATATTACAAATTCCTTAAAAATTCACCTTGATGTATCTGAACACACACTAAATGCAGTGCTCATGCAATATGGACATTTGGTCACATACCACTCAGATATCTTTAATGACATATTATAAAGATACTCCACTATGAGAGAGAACTATATCATATTATTTCTTAAATCAATAAATTTTGCCACTATGTTATAGGGAAGGAGATAATTTCTAATTAAGATCATAAGCCACTTTAGTTACTACAAATGAAAATAAAGTGGGAGAATGTGAGCCATATGAAATGGATGGTTTACCTACAACAATTCCATCTTATGATAAATATCAATAAATGGAAGGACAAAAAGGTTTAATATTGCTTTAGATGACTATCAGTTAATATGATCATCAAGATGTTAAACACATGTGGCCACAACTTTATAGACTAGGTATCCATATACTTAGTTGATCATGGCTTTATAATGACTTACACCATCCCAGTGCAAGGTAAACAATTTTAATAGTTCTGCTTTTCTAAACAACTTCTCTACAATATTAGACATCTCTATATTCCCAGTGGTGCACCTCACCAATGACTCATCTAGGAGGCACACTATGCGAAGACATTAGGACACTTTAACATGACAAAGACTCTAGTTAAATTATAGTCACACTTCTTCTGGTTGCACATGCATGTAGACATGGAACACCATACCAAGTATTTTATTCTTTATTGAATCACCAAGAGCACAAATAACAAGCTCAAAATTTACACACCTTTACCAATTCTATATAGCCATGGGAACTTATTAGCATGGATTTCATGATTGGGTCCCCTATGATGAGATGATAACATGACATTATGTTCATTGTATTGGATAGGTTTTCCAAGATGACTATCATGGTTGCTTGTAAGAAAGACATTGATGAAATTTACACTACACAAGCCTTATTCAAACATGTTTGGGTTCATTTTAGACTTCCAACATCCATTATCTCTAATCAGTATCCATGATTTATAACTCATTTTTAGAAATAATTATGAAACTCTATGTGTAAATGATGGATCACTCAACATATTTTCATCCATAGATAGATGGGAAAATCAAAGTGTTCAATTTCACACTTGTTCATCTTCTACAAATCTACAATTGCACATATGCTCACACTTGGGATGAAATTATCTTATACATTCAACATGCCTATAATAAATCACTTCACACACACACACACACACACACACACACACACACACACACACACACACATGGGTCATAGTCCATTACATACATGTCTTAATTTTCAACCTTTAATACCTCTAAACATCTCCTACTATGTACCATCCAGCACTAAGTCATTCACACATGAATAAGAATCAGACAAAGCCAATAAAATATTATGACACATATAATCTATTCATTCTCAAGTTTATTATAATCTATCTTACACAAAAAAATTAAAAGGAGAACCATGACATGCATCACACATCTCATGTATCACTATAAGGTCAAGCCTTTTTGCTATGGTCCTTATACCATTCCACTCATAGCTAGTGAGAATTCCTTCATTATTGATCTGCCTCCATATTTGGGTATGCACCCAATATTCAATATGGAACTTCTTAATCCCTACACTCAAACACCTATTGATCCAACAAATACATAACATCCTTCTATTTTGGATCTCAAACACTTGCACCCTAAAAATAAAGACTCATTCATCAATGTGACTGATACATGCAACCACCATGGCACAAATCAAATTTTACAAGTGGTCAAGGTTGGACAATATTATGATCAATCCAAGTGGTACACTTCTCAATAACTTTGAGTGAAGTTTAATTATCTTCAACCTAATTCAATGGAGACCATTACTATTTAAGAAAGGGTGATAATGATCCACACCATGGGTCTCAAGACGAAATTTATAGGGAAAAATTGAATTTGGTTGTGTAGAGTGAATGTTTGGATATGTATTAAGAGAAAACAATAAAACACACATTTAATAAATTAAAAGTATTACTTGTAGGAAATTCAAATTGTATTCAATAGTAAAGGATAATGAAAATAGTATAATGTGCTATACCTTGTGTGTTATAGAATATATATGCAAAGAATGATATCTTTGTTATGACTATGTATGGTCAAATGTTTATGTTATATGTTGAACATGCATGATTAAAATGGTAATAAAAAATTACTATAGATTATAATGAATGTGAAGTTCACATGTCTCACCCTCCTTATATACTGACATCAGAGTTTCCAATAAGGTAAAGGCTATTGATTTGGTTATGTGATTACTAGTTATTTACTAATTGTCATGATCATGAGAATCCTAATTGATAGCTAATGGAAATAAATCCTAATATTATATTTTGATTTGGGGCCACTAATCAAGACACATGGTTAGGGTATGTTGGCACATGATTATGCTAAAGTGGGGTCTTATTTAGCTAACTAGTCTATAAAGTTGTGGCCACATGTGTCTAGCATCTTGATGATCATAAGTATATGGATACCTAGTCTATAAAGTTGTGGCCACATGTGTCTAGCATCTTGATGATCATATGAAAGGAGATTGCACATTGAGATGTGTAGGTTATGATCTAAGGTGATCATTGCATGAAAGTTTATGATCAATCAAAAGACTTATTTGTGGGAGTATGAGTAAGATTCATCCAAAGGAGTGCATTAAATTGAATAAGTAGTGTGATATGTACACAAAATTAAAAATGAGGAGTGTGTTCAAATGTGTAGAAGCCTTTCATGGATCATACTAAGTTCTACTTCTTAACTACTTTACCTTTATTTCCAAACTAAATCATCCAATTTATTGATAATGTTTTCCTAGATTCAACTATGTCAACTAGCTCAACCTAGTCTACCTATGTATTTTTCTAACTAAATAACTAAGTTGACCAATTCAACATAGTATGTTTTAATATTTTATTTCCCCATATCTAAACAACTAGGTTGACTAGATCAACCTAGTAGGTTTATAAACTATTATTTTTCATTTTATACCCAACTATGTTAGGTATCTTGACCCAATAGGTATCCAAACTATTTTAGACATACAAAAATTACACTAGATCAACCTAGTTGACCCTATAGTTCTTATCTAATCTAGTGCATTTTTCAACTATTATTCTATATTCCTAAAATTAAATTAGATCAGTCTAGTCAAACCTATAGGTTCAAGCTGACCTAGTCCAATTTTCAACTATTATTCAAAACTTCCAAAAATTGCACTAAATTAGCTTGGATAAGTCTTGGTTAACCTAGTATAATTTTTAACTACTATTCTAATTTATAAAATTATACTAGATCGACTTGGTCAACACTGGAGATCTTGGCCAACTTATCTAATTTTCAACTACTATTTCATATTTCTAAAATTACACTATATCGACTAGGTCAACCTTGTAGATCCTAGCTAACCTAGTCTACTTTTCAATTAATGTTATATATTTCTAAAATTTCACTGGATTGACCTAGTTGACTATGTAGGTCCTCACCAATCTAGTCTAATTTTAAAATATTATTCTAGATTTCTAAAATTACACTAGATAAACTTGGTCAACCTTATAGGTCCTAGTTGACGTATTTTATTTTTCAACTAATTTTCTAAATTTTGAAAATTATACTATATTGACCTAGTTAAACCTTTAGGTCCTGGCCAATGTAGTCTAATTTTTAGTTATTATTACATATTTAAAAATTTTCATTAGATCAACATATAGGTCCTGACTAACTTAGTCTAATTTTTAAATACTATTCCAAATTTATAGAATTACATAAGATTAACATAGTCAAACCTGTAGGTCTATGTTGACCCAATAAAATTTTTAAATCCTATGAAATCCACAATATCGATTTGGTCAATCTTGTATCTCCTAGTTAAATTAGTTTATTTCATCAAACTTTTTCTCTCTCATCTTTTTGACCTTATATTTATCTTCCCACACTAATTAACATCATGAATTCACCTATAAAGATATTTCTTGACAGTCCCAACCAATTTGGAATTTACATGGGTCTTTCTTTCTTACCTACCTTAGCCACCTAAGAGGATAATGTTTCATGGCACAACTACTTTTGACCCTCATCTACATCAATGGAATGCAACATGGTTAACATCACTAAAAATGATGATGTAGATGATACTACCCTAAATGGTACCTTATCTAAACTTCCCTACTTTACCATTAGATAAATTGATATCAACATAGGGAACCCTCCTATAGGAAACCATCTCATAGGAAATACTCATATAAGGAACATTCCTATCCCTAATCTTGGGATTAATCCTCCTACCAACACTAACATTTCACCTTATATGATGTTGTGACCAACATGCCCCATTTTTAAATTTTCAAATGAAGACCCACTTTGGGCTCATAATTTCAACTTCATGTCTTATTGTAAAATAATTCAATTCACTCCAAGGTAAGAGACATTGTCTTAAGTCTAAGAAAAAATCAAGTATGTCAATGAATTATTTTCATAAATAATTGACACATAAATTTAATTCTTTATCTATATGATGTCTTTCTTTCATTTTAGACTAACTAAGCTGACTGAATGGTTTTAAAGGTTAATTAATTAAGTTGGTTGATATCTAAGTTTAAAAGTGTAAATGGGCATGTTTATTAAAATTATTTTATACATATATTTGGCCTTTAGTTATATAATGTTCATCAAAATTAGGATTTGATTTATAATACCTACATTCCTAATTGATATATCCAAAGTTGTTTTATCTTTTTAGGATTATTTAGACTCCATAGGGAAACCTTGATAATGCCTACCTAATATAGCTCAAAGAAACCTTCTGTAGTATGAATGAATTTTCATACTTAATAATTTTTTAGAAGTTTCCTTAAATAAACCTTTGCCACATGTATATTCATTTACTTAGATCAGCCATCAAATTTAAGAGTGGAAAGGTAGTTCAATTTTTAATGGATAAGTCCTAAGAATTAGAATTTCAATGGCTAAGTCCTAGTAGTTTAAACTCTAATTGCTAAGTCTTGATCATCCAATATTATTGCATATGACTTCATCAAAATTCATCACAATGTATTTTTTAAGTGACTACATACTTTATATTGTTGAGTATCTAGGTTAATGAGAATGGGACACTTATCTTAATCTCACTTTTCCATGGATTATGAGTAAAAAGTTCTAAGTCCATTTCATTTGAGAAACTAATATTGTGCCACATGTTTCCATACCATTCATCTACAAAAAAGTAGTTAAAAATATAAGTCTTAGATTCCCTTGGGCATCCTAATGAGTGAGTTCCATCTATGTGTCACAATCCCACTGATCTGGAGCCTACATATAAAGGAAAAATTAGTGAAGTCACATGGTCATCTAGATAAGCAATATCATACCACATGGCATGATCATGCTCATCCATAACTAAAGGAACAAGCACAGTTCATGAATTCATCTACAAAATTAAACAATAAAAAACCATCCATGTGTCTCCATCCCATTTATCTACCAAAAAGTAAAACATTGACAAATGGTGACTATTTGGATAAGTGAGATCATACCAAATGGCATGATGTCACTCATCCAAAACTCATCAAACAAAAGCACATAGTCAAATATTGAAGAACCTCTATTCAAAAAAGGACCATCTATGTGTCACAATCTTACTCATACAAAGCTTATAAATAGATATAACATTTTAAGGATAGGTGATCATGTAGACAAGTAAGGACCATTCAAATGGTATCATAATACTCATTCAAAACCTACATCCATAAAGTCACATACTCTAAAGACTGGTGATCACCTAAGGATGTGGAAATCATCCACGTGGTAATATCCCTTTCATTTATATCCTATAGACATAATAAAATACAACACAGAGCCCACAATCCTCTAGATTAATAATATTAATCCACATGTTGACATCTCATTAAACCATAACCAAAAGTCTAAGGTGTATACTCCAAATATTAGTGACTAAGTGGAAGAATGAGATCAAGTCACATTTTCTCATCTCACCTAATCATGATCAAAAGACAAATCCCTATAGTCAACAAATTCTAACTTCAAGAAAAGAAAAAAGAGCAAGACAAATTTCATGATATGAATAAAATGACATATACCAATAAAAATGGGCCTCAAATGCATGATAATAGAAATGTGGAAGAGAATATGACTTAGTGGGATGACTAGGCTTTTAAATCAATTTTGGTCTAAATAAAATAGGCAAGGTCCACATACGTCTTGATCAAGTAATAAATTAACAAGGGGTAGAATCCTAATAAGTCCAACTTGAATGTATCTTTGACAATAATACCTAAGAAAATGAGACACAGATAAGGGACATGCTAATGATAAAAGGGTGATTAATCAACCTCTCTCCAAACAAATTAGATTCAAGACATGCGAGTGAGCCCATAAATCATGAAGAAGAGACATCTCTTATTAAAAAAATAATTAAGAATTTAAGAAAAATTATGAATAAGGGTAAGTCCAAGGAGATCAAAGCCCAAAAAGTGGTCAATAATTTATGAATTTAGCTCCATGAATGTGGTTTGTAAGAATCATGTATGTGGTTTTCTGACATAGGCTTGATATTACTGAGCCAAAACCAATATGTAGTTCAATGTTAAAACCATGTACCTAGTTTAATTATGTACATTATTTAACCATGTACATTGTTTTAAAATAAAAAAACTATGTGCATGTTTATTTCTAACCATTTTTTCCCACAAGCCAAAATAGGTCAACCCCCTACAGTCAAAATCTTATATAAGGGTTTTTTTAAGAATGTCATGGGGTATGTTATAGATCATTTTATGACATTTCATATTCCATTCTATCCTTGGTCATGGTCTAGTTTATTCCTTGTGTCATTTTGTGTCTTAGGGATCATTTTTGAATCATATATTCAAGTGGAAAATTTTCATGGTGAGGAGTAGTTACAGGAGCAAATCCAAGAAATATTTCAACTTTTGGCTAAGTGTTAGAGGGCATTATTTTCTTTTGGAGAATTTTTTTTTGATTTTTTTGCTAAGATGTGGAATTATTTTAAGAAAATTTTTTGGGACAATTTTATCAAAGGCATAATTATTTTAGATAATTTATCTCGAAGGTAATATGATAAGTACAAATTGTTTCAAACATTTTATCCAAAATAAAAGGCCCACAAGCATCTTTATTTCAGGGAAAGTGGCTAAGAAAAAATATTGAAGGAATGAATTCTTTCAAACATTTTTCTAAATCAAAATGATTAAGGAAATTCCTAGACAAAATTTCTTAACGGTATCTTTCAGGGAAATTGATCCAAAATGAAAATCCTGAAGGGTCTTTTCTCAACAAAGTGACCTTTGTAAAAATCCCAAAGATAGAATTCATTCAAAATAAAAAAGTCTACAATATAACACTAAGGACACAATTATTTTGGGAAAATTATCCCACAAAAATTTCCCCTATGGTTAATGTTTTTGGACATTTTAACCACACAAAAGTTCCAAGGAATATCTCTTTAAAAGAAAGTGTTGGAGGAAACCTTTCTGAAAGATTCATTTCTTTTGAACATTTTGTCCAATACACAAAGCCCAAAGATAAATTTATGACAAAAGATACAATGCAAATATTTCAAGGAAACTATCCAAAACTAAAGGATCCTCATAAAAATTTGAAGTCATTTCCATTGTATAAATTATTTGATACAAAAGGCTCAAGGAAAATAGACTGATGCAAAAGTCCTCAACAAGCAAATTCTTTTGGAAAAATTCTTTTGCAATAATTTACCTGAAGACCAAATTATTTTTATAAAGTTGATCTGTTAGGTAGGTGATATGTGGTACAAGCATATGGGTTATTGTAGAGGATCTATAGATTGCGTTAATTCATATCAGGTAGATCAACAGAGTGTTATGAGTCAAAAGATTAATGATTTGGGTTAGTTTTTGATGGCCAATCAAACCAAGGCATACATATAGACTTCAATGGTTTCATCTCAAGGACCAATTGCATGAAAGGGACCCTTCTTTCCTTTGTTTCATGCCATGACAAACTAGTCAGGATAAATATAACAATAGGAAAAAGCTCTAACAAATTGATCTAATTGTATTGATGCTAGAACTTAGCTTAGAACAACTTGATCCCACTTTTTAAAACATTAGGGAAGATCAAGGAGGTAATAATGTAACTATGGAACCACTTGAGGTGACTCAGATCAATCAAATGGTCTAAATGAGTATAATTTGTAGAAGCAGTTATAACGATGGCCAAATGTTTGAATTGATTAATTCCTATTTTCAATGCCAAAACTCCCTTTCTCTTGCTTCTTTTCTTCTATAAATATAGCTCTTAAGCTATTGTAAAGGAGTTTAATTCCATGTATGGTTGATTCCTACTATAATCATGTCATATTTTGCCTTTGAACATTAATGAAAATCTGATTTTGAGTTCTTGAATAATTGTTTGAGTGTATAAGTGATGTATGGTGATATAAAGTGATAGCTCTCTATCCTTTCTTCCCTTATAATTTCATGTTTATGCAATATTTCCTTTTATAATAGGTCATATGAAATGTTTTCAAGTGTATGAGCCTATCTTTTAAGTTTACAATTAGCCTTGGTGTCTACAATTAGCCTATGTTTAATTTATCTTGGATAGCTCTCATGCATCTCACCTCCACATTGAAATACTCATGTTAGAATCCATATGACTTGGAAGTTAGTTTGTGTTCCTTGTTTCTTAGTGGAGGAATGTATGATGTTCATATGGAAGAAATCTTAGTGAATCACCTCCTTTAGATTAGGTTCATTTCATGCAAATTCTAAATATTTTATAATAATCAATTATTAACATAGGTGAAACCACTTCAAGATATATTCAATGAGCTAGCCCTTAAATCTAGAGGCTCACTTACATTATAGGTACACCCACATACCTAGAAGTGTTCCCATGTCACCCAAATCTAAAAGAGGTTCGAACAACCTCTTCTAGGGTATGAGATTTTGTGAGAAAAATTTTGGCATGCTAAGTGGAACCCATTGTCTTCAAGATAACTTGTCAAGGTTAATGATGGTCTTGACAAACATCAGTTGTAAACTAGTGTGATACTCAACATTTGGAAATCCTTCAAGGTAAATATATTTTAAGTCCATTGTGTTGTTAAAAATGATCCCTCATAATTCATGGTCCTCACTGGGTCATCCTATACTACAAATTTCAATCCTATTAACCCATGCATTCAACTTGAAATTCCTCTTGCAATTCAGTATCCATAGCTTAATTTGCCCTTTGAAGAATGAGTAGATTTTACTAGAGATGAAGAGGTTGAAGAGGATGAATAAGTTAAAGATATTGAAGAAGAAGACATGGATAGCCCTCATGATTTCCATACCTCTAATACTAAAAATCCAATTTACCTTCAAGTATACGATGCTATTACTCTTAATGTTATGAAAGCTGTGCCCACATTCAATGGAGAGAGTCATGTTACACCTAGTGTGCACATTAGAGATGTTTATAACTTTTGCAATTTATAAAACATTGTTTGAAAGAACATTACCATTATATTCTTTGCTTTTTCCCCTAAGGGGAAGGCTCTTGATTGGTATAGGACTCTAGAAGGTGGATGTATCACAACATGGGAAGAGTTTGGAGTGTTGTTAACTTCCAAATTCAGAAATGAGAGTTACCACGCCTCTCTCATACATCATCTTAATGTAATACAAAGAGGATCCAAATAAATAATGCATGAATTCAATGAAAGGTTTTAGAAGACTTGGCATAGATTGAATCCTCCGATGAGACCACATACTATCTTTGTGTTCCCTACTTATTTAAAATCCATTAAGACTAAAATTGTTGTCACGATTTAATACATGGGTGGTTTCACCCTACCTAAAGCATATGAGATTGATATCAAAGCTAAAAATAATCTCATCCTAGCTAGAATATTTCTACCTAAAGTGTTTATGCCTCCATTGTCTCATATTTCTTCCAATGCTCCAGATGTAGCCCACACTCCTAATGCCAATACCAAGCCTAAAGCTACTCCTAAGAAGAAAGATAATGTAATAGAAAAAGATGCATATATTCAATGGTTGGAAGATAATATTAGAAAAGTTAATATCAAATAGGGTGCTTATCAGAATATTTACCCCTATTAGCAAAAGTATGGTTAGATAAGAGGCCAATGGTAGCCTAATCCTAATAGGCTTGCCAATGTATACAGCCCTAACTCTACCACCAATACAAAGAAAATGGTACCCATTCATATTAGTTTGGTATAGGGAGAACATTTACAACAAGATCAATTCATGTAGGCCAATGAGAATGGAGAGAAAGATATGGTGGCTAAAGGATTAGTTACCCCCTCTTATCAAATGAATATGAGGTGATGATGAAAGTAAATTAGGATTGGTAACCTTGAGGAGAGATCATCACTAATTTTATGTTTGAATGCACTTTTGTCCTCTATCATAGAAAATATAAGGTACAAGAGAAAGGCTCTAGGAGGTGTCAGTAACATGCCCACATGCTCATCTAATATGCTTTTAAGGTAATAATGCATATTTGTAAGTGTGATTGTTCCAAAAACTTCTACATCTCTAGCAAGTCAAAATATGGTATACTTTGCTCCTATTCCTCAGGTTCCAAGTAATTATCTATCTATAATAACCTAATATAAATTAGGTATGGATTTTTTAAACATTTTAAATTATTTTAATAACACTAAAACATCCTTTTTTCATTGGAATGTTCTTAATATGCCTGGTCAAAAAGAACTCCTATAGAAATAATTATCTACTATCCTTGCTAGTGTCTCACCATCATGTCAAAGTCATGGCCATGTTTCTCTTGAAAATTATCCTAGTACCATTGTTGAACCATCCAATAGGGATAAGAAACTTCTACAATTTTACCTCACCCTCATTATAGGTGATAGTTTGGTACACAATTACATAGTCTATAGTGGAGCTTCTACTTTTGTCATGCCCAAAGTTGTAGCTAACAAGTTGGGTCTAAAATATGAGCCACATATGAAGATAGTAGGAATAATATAAAGATTTAATGTTTTCTTGCATAGTTGTCCTAGATTTCCTATCTTACAAGACATAATTGTGGTTAATCTCCTAGCCCATTTTGCAATCTACCTATTAAGGGACTTCACAACCAAGATAGGTGGCTATCTCTCAAATGAATAGTATTTATTGTCATTAAAAACAAGGTATGGGGTGAAAGTGAAAATTACAATGCAACCTCTTGTAAGGTTTCATATTGAGCCTTACATTGAGATGAGTTCTAATATAAATTGTGTGGCGCATGAAGAAAGGGACTCTATTGTAGATGATGGCACTTCTTCTAAGATTGAGGGTATTTTAGATTTATTTCTTGATAAATATGGCACTAATACTTATTATTATGATCCCCATTATTTTATGGAGGAAAATTATTTAGGATTACATTGTATACATGAAGAATTAGTACCAACACCTCTACATGCCAAGGAAGAGGGTAAAGATGAAATGTCTCCTTATGATGACACTCATGAGGTGAATGAAAATGACTTATAGAAAATGTTTGGTTTTATATGTCATGATTTTGATCATCTTGATAAGGTTAATCCTCATCCCAATAATTCTACATATAATTTGGATAATGTGTCTAATAATAATGGAAAAAGGTCTCATGCTGTGAATGAAAAGGAACTATAGCAAAAGCCTAATGCCATATGTAAGGAGTTTGAAAAGTTTGGTAAGTCTTACTTCTCTAAAATATTTCATATCTAATAACAAAGTTTCTAATGATCATGTTGAAAAGTATTGTATTAAACATAAAGATGAAGGTCATTTTATTGATCACAAATATGTTGTCATAAAGCAATCTGATGATGCTAGTGTCCAAGAGATTGTAGAAATGGAATGTGAGGGAAAGGTAGAAGTTATTTCACCTTAAGAATAGTTAATAGAACCAAATTATATTGATCCATATCCAAGGGTATTAGATTATGAAGAAGAAGATCTTGATTCTTCTAAACATCAAGTATAATCTATCAAAGAGAAAAGCAAGGATGAGAATAATGCCCTATTTTTAGAGTTATATATTAAGGTCCAAGTACTTGAGAAGGTCAAAAAAAGTTTTCCATAGAGAACTATGACAAAGATTAGGTGGACTATGCAAAGCTCCTTGATGAGATTGAAGAACTTGTAGTTGAAGAGAAACCCAATCTTATTGAGGACATTATAGAAGCCAAAAAGTAAATCCTTATTTAACCACCATTTGAGGTCATAGCTAAGGAACCATAAGATAAAGTTGAGGCTATTTGGATGCAATAAAAATTCATTTCCATAGCCAGCTTATTTGGAGCTACTTGGTTCTCATTGAACATCATGCCAATGAATTTGGAAAATAACATGAAGAAGGTGGAGTTATCAATATCAAGGATTAAAATGATGCATGATTCACTCATTCCTTCAGTTCATAAAGTAAGAGAAGTTTCAAAATTCCCCTTTGATCTTGAGGAGGTTTTCATCTCAAGATAGTTAGTGCTTGAGTCAATTTGTTTAGGTGTGTGTTTCCTTTCTTATTGTATGTGTTGTGTTCCCTAAGTGATCATGAAGCACAAGTGTGATTTTTCTTAGTTTTTTGTCTTGTGTGTTGCTTATGTTAAGCAAATTTTAGTCCTTCAGGCCAAAATTAGGAACCCCTATTTGCAAAAAATCATTTAAGTCTATATCTTTGGCCAGGTCTAGTACTTAGTTTTCTTTAGAAGAAATGTTCTTTGTCAAGCCCCAATAAATGTACAAGTCTAATTCTTTCAGAAGGATTGCTTTGGTATTTTTATAAGTATTTAATCTTTTGGTTTTTATCTTTGAATTTTTTGTCTTCAGGTATTTTTTTAAGTGCTGAATTCTTTGGATAATTTGTCTGAGATAGATTTTTTGAAGGGCAGCTTACAACTTTTCCAAAGGAACTATTTCAGACATTTTGTTCAAAACAACTTTCTCAAAGGGTATCTTTCTCACAAGAAATGGTCGACTTCAACTTTTTTGAAGGGTAGATGACAAATTTTTTGAAGGAATTTTTCAAGCTAAAGGACACTTTCAAATTTTTTGAAGGGTCATTTACAAGAAGGCTAAAAGGTACTTTTTAGAAAGTCTGAAGGGCATTTCAACTTTCTCAAAGGGTATTTTCTTTGGAAACTAGACACTTACAAATATTCTGAAGGGTCACTTGTATTTTTTATAAAGGTACACTTGCATTTTCAAAGGATCATTTAATTTTTCCAAAGGACACTTTCATTTTTTCCAAAGGACACTTCTCAACTTTTTCAAAGGGTAGGTGACAACTTTTTTGAAGGAACTTTTCAGGCTAAGTGGACACTTTCAACTTTTCCAAAGGGCATTTCAACTTTCCCAAAGGGATGTTTTCAAAAGCTCAAAAGATTTTTTTTGTGGGAGAGTGGACCATTTCAAAAATTTGAAGGGTATTTTACTTTTAGAAGACATACTTAAAATTTTTCTGAAGGGTCACTTGTAAGAAACCGAAGGGTATGTTTCCTTTCAAAAAGGGTCTTTTTCAAATTTTTCGAAGGGTGATTTCAAAGAACCAAAAAGGGCCAAACAAAAAGTCTACAGGAATTATTTTGGATAAATTATCTAAGGAATCCTTTTAAAAAAATTGAAAAGGTGCCAAAGTCTAATTCTTTCAAACATTTTGTCTGATACAAAGAAAAAATGATTTCCTTCAGATTTTTTATCCACATTAATTGTTTAAGGCATAAAAGACCGAGAAAAAAGATGAAAGAAAAGAATAAAGGAAACAAAATACCTAAATAAATTATTTAAATAAAAGTTTTGAGATAAGAAGTCCAAGGAAATAAAATTTTGAAGAAATACCCAAAAGGTGATGGCTCACAGAACATCAATTTTAGACTATGAAAACTAACACTTAGAGTTTAAGAAAAAGGATCAATGGCAACCTGAAGCTGAGGATAAATGTAACAAGTGGAAATTATAACTAAGGTTGTGGTTTAGTTGTTACAAATGTAACTAATGCTTTTGGTTCAGTTGTAACTCAATGTAACTAACTTATTCGATGACATGGCATAGCTTGCCCACTTCTCTCCCATGCAAATGTAACTAATTATTTAAAGATGACACATTTCCTAGTGACCCTTGAAATTCCTTTTATTACTCCACCTCTCGAAGGCTATATATATGGATTATTTTGTCTTGTTCAGGATCCTCCACTAGTTATTAGGGAAACTCTAGCTAGATTTGTACTCAAAGAACTCTTAAAGAGATACACAAGTGTGATTGCCTCTAATATGTTGTAATATTGAGTAATTATTGAATGATTTTTGGTCTCATCTAGTGAAATATTATCTTTTCTATCATACACTCTTTATGGTATACTAATTTACATAAAGAAGATTGTTGCAAGTCTTTGCTAGTATTCTTTTCTAAGTGTAAAGATATTTTAGAAGTGATTCATGTCTGTATCTTTCTTTTTGTTATTCATTTCCTTCTCAAAAATCATATACCTTCTCGAATATAGCAGATGAAATATTGATGTAGCAATGGATCCTAAGTTGTGAGTCTTATGTAAGCAAATACCTTATTTTGTCTTTAAATTAGTGATTTTAGTCAATTGAGAGGATACCAATATTGGTGCATCACTATTTGTTTTATTATTTGTTTTATTGAACTCTTTCTGTACACACTTGATATATTAGAGAGAATTTTAAAGGTGCATCAAGGGGAGCTATCCTCTAATCTAGAGATTCATCTCAATGAGATAATCACCCATAACAAGAGAAATGATTCCATTTTTCCACTTAGATGAGGAGCACTAAGAATATCCTCAACGGTGTAAATCCAATCATCAATAGTTCTTGGCACACTTAGTGGGACCTCTAAGTCCTACAAAATTGTTTAAGGTCGGTACTAGTCTTGGCATTATTGAAGAGAAAGAAACATATACATTTAGTACCTGGTGACTTCATTAAATAATTTAAGTCTTTGGTTGACGGTCATTCCTATTTTCCATGCCAAAGGTGACCACTATGTATACTACTAAAGGTGTACCCTTTGAGTTTGTGGAATTACCTCCATATTCCACCAAAATGTTTAGATTTGCCAATACTCATCCTTACAAAAGAAATTTTGTGTTTAAAGATTCCAAGTTTGTGGTACATTCCATTCCTAATACCTATAGTGATCATTCAAAAATGGATAGAAGATAACCTTTTCTACCTTTCACTAGGGCATCTCCCTTGCATCTTGCCCAATATGATCAGATTTCAAGAGATGTTCTCAAAAGTGTCTCATCTTTTAGTGGAGATGGTCTAATTACTTATATTGATCACATAAAGAACATAATTTTTTTTTGTAATATCCATAATAATTCCTAAGAAAATGTAGCTATTAGGTTATTGTCCTTGTCTTTCAAAGGAAAAGTCTTGGACTAGTTTGGGACCCTACCTGTAATTTCTATTGGCTCATGGGATGAGTTGGGGACTTTATTGACTAATAGGTTTAGGGAAAGAGTGATCACCTATATTTATCTAAGTAATTGACCATAATAAAGAGGGAGCCACATTATTTTATTCAATATTTTAATACTAGGTTCTAAAAAACTTGGGATAGAATCCCAATTCTTGTGAGGCCAACCACAAACTATGCATTTTTGTACTACTTAAAAGCATTAAATAGCGACATTACCATGATGATTAAATATATAGGTGGAAAAAAAATTATTTTTTCTTATGAAATAGACACAAATGTTGAGAATTGTCTTGTTCAATTGGTAAATATAGCTCCTAGACCTCCAATACCATTATTCCCTTATTTGCATTCTCCTAGTCAAAGTGCATTGCCCACTTTAGCTCCTTTACTTGGTCAATAAAAATATGCCATTTCCCATACCAATGACATCTATGAAGTTAAAATCCTCCTTAAAAGTTTTAAAAATGAGTTAGTTTCCCTTAAAAGACAACAATCTCAAGGTTATAGACCATATTAATCCTACAATCAGTTTAGACAAATAAACAGACCCCCTTTTCATAGAAATAATTAATGATAAAGACAAATTACGCATGTCAAGCCTTATCAAATATAAAATCCTTGTGATCCTTAATCCTAAAAATATCTTGTCCCCACTTAGAATAATTTGGTCCAAGAACAACCCAACTATCCATCTTTTAAAAATGGTCAAGAACAAATTGCTTATGCAAATGAAATGTACAATCAAAGTATGGTAATGCAAGGCAATCAATCTTTCCAAGATTTAAATTTTGAAGGATCCATGAAAGGTGGGGTGTAAAATGGAAAAATTAAAAATTATTATACCTTTATAAATCATTTTGAGGGTGAGTTTTATGACATTAATTTCTTGGGAAATACAAACAATCAGAATACTAACATTGCCTACAATATTAGGTCCAAAGTGACGGTTGTTGATAAAGCTAAAGGAGATAATAAAGGACATA
The DNA here is from genome assembly GCA_037957365.1 of Torreya grandis. Taxonomy (NCBI): domain Eukaryota; kingdom Viridiplantae; phylum Streptophyta; class Pinopsida; order Cupressales; family Taxaceae; genus Torreya; species Torreya grandis. The sequence continues at coordinate 766,924 of JARHVA010000019.1, forward strand.
TTGTGACTCATTAATAATATATTATGGTAATTGGGTCTAAAATATCTCCTAAAATAAAATAAAATTAGAGAATTCCAAATTTTATGATAGCTGCTACAACTCTACCTCCACAAGCTACATCACAATGTGCAAATGTTCATAAAGAGAACCCCAAGGTGAGTAATCCTTTCATCAATGTGTTATAATAGATGAATAATATTAATATGAATATTTAATTATGGGATTAAATAACATTAACAAGGTATAAATATAAACTTCTAAAATAATTACATGGATTGGGTAAATAGGTTGGCCCATCTAGAAATGACAATGTTGTTCTGGTAAATAAAACTCAATATATGGATGGTCAAGTGAAGAAAGATGAGAATAATACTCACTTTTACCTATATATAATTATGTTTTATTTATTTGTTAATAATTTCATCACTATAGTGGATAAAAAATGTTTGTTATGCCAAAATCTATATCAGATAAGCTAGGGCTCAAGTATGAGCCAATGACTAAAGGAGTTTTACAATTGGACAGATCACCATCCAAGACCTTGGGGATAGTGAAAGGTTTTAATTTGACCCCTTCATTATTTTCATAATTTTTCAATTCCTCATAATGTGTTAGTATTATATTTACCTCCCTATTTTTCTCTTTTCTTATCAAGGGACTTTACATCCAAGATAGGTGGATATTTGGAAACTAATTGGTCCTACATGGTGTTTAGGACCAAAAAATGACACTAAGGTGAAGATTGAGTCAGAACCTATTAATATAGATCACTTAGAAACATAATCACCTAAGTTATAAAATATTAACTATGTTATCATTGATGAAGAGGAGCTTTATATTGACCAATCTCCATTATCTTCCCTTGAAGGATTTTCTAATTTGTTCGTAGATGAGTGGGGAAACAAACACTATGAAGATGATCCTTACAAGTTTATTGAAGAATATAGTCTCAGATTTTATTATATGCATGAGAAGGGATATTTCATACCTAATTTTATGAATCTAAGTCATGATGTGAATGGGTTATGGCAGCTTTTCTTTAATGGGTCTAGAAGGAAGATGGGGGCAGGTGGTGGAGCTATTTTAGTTTCACCTTCAAAGGAAAGGTATTTTTTAACCTTAAAATTTAAATTATCATGCACCTATAATGTGGTAGAATATGAGGCCCTCGTTCATGGAATTTAATGTGAAAGGCAAATAGGTGTCAAGGAATTGCAAGTGTTTGGTGATAGTGAGCTTGTTGTGAATCAAGTTAGAGGGAAAACTTTGACCAAGAACTCCTTACTCAAATCCTATAAGCATAGAGTTTGGGACCTTGTAGAATATTTCATGGCTTTTAACATTAGATATATTCTAAGGGAAGATGATAAGCATGTTGATAGGTTGTCATATATTGGTGCTTAATTTGATGTTCCAAAGGGCATAAAGGAAGACAAAAGCTAGCACCATCTAAAGTGATTGTGAGACCATCCATACCAGATAATGTCACTAATTGGTGGGTCTTTGATAGTGACTAGAAAATATAAATTTTTATACAATAAGAGGATGATTTTTATTTCAAGAATCAATCTAAACTATAACAATAATATGGAGGCTAGATTGTCCAACTGAAGTCTAACAAGCTCCCCAAAGGCCTAGTGACTCTTGAAAGCATATTCAATGAAGATGACCAACTCAAGAAGGAGAAGGTAAGCATGTCCAAAAGTAAAGAGAAATATGAAAGGGTATAAATATTTAAATATAAGCTACATGCACTTGGGAAGGTATGCACTAGTCAATAAAAATATGCTTTCATTGAATTATGCAAGGAGATTAGTGATATTTTTGCATGGGAGTATAGTGTTTTGACCCAAGCTTGGATCAACACACAATATATCTAGATGGAAATTATAAACACATCAAGCAAAGAAAAAATGCCAATTAATCCCAAGATTCACGAGGAAAGAACTCACCAAACTAATTGAGTCCAAAATCATCTTTTCCATTAAGCAATCTTCTTGGCTGGCCAACTTAGTCCCAATTAGAAAGAAGAATTGAGAGATTAGGTTGTGTGTGGAGTTTAGGGACTTGAATAGAGTGTCTTTGAGAGACCATTATCTCCTCCCTTCCATGGAGAAAATTATACAAGTGGTGGTAGGTAGTGAGAGGTTTTCCCTCCTAGATGGTTATTGTGGGTACAATCAGATTTTGGTGAAAGAAAGTGATCAGTAAAAAATAGCCTTCACCACTAAATGGGTCACATATGACTATAATAAGATGCCATTTGGATTGTCAAATTATATAGATACTTTTAAACATGTGATGGATATGTCTTTTCAAGGATTAATCATTGATATTGTACTAGTATATCTTGATGATGTGATAATTTTCTCAAAGAAGGCAAAAGATCATTTGAATCACCTAAGATAGATTTTTGAGAGGTGTAGAGAGTTTGAAATCTCTCTAAACCCAAATAAGTGTGTGTTTGTTTTTCATGAATGCATACTCTTAGGCCACATTATTTCTAAGAAAGGTCTATCTATTTATCTTAAAAGGGTAAGTGCCATCTTGGCATTATCTTTGCCCAAGTATAAAAAGGGTTTACAAATATTCTTTGGTAAGATAAATTTCATTAGGTAGTTTATTCCTAATTTTTCTAACTTGGTCAGGCCCTTGACCTCCATGCTAAGGAAGGATGGGTATTCACCTAGATAGGAAAGAGGAAAGAATGTTTTGAGGAGATCAAGCAAGCCATTCCCAAGTCTCCTACTTTTGCAAGTCTAAACTTCTGCAAGGACTTCAATTTATACACTTTTGGGAATGAAGAGGTAATATATGCAATGATTACTCAAACTAATGATGAAAATTTTGAACAATCTATCACCTTATTTAGTCAAGATTTTGAAGGCTATGAGATAAGGTACACATATGTTGAGAAACAAGTGCTTTCAGTCATAAGGAGTTTAAATAAATTTAGGAATATGTTGTTTAATAACAAAATTCACATTTTTGTGCCTCATCCTAGTATGAAATACTTTATATTGAGTATATATTTTAATGATAAAATGGTAGGTTGAATCACCAAAGTGATGGAGTATGATGTGGAGATCAAAAAAACCAAGTTAGTGAAGGGAAAAGGACTATGTGAGCATCTTGATTCAAACTTGAAAGAGTAAAGGGAGGTTATTTTGGCACTCCATGATAACCATCCACCATCTTGGCCTTCAACCATGAGGAGTGAGACATAAGATATGATTCATTTCCTTCAAATTAATGAGTATCCACAAGGTCTTGATAGGGCCAAGAAAAGGTACTTTATGATACAATCCATTCATTATGTACTTATTAATGGAGTGTTATTTAGAAAAGACTTTTTAGGTGTGTTGTTGAGATGTATTTAATTGGATTAGATTCAAAAAGTGTTGCTTTATTTTCATGATGGACTAGCTAGTGGTCACTTTGCTTCAAGAACCATAGCTATTGAGATTATGAGAGTTAGTTACTTTTGGCAAAGCTTTTTTAAGGACACTCACGCTTGGGTAGGGAAACACCAAAAGTGTGATCTTTTTGATGGAAAATAAAAGCTAGCTACCTTGCCTCTTCATCCAATCTAGTTTAAACAACCCTTCATGTAATGGGGTTTGGATTTCATAGGTTTGATCAATCTTCCTTCTAGTGCTAGTCACAAGTGGGTATTGACAGAAACTAATTATTTTACAATACGGGTGGAGGTTATAGCTCTTAAGGAGGTAAATGAAAACTTAGTCCTAGAATTTTATGAAGGTATAGTAACCAGGTTTGGATCTCCTTCAACAATGATTTTAGATAATTCATTAGCCTTGTTAGGAATAAGGATAAGTGAATGGGCTTTGAAACATGACATTTATCTTAGAAACTCCAACTACTATGCCTAAGGGAATGGACTAGTTGATTCCACAAACAAGAACTTAATTAGGATCATAAAGAGGACTATGAAGGAGAATCAAAGGACTTGGCATACCAAGTTGAAGACAACCCTTTACATTGATAGGATCACCCCAAAGAGAGCAATTGGGAACTCACCATACACACTTATGTATAGAAGGGAGGCTAGGCTTCTTATCTCACTTGAGTTACCAACTTTAGACCTCACCTATTAGCTATAATTGATGAAGAATGAGAGGATGGGAGTCAAATTATATGAGTTAATGGAGCTTGAGGAGATAAAAGATCAAGCTATGCAAACCATGAAAACTCACCAAGAGCACACAAAGAACTATTTTGACAAGAAGTTCATGCTAAGGATTTTTAGAGGAGACATTGTCTGAAAATGGGATGAAGATAGGGCCAAACCTAGAAAACAAAAAAATTTTGATGCTTTATGGATTGTCCCATATGTGATCATATAGTTCAAACACCACAATGCTTTCCAACTCTCAAAGTTAGATGGAGAGGAGCTGCATATCCCATTAAATGGGATATATCTAAAGTATTGTTACTAAAGATATTTTTTTTGTACATAGTTTCATATTTTCCTTGTGTTCCCTAAGTGTTGATGCACATGTGTGAGTTTGTCTATGTCTTTTTTTGTTTTTTCTTGGTCTTTCTATTATTGTGTGGTGTGTTTCCTTGTGTTTTATTTTGGCATAATCCTTGTTAGTCATCTTTAATAATCCATTGAATCCATTGGCCCTAAGTTGGATAAGGCTACTAAATTGGTTAGTATAGTAAGAATATTACCCCTGTGAGTCACTATTTTGTTGACCAAATTTTGGTCCTTTAGGCTAAAATCGGGCACACTTATTTGTAAAAAATCATCTAAGTCTATATCTTTGGCCAGGTCTAGTACTTAGTTTTATTTGGAATAAGTGTTCTTTGTCAAACCCCAACAAATGTACAAGTCTAATTATTTAAGAGGGATTGTTTTGGTCTTTTGTTAAGTGTTTATTCTTTTAGGTTTTTCTCTTCATGTTTTTTGTCTTTGATTTTTTGTTTAAGTGTTGAATTGTTTTAGATAATTTATTCGAGATAGATTTTCTAAAGGGTAACCTGTAAATTTTCTAAAGGAATTGTTTCAAACATTTTATCTAAAACAACTTTCCCAAAGGGTATCTTTCTTACAAGAAATGGTCCACTTTAAATTTTTCAAAGGGTAGGTGATAACTTTTTTGAAGGACATTTTTAGGATAAAGGAGACTTTTAAATTTTTCCAAGGGTCATTTGCAAGAAGGTCGAAAGGTACTTTTTAGAAAGTTTGAAGGGCATTTCAAATTTCTCAAAGGTTATTTTCTTTGGAAAGTGGACACTTACAAATCTTCCAAAGGGTCACTTGTAGTTTTTTTGAAGGGGCACTGGCATTTTAAAAAGATTATTTCATATTTCCAAAGGACACTTTCATTTTTGCTAAAGGATACTTTGCAACTTTTTTGAAGGGCATTTCAACATTTTCCGAAGTGTAGGTGACAACTTTTTTGATGGACCTTTTTAGGCTATGTGGACACTTTCAACTTTCTCGAAGGGAATTTCAACTTTCTCGAAGAGACATTTTCTAAAGCTTGAAATATTGTTTCCATGGGAGAGTGGACCATTTCAAAAATCTAAAGGGTATTTTCCTTTTGAAAGAGACACTTACAATTTTTCTAAAGGGCAACTTGCAAGAAGCTAAAGGGTATGTTTCCTTTCAAAAAGGGTCTTTTTCAAATTTTTCGAAGGGTCATTTAAAAGAACCAAAAATAGACAAATAGAAAGTTTGAAGGAATTCTTTTAGAAAACTTAAAAAAGTGCCAAAGTCCAATTCTTTTGGACATTTTGTCTAATACAAAGAAAACATGATTTTATTTGGATTTTTTATCCACAAAAATTGTTTAAGGCATAAAGGACCAAGAGAAAAGATGAAAGAAAAGAATAAAGAAAATAAAAGACCTAAATAAATTCTCTTAGGAAAACTACCAAGATAATAAGTCCAAGGAAATAAAATTTTGAAGAAATAACCAAAAGGTGATGGCCTATAGAACATCAATTTTAGACTATGAAAACTAGCCATTGGAGTTTAAGAGAAAGGATCAGTAGAAACCTGAAGGTGAGGATAAAGGTAACAAGTGAGAATTATAATTGAGGTTTTGTTTTAGTTGTAATAGATGTAACTAATGCTTTTGGTTCAGTTGTAACTCATTCCAATTGAATCATTCAATGACATGGCATAGGTCACCCACTTCTCTCCCATGCGAATGTAACTAATTATTTTAGGATGACACATGTCCAAGTGACCTTTGAAATTCCTTTGATTTCTCCACCTCTCAAAGGCTATATATATGCATTATTTTAGCTTGTTTAGGATTCTTTACTACTTATTGGGGAAAATCTAGCCATATCTATACTCAAAGAACTCTTGAAGAGATACAAAAATTTGATTGCCTCTCATATGTTATAATATTGAGTAATGATTGAATCATTGTTGTTCTAGTCTAGTGAAATATTGTCTTTTGTAGCATGTAATCTTGATGGTCTACCAATTTATAAAAAGAATATTTTTGTAGGTATTTGCTAGTATTCATTTCTAAGTGTAGAGATATCTTAGAAGTGATTCATGAATTTATCTTTCTTTGGATTATTCATTTCCTTCTTAAGAATCATATACCTTATCGAATCTAGCATATGAAATATTGATGTAGAAATGGATCCTGAGTTGTGAGTCCTATGCAAGAAAACACCTTATTTTGTCTTTAAAGTAATGGTTTCAGTCAATTGGGAGGATACCAAATATTGGTGCATCATAATTTGTTTTCTTAGTTGTTCTCCTAAACTATTTTCATACACACTTGATAGATTAGAGAGAGTTTTAAAAGTGCATCAAGGGGAGATATCCCCTAATCTAGAGATACATCTCAATGTAATTATCACCCACAGTAAGAGAGATGATTCCATTTTATTGTTTGGATGAGGAGATCTAAGCATCTCATCAAGGGTGCAAATCCAAGAATCAATTGATTTTTCATTGTCTTTCATTGTGTTTCATTTGTTGTTAAAAGTAGCTTATGTGTCAAACCTAATGTACATGTAAATCCATAACCCAATGGATATGATTCAACAACTAGTCATGACATAACAAGCATGCCACCCTTAGGAAATCACCAAATATGTTGACCATTTTTACCCATAGGCTAAAATGGGTCAACTCCCTACAGTTAGAATATTGTATGAGTTTTTTTTTTTTATAAAAGGATAAGTATAAATTATTTTAGACTTTTTTTCTAAAAAAAAGGATTGCAAGAATATTTCTTTCAAGGAAATTGGTTGAGAAAAAATCCCAAGGGAATGAATTCTTTCAAACATTTTGTCTGAATCAAAAGGTATGAGGAAATTCCTAGACAAAATTTATAAAGGGCATCTTTCAAGAAAATTGGTCCTAAATGAAAATCATGAAGGGCATTTTTTTTACCAAAGTTCCCTTTTCAAAAAGCCCTAAGACAAATGTCATTCTAAAGCAAGAAGCTTGCCACAGAAGACTAAAGACACAATTATTTCAATAAAATTATCCTATGATAATTTCCACAAAGGTTAATTTCTTTTGGACATTTCATCCACATAAAAGTCCTGAAGACTATTTATTTTGGAGAAAGTGTTAGAGGTAACCTTTCTAAAAGAGTCATTTCTATTGAAAATTTTCTTTGATACACAAAGCCTAGAGACAAAGTTATGAGAAAAGATACAAGGAAAATATTTTGAGGAAAATGTCTAAAACCAAAGGCTCATCATAGAAAGCTAAATTTATTTCTATCAGACAAATTGTTTGATACAAAAGATTCAAGGAAAATATCCCAATGCAAAAGTCCTAAACAAAAAAATTATTTGAGGTAAATTATTCCATAATAATTTCCCTAAAGACCAAATTCTTTTGGCAAAGTTGATCTAATAGGTAGGTGATAGATGGAACAAGTGGATGGGTCTCGGTAGAGGATCTACAGATTGCATTTATTTATATGAGGTAGATAAATAGATCAAGATGAGTCAAAATATTAATGATACAAGTTAGTATTTTATTACAAATTAAACCAAGGTGTACATGTAAACAAAAATAGTTTCATCTCTAGGACCAACTGCATGAAAAAGACCATTCTCTAAACTATTGCATGGCACAACAAACCAGTTAAGAGTAGCTTAACAATAGGACAAAGCTCTAATAGATTAATCTAATTGATCTAACTACATTGATTCCAAAACTTAGCTTGGAATAACTTGATCACATTATTGAAACCATCAGGGAAGATCAAGGAGGGAATAATGTAACTGTGCAACCACTTGAGGTGACTTATATCAATTAAATGGTCTGAATGAGAATAATTTACAAAATTAGTTTTAACTATGGTTCAAATGTTTGAACTAATTGATTACCCTTTTTAATACCAAAACTCCCTTTCTCTTTCTTCTTTTCTTATATAAATATAGCTCTTTAGCTGTTGTAAATTATTTCTACTCCATGTATGGAGGATCCCTGATGGAATGATCTAGAAGGATGCACATTCACTTTGAGATAGAAGTCATGAAATTTTAGATTAATTGATGACACAATGTAGATATCATTGAGAGATTTATAGCACAATTTAAATGGGTCAATTTTGATCTTCTATGTGAAAGATATCATGCATTTAAGTTCTAGATCAATATGGAAAAAGGTGACATAGGGTGATGTGGCATAATCCTAGCTCATTAGATGGTTTAATCATGTTATGACATGTGGCAAAGAGCTTGTGCAATAAAAATAATTGGGTTTAAATATTTTGTCTTCCATAGGTGTATGTAGATGGCATAAAAAATAGGTTGGCTATAGGGACCATAGCCAATGGAGTCTGATTTTATCTCAGAAGGTGACCCTGCCACTGATATAGCTATGGAACATACAACCAATTGGATGTTGATAAGTGTGAAATTATGAGTGGTACATATGGTAGGACCTCAATCCATCATGTGGCTTACCACTAATTTATTTCTCCACTATCAAAAAAAATCATTTAATGCTTAATGACAATTCAAGCCCGAGTTGGGATGTTAACTCAAGTTAAAAAATTGTTTAATGCTTAATGTCAACTCAAGCCCAAGTTGAGAAGTAGAGACCTAAGTTGGGGTGATTGTCACCTGAGTTAGAGTACTAAGTCAAGTTGGGAAATAATTCACCCTAAATGCTAACTTAATTTGGATGGGATCCCAATTCACCATGGCTGCCAAATTAACCTAAATGGGATGAATGAGCCTGAGTGGGATACAATGGAACATGAACTAGGTTCTATAATTTAACCCAAATGGGTCAAATTATGCACGATGGTTTGGGATCAATTTAACATGAAAATAATGCTATCATGGAGATGCTGTAAACCACTAAGGCCTAATATAGACCACCATTATGTGCCAACCAATTGAATATTCTATCCCATGATGCCAAGACTAAATGCCAAGTTTGACATAAAGGTTCTGTACCAGGTTTGGGATGTGATGCATCCATGTCGATGTCAATGTCTACATATAGGCATTACCAACCATGAACTTCATGGTATTTCAATACTAAATAAATCACCCACCTTACCAATGTGGGATAAATGCCTTATCAACATTTCCAACTATGCCTTCAAAGCTATATTAAACTAGTGGTGTTTGACCCATAAGTAATGTGGGATAAAGAAACCAAGAGAAGATTTATTAAGCTTATTTAATATCTTGAAGACTTAAACCACAGACCTCATAGGTAAAAGGATAAGGCCCAACCACTACATCTATAGGCATAAATGGTTATATAATGCTAAGACTTGGCAATTGAAGTCATCATATTTAGCCAAAGAGCTAAGGAAAACAAGACTAGTTTTCCCTCTTCCTCATTTTTGAGGCTTTTGGATGCATTTTTAGCTCTCAGTGAAAACTAGGTATTTATCCTAGATTCTGAAATGATTTCAATGGTATGTTGAAAGACCTATTTTATCTTTATTAAGGCCATTTCATAAGTCTATTTTTGATACTTTTGGTCAAAAATCCACAAGATTGTGAGATTACATTGATGACAATAAGGTGGAAGGCCTGTCTGTAGGTTCTAGGAAATTTTAAAGGTTTGTTGTCAATTTGTATATAGCCTTAGAGTGTCCATTTGACAATCATGAGGGTTGGCCATGTACTCAATTTTCAAGGAAATGGATTGGTTCATATTATAATCAAACTCAAAGACATAGGCATTGATGAACTCCATTATCATGTGCTTGTCTGAGTTAATTCTATTTGTGTATTTTTTTTTGTATTTTGATTAATATTGTTAATTAATCATTATTAAATGCATAATTAGTTAAATACAACATATTAATGAAAAATTGAGCGCTTTGAGGTTTGAGACAAATATGTATTAAAAGGTCAAATTTAGTTTCACTTCCTTGAGTGTTTTCAGGAAATTATGTGATTTGATAAAAGTATCCAAGGTAAATTTTTTATGCACTCAATCAATGTAGATTTTAAGAATCAAGTTGGTATCAGAGTGGTTCTTGCCTATCATTAACATCTTTTTGGGACCTACTTAAAGCCATGGATTTGTACTCATGGATGTATTTGCCCAAGATGATTTTGATATAGGGAATGATGATATAAATGATTGTTTCACACCAAAGAGAGTAGACACAATGGATGATAGAAATAAATATGATGGTGGTGAATATGAGTGCACATCAGTGTAGATAGGATTAGTAAATCATTGAACTTTGGTAAAAAGTTGATTCTCTTTTTTGATTAGTTAGAAGAAGAGTTAGGATAGAAGAAATGTCATTAAGATGATCCCAGTACTTCAACTAGTCCAATATGTAGTCATTGCTCAAGATGTGGACATGTGGCAGAACATTGCTAGTTACAACATCTTGATCATGCACCATAGTGGTTCAAATAGAGGAACATAGGTAGAGGAAAGAATCTTGATATCCCAAGTACTATTCAGAGTTTAGAATCCCCATTTTGATAGAGGACACCATATGGACCTTTGGATATTATCTTACAATCCATGAGAGCCTCCAGACAAAGTATTCCAATCACTTTAGAGGGATGTGTCATTAGACTTATTTTTTATTGAAACATCAAAATAAGTTATTTGACCACTGACGTAGTATGTTGATTGGGATTGCCAACATTGCCACTTCTACATGCTAAAATATTTGGCATGTGGAATGGTATTATCCAAGGATGGCAACATGTTGTTTCACCTTCTAATTTATAGTTGGGAGACATTTCTTAGACATGGTGACTCTCGATATCATCCCATTAGAGATGGATGAGATGGTTTTAGTAAATTTATATCTCTTCACTCAACAAGAATCCTTTAGAGATTATGGTATAGAGCTTCACTTGGATCACACTTTGATCATGTAGTTTGAGATAGGGTAGGTCTCTAAACCTAGTCATGATGATTTCAATCAAACATCAGACTCATATGTACCATGTGACAATCAAGAACTTGAAGGAAAGTTACTTGATGATCCATAGAGTGACTACTAAAGGAGTCAAGCCCACACCAGGACCCTATATCTGGTAAGGAATCTTAGGTGTATTTTAGGTTTATTCATTTGTATATACTTATAAAACCAACATAAACAATGTGCTATTTAGGATGCATGAATAAGACCCATATGGGCAAATTGTGACATACATAATGCATAGTTGTTAAAAGACCTAAGGGGCACTATTTATATCTATATATACATGTATTATAAAAATTACAATTTGTTATGTTGTAAAAGTCACCTTTAGATAAGTATTGAGTGACAGGATTATCATACTCAAGTTTTCTTCTCACATTTTATTATACATTTTCCATTAACAATGGTATAAGAAAATTAGGGTATGCTTGTTTTTACCAAGTGTTATTCCATAGAGAATAGTTTATTAGACCTAGGAAGCACTAGGTGCACATACATACTTCTATATAAACATAATTAAGGATATGTAGTAGAAGGGGACATTGATGGAAGTGATATTATCCATGCAAAAAATCAATTGTAGCTATGTAGTAGAAGAGGATGTGGATACACATACAAAATCATAATTCTATGTAAAAGCTCAACATATCCATCTAATAGCATAGGGTTTGTGGAAGAATTTATCAATCAATTATTCCAAGTGTTGTAGGTTTAGTTATAAAACCTGAGTAGACTGATAAAAGACCCATCAAAATTCTTTAAAACCCACTAGCATTTGATAGGATACTAACTTTTAGTGTACTAAAATTCCTCTTAGTAGGGAGGATTGATCCAAGAGGATCCACATTCACTCTAAGATAGAATTAATCAAATTATAGATTGATTGATGGTAAAATGTAGATCTAATTGAGATATTTATAATGTAATTTTAATGGGTCAATTTTGAGCCCATATGTGTAAGATATCATGCATTGAAGTTCTAGATCAACAGGGCAAAAGGTGACACAGGGTGATGTGGCATAATCCTATCTCATCAAATGGTCTAATCATTTTGTGAGACATGGAAATGTGCTTGTGAAATAAAAATAATCAGGTTTCAATATTTTGTCTTTGACAGGCATATGTAGATGGAATAAAAAATAGGTTAGCTATAGGGACCATAGTTTATGGAGTCCACTTTTGTCTCAAAAGGGGACCCTATCACCAATATAGCTATAGAACATCCAGTCAGTTAGACATCAACAAGTGTGGAATAATAATTGATCCATGTGGTAGGAACTCAAGCCACCATTCTGTTTTCCACCACTTCATTTCTCCATAGTAAAGAAAAATTGTTTAATACTTAATGCCAAATCAAGCCTGAGTTGTGATGTTGACCCAAGTTGGAACATTGAACCTATGTTGAGAAGCAGAGACCCAAGTTGGGGTCATCATAGCCTAAGTTAGAGTATCAATTTGAGTTGGGAGTAAATTCACCTTGGATGGAAACTTAACCTAGGTGGGATCCCAATTCACTATGGATGCCAATTGAACCCAGATGGGCTAAATGAGCCTAAGTTGGATATAATGGAACATGATCCAGGTTCTATATTTTAATTTGAATGGGTAAAATTATGCATTATAGTTTGGGATAAATTTAACATGAAAACCATGCTATCATGGAGATGGTAAAAACCACCAATTCCCAATATATTCCACCTTCACATGCCAACCAACTGAAGATTCTATCTCATGATGCCAAGTTTGACATGAAGGTTCCATGCCGAGTTTGGGACATGACACATCTATGTCCATGTCAATGTATACATATAGACATTACCCAAAAAAAAAATCATGGTATATAAATACTAAATAAATCACCCAACATTTCCAAATATGCTTTTAAGGCTATATTAAATGAACAATTTTTGACCCATGAGCAATGTGGGAAAATGAAACCAAGACAAGCTTTATTAAGCGTATTTACTATCTTGGAGTCTCAAACCACTGACCTTATAGGTAAGAGCATAAGGCCCAACCACTACATCCATAGGCATAAGTGGATATATAAATTTAATGCTTGGTAATTGAAGGCATCATATTGAGCCAAAGAGCTAAGGCAAACAAGACTAGTTTACGTTATTCCTCATTTTTTAGGCTTTTGGATGCATTTTTAGCTATCAGTGTAAACTATGGATTTGTCCTAGATTCTGAGGCGATTTCAATGTTATGTTAAAATAACTATTATTGATTTGTTAAATCCATTTTATAAGTCCATTTTTAATACTTTTGGTGGAAAATCCATAGGATTGTGAGATTGCATTGATGACGGTAAGGTGGAAGGTCTGTCCGTGGGTTTTAGGGATTTTTGAAGGTCTATTTCTGATTTGTATGTAGTCTTAGTATCCATTTGATAATTTTGAGGGTTGTACATGTACTTAATTTTAAAGGAAATAGATTGATTCATATTATAAGTGAACCTAAAGACATAGGCATTGTCAAACTTTGTTATCATGTGCTTGTCATGATTGAATCTATTTGTGCATTCTTTTTCTACATTTTGATTAATCTTGTTAATTAATCATTATTGAATGAATAATTATTCAAATACAACATATTAATGAAAAATTGAGCACTTTTGAGTTTGAGATAAATATGTATTAAAATGTCAAATTTAGTTTCATTTCCTTGAGTGTTTTCAATAAATTGTGTGATTTGACAAAAGTATACAAGGCAAACTTTTTATCCACTAAATCAGTAAAAAATTTATGGATCATGGAATGATGACATATTTTGCCTTTTAACATTAATACTAATCTGATTTCAACTTCTTGAATAATTTTTTGAGTGTGCACGTGATGTATGGTGATGAAAAGTGTAAATTATCTATCCTTTCGTCCCTTATCCTTTCATGTTTGTGTAATATTTCATGTTCTAACAAGTCATATGAAGTGTTGTCAAGTTTATGAGCCTATCTTCTAAGTGTACAATGAGCCTTAATGTTTATAACTAACCTATGGTTTACTTACCTTGGATAACACTCATTCATCTCACTTCCATATGAAAATACTCATGTTAGAATCCATAGGACTTAGAAGTTAGTTTATGTGCTTTATTTCTTAGTGGAGTAAATTATGATGGTCATGTGGAAGACATATTGGTGCATCATCTCTTTTATATTAGGTTCATTTTGTGAAAATTATAACTATTTTACCATAATCAAGCATTAACATAGGTGAAATCACTTCAAGATACATTCAAGGAGATAACCCTTAAATCTAGGAGGCTCACTTCCACTATAGGTACACCCTTATACCTAGAAGTGTTCCCATGTTTCCCAAATCTCAAAGAGGCTTGAACACCATCTTCTAGGGTGAGAGATTTTTTGACAACATTTATGTTGTTTTGAAACCAAAAAAAATCATTGATGTTATTCATTTTACATTGACACAAACCATGCGCAAAATAAAAAAAAAGGAAATATGTGGTTCAATGATACTAGAGCAAGTAAAAGACACCCCAGAAACCTGAATTCCATAATGCCACACTAAAAGAGAGATATGCAAACAAATTTTAGGGAATTTAAAAACAAAATTAGTTAATTATGTTGTATTTTTATTGATTTTTTTAGTACATGTAAATGGAAGTGGAACCACACAAAAATATATCCCTCCTATCCATCCCAACCTACAAAAACCTCTTATCCATCCTCACTCACAAGACCCTCATATCCTTCCTCACTCAAAAAAACCTCTTAGCCCTCATGTATTTCCTCAATCCCCCTAAGGTATTAAATAGGATTTATCATCCCATATCATTGAATACAAAATCAAACTTGAGATTTTGATTAGTACATTAAGGGATACTTGTGTAAATAACCCCAACCAAATTTCTATGGTAAACACATTATAGATATTATTAGGTGGAATTGACTCACTAACAGGTCAAATTTATAGGTGGGTTATGTATACAAATAGATGTAGGGAATAATATTCCAAAAAATTATCTACAACCATTATTAAAGATAAAAGTATAACCAAAGCCCAAATTTATTCCCTATTCATTGATGTGAAAACTAGTGCACTCAATATTGATCGAACAAATTTTTTGGGGCTGATGGTGGATGGTATTTGATCACTCAACTTGTAACAATAATGAGGTTCCCAATGTAGCTTTCGAGAATTTTTTTTTTTAGTTTGTCCTAAATAAGGTTACAAATTAATTTTATTTATCAGATTTCTATGACATAGGAAAGGGCTCTACATAGGATAGGCTAGGTGCACATCATACACCTAATCAACTTGTGAGAGTATTTATCAACAAACAACATCCTCCTAAGACTCTACACTATAAATTCAAGGATAATGTATATATTGATGCTTTACATGCACTTAATGTAATTAATAACACCCTTGTTCATCATACAAGCCAAGTTTCTCATACTCCTACTAATGAGGGTGGATATGACAAGGCTTTATCTAGAACTTTTGGCCAATAAGATTGTTATTGTAGATCATGTGGTGTTATATGCACTAGGCCTGAGGATGAGGAGGATTTCATTTAACACACTCATGGTGGTAATTATATGGGCCTAGATGATATTGACCTCATGATGTTCTAATTGTATATACAACTTCCTATGTAGATTTAATATTTTATTTATTGGCAAAAACTATTCGACTTGTTAAATTTTAATAATTTGTACAATTTAAAAGGTAATAATTAATTTTCATTTAGAAATATCGATAATGTATATGACTTTTCTTTTTGTAGTAGGATTTTGGATGCCACATGAACACATGTGTTGTCTCTACTATGCATGTATATACCTATAAGGAGGTGATTTTTAAAAATTAATTAAGTTACGGTTCATTGTACATGTATGTTGTTGTATATATGTTAAAGTGACTAACAATGATAATTTTTTATTTGGTTGATTACCATACTAGATACTCCACCATCTATTCTAGGAGTAAATATAGGTGTTGTTTCTTTGATTTCATCTAAATAGAAACTCATAGAGGTACATGAGAGTTATTGTAATGTTTAAGTGTAAATATGTTTGTGTGTTTTTTAATTGTCCTCTATACTTGTGCAAGTACATGATGCACAAAAAAATTATCTATGTAAACTTTTTTAGAAATGTCTTTTGGTCATGTTGAAATGATTATCAGGCATGACATGGTAAGTTGATAATTTAATTTTTAAATTTTTCTATTATATTTCAATGATATAGTTAGTTGACTTAAATTTTTATGAGCTAAATTTAAATTTGAGCTCATATGGATTTTGTGTTTTGGTTTGGTTTATTATTGAATAGTTGGAATACAATACAATAGTTAATGTGATGCAAGTAGACCAATCCACTTTCCCAAACATATTCAACTATGATACTTTATCACACTTAACCACTCTATTACTATCCAATCTAGACTAACATAGGCCTCTTTTAGGTTTCTAATTAGGTCTACAACTTACCTCTATTCACAATAAAGAGGTAATATTATTATATTGTTATTTTTAAGACCAATGAGATCATTATTTATCTTCTATATCTGTTTTAAAACTCTCATGGATGTATTCCAAAATTCTTTAACCTTATTAATTCTTGAATTTCTTTATATGATAGTTAGTAGTGTTCTTGACCTATATACAGGTTTGCAAGGTCTACAAATACCATAATTTATTTTTAATACACTTTATAAATTTTAAAACACCTCAATTACATTAAACTACCTAATTATATCTACATTACATGTTTTAGGCATTTGACATTTGTATTTTAAGAGTTAGGGTATCTGTTGGCTCTCTAAACATGAGTTTTAGGTCTATATTTAGACCTTTAGCTACACAATCCTCAATACCTATTACTATAGATTTGAATTTAACATAAAACCTCTTAAATATTTTTTAAAATACATTTTTATCATTACCTAAAGTTTCAAAACATTTTTGGGGTTAAAACTCTTTTGAGAAGAATTTAAATATCATAAACCCTAGATTGAGTTTATGTAGTCCTATTATTATCCGAGAGTAATCAAATAGGTTTTGATATTATTTTTATATTTTAGGTCTATATTTAGACCTTTAGGTACAAAATCCTCAATAACTATTACTATAGATTTGAATTTAACATAAAAACTCTTAAATATTCTTTAAAATACCTTTTTCTCATTACCCAAAGTTTCAAAACATTTTTGGGGTTAAAACTCTTTTTAGAAGAATTTAAATATCATAAACCCTAGATTGGGTTTACGTAGTCCTATTATTAGTTGAGAGTAATAAAATAGGTTTTAATATTATTTTTATATTTATTATTAAATTATTTTCATATTATAAACATATTTTATATTGTAACTTTCACTGTCAATTGGATTTGATCCTTGTTTTTTCTTGAAAACACAAGAAAAGACTTTTACCTTAGTTGAGTTTGTCTTTAACCCTGCAAACCAATAAGGGACAATTTATTTCATTATAAAAACCTTAGTTCCTTTAAACCACTTTAAACACCTATTTTTTAATCTCTTCCTACTATCTACAAAATTTCATAGAATTTTATTGATTAGTCATTGACCTATAAGCTTTTGATCTCTAAAAATCCCCATTTTAGGTCTTTATACAGACCTACCTAGAAATGGTCATCAATATCTCTTTTTATAATGAATTAAAAACATTTTAACCACATAAATATATTAAATTACCATATATATCATATCCCTATCAAATTTATTAGGATTTGACTGGTTCTTTTGAGATTTATAACGCTTTTAATGAACTAAACCTTAAATTAGGGTATTTTTATATGTCATATTTTCAAGGCCTAGCATAAAGGTAAATTTCAATGTTTATCTCTATTTTTTATCAATTAGATACTTTACTATCCTATTATATCATTCACCTAACCTTTCCAACCACTTTTGGTGCTTGAACAGACTCTTAATTTCTAAAACAATGAATATTTCATCGATTATTATAGTTTTAACTAAGAGTATAGACCGAAGAGCATAAATATTGATAAATATCAATTTTAAATGACCTTAAAAGGTTAATTTAATATTAAATATACATTAAAATATTTTATTATACTTCTAAAATCATTCATCAAGCCCTATAATCATGAAAGTATGTAGAGATACATTTATTTTTCAGACTGTGTCACAAAAATTAGTATTTGTAGACCTTTATAACTTGAAAAACACCATAAAAGTGTGAGTTAAGTTTAAATAGATATCATAATATAATATTAAAAGTATAAATGAGCATAAATTTATTCATTTAAACCCTATTTATTCATATGACCTTTGAGTACATATACTCTGACCTCTGGAGGTCTTTGGTAGAATTTTCTCTAGGCCTTCTCATAGACCTACTAGTTCCTTCGTGTTAATTTATTTAAACTCTATTGAATTTATTAGATCCTAATATATTTTATTGAACCTTATCAACTACTAAAAATATGTATAATATCGATATGGTCTTCTTTCAAGATAAAAAATCACTCTATTAACCTTATCTCTATAACAAATATGCTAATATTGATTTCATCCTATGTTGCATGAGTCTAGATGAGGCTTATAGAATATTTAAATTGAATTTAGGGTTAAAATAAATTTACCCCAAGTTAATTGATCCTAAATATCCTTTGAATAATTATCATGACCTTTACAATAATCTAAAACTCCTCCAAAGTGCATTATCAAGTTTAAAATCTTAAATGGACATTTCTAGTTTCAAGACATCAAATTAAAAATCCATCACTTATAACACCTAAATATGTGTAATTTGAATTCTTTCCACATATCCATGGACTTATAGTCCATGTGGAGTCCTTTTTATGAAATAAATTAGGACTTAACCAACATTGATAAGAAATGTTGTGAAGATGCAAGTCGTAGTTGGAGATCTCTATTTATTGGGCTTCATGGTGGAAAAATAGCATTACCACCATGCCAAGGGTGGATATTAACCTAAATTAATACAATATTTTCATAGGATTATGATCAATTAGGATAAAAATCACCCATTATAGTCTCAAGATGACATGTCCCTATAAGGCAAAATTATTATTTTTATGTAAAGTTTGGATATTCATAAAATATAAATAGTAATTTGTATCCACAAACTAAAAGAAACATCATGTTCATGTTTAATTACTATTATTTCACCTTGAATAGATTTGATTTAAAATCATCTATGAACTCATGGTAGTGGATTTGATGATTAGTCCTAAAATATAATTTTTATATAGTTAAGAGATAAGTTTTTTTGTCTATAATAGGTATTTCCACTTTTGGTACCTCTACCTATAAATACATCACTTATAAAACCTTGATATGTGTAATTTAGATGTTTTACCATATCCATGGACTTAGAATCAATGTGGATACCTTTTTCCAACAATTTTTGCCTTAAACAACATTGACAAAAAAATGTTGTCAAGATGCAAGACATAATTGGATATCTTTATATCTAGGGCCTCATGGCTGAAACATAGCATTTCCACCATGTTGGGGGTAACTATTAACCTCTAGGACTAAATACTTGGCATCTAAGTAAATTCAATTAGGAAATAGAGCACGCATTTTAGCCTCAAGATGACATGTCCCTAGAAGGCAAAATTATTAGTTTTAGACAAGCATTGGACAAGCATGAAATGGAAACTATAAGTCATATCCATGAAACAAAAGAACCATCACATGAGTTTCAATTTATTATAATTTAACCCTGAATCCCTATAATTTCAAATGATCAATAAAATCATGGCAAAGCATTCAATGATCAGTCCTAAAATGCAACTTTTATGTAGTTAAAAGACATGCTATTTACCTCCAATAGACATTTCCACTTATGGAACCTCCACTTTTAAACCCATCACTTAAAAAGCCTTAAGATTTAAATTTACATGTATTCCCACATCTAAAACCTTTAAATCCATGTGGATACCATTTTTTTCAATAATTATAGCCTTAAGTAACATTGACAAGAGGGGACTTGAATTTGGATAAGATGAATCATGGACTCAGGTCATATGAAGAAACTAATGGATGTACCCCTAAATGACTAGAGGTGACTTGAATTTTAATAATATGAGTAAGGGAATTGGGTCTTATGATGAAAACCTTAAGGGTTTGGAGGATAAGTATCTAGAAGATCCAAAACTTCTCATAGATGGCTAAAACACATCACACTATTGTAAATCTTTCTAGTTAATTTGGGATAATAATGATAGCAAGTCTAGCTAGAGTGAATTTGAGATAAATAGAATGGGTTTTCCAAATATAATTGATCCAAAAATTTAGTCAAAAGTCATAATAAAATGAAAGAGTTTGGGCTGCCCTATAGGTCAGTGGATTTGTGGGCTTTATGGAAAAAATTGAAGGTTTGGATAGACATTTTTCTTCCTATTTTCAAAGGCTTTGGAGGATAGATCAGTGACCATCAATGGAGTCAATTTATAAATCACAAAGGAACTTATCTCCTATGTGACTAGACTGGCAATTGAGAATACTAAGATTTACTACACTAAAAGAGACTTCAAACCTAATAAATAAGCATTCCTAGAGGAAGGTGAGAAATTAGAGTAGTTACACAATGGATTTGATAGCAAACATATTCCTAGGCCATTCACAAAGGTATATTTTCATTTAATTCAATATATTACTTTATAAGGAAGATATAATTTGGTGACATGGTCTATCTTCAAAATGTTAAACTATTTTAGACATGGACTTCTTTTTAGTCTCCCTTTCTTTATCCTCAAATCTATGGATGTGTCTATAATAAAATTTAAGCATGGAAATTACTCCAATCCAAGGCATGAGGGTAATTTTAATTATTTATAAGTAAATTAATGAATCAAATTATGTCTAACATCTCTTAGAAATAATAAGAGAAGCCTGAGGAGGGGCGTTTAGATATCAGGAAGGTTAAAAAACTTTGGATAAAGTATCTAGGCAACCTAAGTAGGGTCTCAAGGAGCAAGGAAAATTGTGTTGAGAATGTTATTCTCAAGAATTTGAAAACAAATGAAAAATACCATGACACCATTAAAAAAAATATTCACAAGTTCGTTAGAAAATCTAAGGCACAACAAATAAAAATATAGGAAATAAGGGAACAAAGGTGTAAAAGAGTTATAAAATAAGAGGGGTGAGGAGACTATCATTGATATGGAAAGGGACAGTGTGGAGATGGAAGAGATTAGGAAGGAGATGGAGAAGGAAAGTAATCATAACCAAGAAAAAATTATAATAGAGAATCATAAGGGTATTGGGGAGACTATAGATACTTTTTTGGAGAAAGGGAAGACATCCCTAAATCACAAAGATCAGAATAAGGATTTCAATAACCTAGTTTCTTCACTCAAAAGAAAGCAGATCACAAATATAATCATGGAATAAATTTACCTTCAAAAATCCATAATGAGGTGGCTTATGTGTGAGATTACTGAGCTGAAGGGTAAGGTGAATGTGTTTCAATAATAAATTGCAAAGATTATAAAAACTTCAATAGATAGGGAGGAGGATAAATATATTCATGATCTAAATTTTAGAGTGGAGGTATCAAAATATTTTATAATGAAAATCTACGTAATAAGATTAGTTTTCTTGTTAATTTAAACAAGGCTACAATGTATGAAGGTATCCAAAATATTGAAAACTTTGGGAAAATATCAAAGAACATTTTTAACTCAACTATGTAGGTAAAGGTAAGGTCAAGAAGGGGAAGAGAAGGGATTCTCAATACACTATAGACCATGAAATATTATTGATGCAAATTTATATGAATCTCAAGAAGATGAATGCATGATAAGAAGATGTGTCTGGAAGCTCAAAATTATATTAATGTCTTTATTGTTCTATGGTTGTATTAGGGCTATTTTTTAGTTATTCTAGATTATGTTAGTCTTTGTTTCCTTTAATTTATTGATTAGATTATTATTGATTTTTTACTTGATCTTATCCTAAGGTTTGGGGATCCTAGTTAAAAAAAATCCACCCTTTAACCTAAATAAAAAAACATTGACGAAAAATGTTGTCAAGATACAAGTCATAGTTAGAGATATCTATCTTTGGGGCCTTATTTTTGAAAACTAGCATTGAAATATGTTGGTGGTGTCAATTAACCTCGAGTATCACATTATTTGGATATGATTATCCCTTATTATGGGATAAATCACATATTTTTCCCTCAAGATGAGATGTCCCTATAAGGAAAAATTGTAGTTTTTAAGGCAAACCTTAGACATGCATAGAATAGAAACTGTAAGTCGTATCCATGAACCAAAAGAACCATAAATTGTATGTTAAATTAGAATAATTTCACCTTGAATCCTTAATATTAAAAATCATGTGTTATTTTTTAGTAGAAGATTTAGTGATTATTCTTATAATATAACTTTTATGTAGTTAAGAGACATGTTCTTTTCCTCCAATAGACATTTCCTCTTCCAAAACCTTCACTTCTAAATACATCACTTAAAACACCTTAAGATGTTCAATTTACATGCTTTTCCACATCTATTTTTGGAAGCACAATGACTGAGGGGGGGGGGGAGGTGTATCAATCTCTTAACACTTTTTTTCAAATGTACTTGAACACCCCTTGAACCATCAAACCAATATAAAGATATAATAATGCATAAAGAGTCATCCACATGAGCATAACAAAATAAACACACATATGAGTGGAAAAACGTTAAGGGGATGAAACACCACTGATATATACAAATGTAATATATTCTTATAAGTAAAAATATCAAATTTAGTGAATCACTAATTTCACATGGAGTACCAACCCCAACTAGCTAAGTACCAACCTATCTAGGATTTAGAAAGTACTCACTTGCAAGGAGGCACCAACCCCCTAGATGACTCAACACCAAATCAACCACTTAATTTTTTTATCACGTTTAGATCACATTTTTTCTCAAGAAACTGATGATGGCCACCTCTTCAGATCTTCACACTCTTATCCCTCTCCAACTTCCTTTTAGGCCTCTTCACTCGACTAGCCCTCTTTTTTATTTGATTAGGTCTTATGACCTTGATTTTCATACATAGTAACCCTATTAGATATTAATTATAGTTTATATTCACCCTTATGATGATATAAAATACATACTTAATTTATTCAAAGTACTATATCCTTCACTTCAACTCCCTCATCCTCTAACTAATCAGTTAGGCCTATTAGGCCATGTTCTTATACTAAGCTCTTGATTATACACATCTTTATCATCCATACACACTTTTGAACGTATATGTTTAATAAAATAGGTCTTATTACATGAAAAAAACATTAATCACACATTAAAATAGGTTGTTCATAGCATATAGGATAAAAACCTCTTTTAGGCTTTAAGGAGACCTAATTCAATTAGGTCTTCATTAGCACATGTTACCCTTTGATATTCTTAGAGAACTTTAAAAATTAATACACTATATTAAAAATTAATATTACAATAAAATAAACACATAATAATGTCATATTATTTCCTTGACATATATTATCTCCAACCACCACTTGAAGCATGCCATTAGTAACGTTCACAATTAGGCCTATGTATACCCATATAGTCTATCTTGAACTACTAAATATAAAACATCAATTAGATAAAGAAACATGGAAATAAAACATATAAATAAAATATTAAATACCTAAAAAAATTCATAAAGTGAATTATACTTCATTACATAAATCAAAAGGACTCAAAAACACTCCTGCAACTTGCTCACTTAGAACTACCATTTTTCCTTAAAGACCAATCATGGTGATTTTAACCTTGAAAACCTGAATGACCACTCTAAAAGAATTTTTATGAATTTTTATGATACTATGATATAATTATACCATTTTTATATAGGAATATAATATGGTTAAATTTAAATATTGTTCTTGTATACCAATCTCATAACCTCAATGTACACAGACCTCACTAAGATAGACAAGTCAACTTGTGAGCAATTTTTTGCTATATGCAATGATCTCCAAAACTTATATCAAAAATTAAAATGTATTAAAATTATTTAAAAATATATTCATTCACTTGGATTCATCCCTATTCCATGATATCACAACCCCAATCAACTTCTCACTGTTGCCTTGATTTCTCACTATTTCCATAATTAGGACTGTTAGCAACTGTTCAACTTGGATGACTAGTTTTGATCATATAAGAGATATAATATATATATATATATATATATATATATATATATATATATATATAAAACACCATGGACATAAAATAAAAGTCTCAAAAATTTTCCTCCATCCATTTATCAACTTTCGCTTCATCAAATCTAACTTCTACAACAAATTTTTGAGAAACTAGCACTTTCTTATAGGGTCTACTCACATACCTGACAATCCAATCACACCTAAAGGTTCTTGGGAGAGTTTAATACAATCTAAAATAACTTAAATATCCATACCAATATATTATGATCACTTTATAACAAATTTTTCATATTGGGTCACTATTAAGGTTATTTGAAGGTTTAAACCATCTTTAATGATCATTCATAAATCATAGCCCATTAAACTATAAACTAATGCATGAAATTTTGATATAATACCATTAAAAATATACCATTAATATATTATTTTATCATGTATAAGTTACATGTGCCAATGAACACTTAAAGTCCTTCTTAGGTTGAGAACCCTTCATTTTATGCATTTGAGAGACCTCAAAACAACTTTTCATGCCTTTTACTTCAAACCATGAACTAAAAATTTGTGAAAATTACTGGAAAAAATATAAAATAGATATTAAAACACTCACCTATCCATAATTTACTTGGAAATAGAACCTCATACCCTAATAGGCCATATACTCTCTCATTATTTCCCTATACCTTGACCTACAAACAACATTATTCATTGAAAGTGACTTTATATCAATTTTACAAGATATCAACACATAATATAAATGATATAAAACATCATAAAATTATAAAACACTTCCATATATCCTTAATATGCCTTGTAAACACCTCATGACACCTCATTAGGTTAGGCAGGGTCTAGAATTAGTCTAGTTATAGACTTGGACTTAAGGTATTACCCCTATAGGCTCACCTTGAAACTCTATTGAGTGATAAAATGATTCATATTCATTTTAAATAAACTTAATACATAATATTACACATACGTGCATCCATATCACCAAGCCACCATGCTCAAACCTTCTCAATAGGATTTTACATGTCATGAATACTGTCATGACTAGGCTTCTCAAATATTTGAAACTTGAAATCTGACCTTGAAATTCTCCTTGATGCTTATAAACATTATTCACATGAATTAAATTATCCTAAAATAATTTCATACCTTTAAATTATGTTATAAATAAATAACATTCTTTAATCACCTCATGAACACCTTTCTTAAGAACCTCTGACGTCAGTGACAACATTAATACCAAACCTCAACAATAGGAATAATTTTTAAGAATATCCCCCTTTGAAATTAATGGTAGAACATACTATAAACTGATAATTCTTGTCTCCTCATTATGGTCTTTCTCCCCCTTTGACATAAATGACAAAGTTATGTTTTCATCTTCTTCGATCACACTCCTTGTAACCAAAATACTCAACACATAGGACTTTGAATTTATGAGACATAATAAAAACATGCTCCCCTATCTCCATGCATACCTTCTTGGAAAAAATAACCTATTCTTGGAGATAATGAACCTTATTATTTCCCCTATGTACTTTGGATTCTTCAATGATTGCTAGGAGAAGGAATTACGCCTAATTCCCATCTTAGGTGTTCAAAATTTACCTTTGAAAGTGGTTTGGTCAAGATGTCTACAATTTGATCTTATGTAGAAACATACTCAAGTATGATATTTTTGTCACTTACATAATATCTTAAAAAATAATATTTTATGGTAATGTGTTTGATCCTTAAGTGCATGATAATCTTCTTTGAGATGCTTATATCACTTGTATTACTATAATAGATAGGGATAAGACCAGCATACTCCACATTTTAGTCTTATAGGGTCTATCTCATACATAAGACCTAAGCACAACATAAAGCTACTAAAATGTACTCATCCTCATAAGTGGATAATGCTATTGATGGTTGATTCTTTCTTATCCATGAAACTAGAAACCTAACTAAGAATAAAGCTCCTCCACTGGTACTGTTCCTATCATTTATACTTCCTACCTAGTTTAAATTTGTGTAGGCTATCAAATTAAACTCCTTATTTCTTGGATACCACAATCCATACTCCATAGTCCCCTTGAGATACCTAATTATTATTTTGACTAATTGATAATTATTCTCCTTTGGATCTACTTGAAATCTTCCCACAAGACCTACTGCTTGTATGATATCAGGTCTAGAAACTATGGTATATAACAAAATTATAATCATTGACCTATATGATATCTGATTAAAATTTAAAGACTCATCTTCTTTGTTAAAATTATAACCTATGATCATGGGTGTACTAAATACCTTTCAATCTTCCATCTCAAACTTCTTTAACAGCTCTCCTATGTACTTGGCTTGTGAGATGAATATACCTTTTTTAGATTGAGTGATTTGAAACCAATGAAATAATGATAGTTCTCCTACCATGGACATCTCAAACTATTTATTCATCACCTATGCAAAGGCCTTGGTCATGTTCTCATTATTTCCACCAAAGATCATCCACATAGATAGCTACTATCAACTAATGGTCATCTTCTATCTTGATGTATATATTACTATCTACAGCTCTTTTTTTGAATCTTTGATCCAAAATATACCTATCTAACCTAGCATACCAAGATCTAGAAGCTTACTTTAAACCATAGATATCCTTTTTCAATTGAAAAACTTATAATTTATGATTTGATAGTAATAACCCCTCAGGTTGCTCAATCTACACTTCCTCTTCCAAATTCCCATTCAAGAAGGTAGATTTGACATCCATATGGTATACCTTGAATCCTACATATGCTAGAAAAAATCTAATCGCCTCCAATATTGTTACTAGTGTAAAGGTTTTCTAAAAGTCTACCCATTCAACTTGTACATATCCCTTACATACCAATCTATCCTTTTTCCTAGTTACTTCTCCATATTCATTCAACTTGTTTCTAAACACCCATTTTATGCTAATGACAATCTTGTCTTTAGGCATATGAACTAGTTCCCAAGTTTGATTCTTTTCTATTTGGTCTAACTAATCATTTATATAACCTATCCAAAATATATCTTTGTTTGATTCTATAAGGATCTTAGGTTCAATCTTGGATAATATATCAACATTTTTTTTTATTTAGATTACTTACCAGTCTTCTCCTTATTTGCATACTTGCATTCTTATTGCCAATGTTTTGAGATTTAGGGTGATCTATTTGAATTTGTCTTGAAGGTCATTTTGAATCCTATCTATTTTCAACTTATTCTTCCTCATCAACCTCTATAGTCTCATATTTATTATTGAATTCCATATTCCCTAAAGTGTCCTTTGACTATGAGTATTATTTCCTTATCTCATCAATCTTCATTGGTGTTTTCCACTATCTTTTATTGCTTGTTGTTTTAAAATATATAGGTTGAGCTCATTAATTAGTATCCTAATAATATGCCTTCATTAGATATGGAATACTTTCCCAAGTCTTCATCATCTCTTTTGATGAAATATTTGCTCCCAAACACTCTAAATTTTTCCACATTGATAGGTCTTCCCTTCCATAGTTCAGAATGAGTCTTATTTCCATTAGTACTTATATATTATCTATTCAAAATGTAGATTTAAGTGCTTAATTCCTTTCTCCAATATCCATCAGATAATATAGACTCATTTATCATAGTTGTATCCATCTCTTGAACTATCCTTGTATTCCTTTCCACTACCCCATTCTGCTAAGGTGTCCTAGCTACTAAGAATTATCTCATTATTCCATGAACCTCACAAAAGTCATCAAAATCATTGGATCAAAACTCTCCTATATCAGATCTTAGGTACTTGATCTTCCCATTCTTCTCATTCTCAACAAGAGACTTGAATACCGTGAACTTGTCAAGAGATTCTAACTTTTCTTTCAAGAATACAACCCAAGTTAATTTTATGTAATCATATATGAGTAACATGAAGTAGATATCTCCTTAAATGATTTGAATTCTTGAAGGCCCATAAACATGGTGTGTATTAACTCCAAGGGTATTATAGTAGATTAATCCTTGTAATTGAACCTTATTTTATTTTTATTACCATGTTTAAAGATTTATAAAGTATGTTTTTAGGCTTGGTGATCTTAGGCATGTTCTTCACAAATATATTAGTGCTAATCTTGACAAAATTGTCAAATTTTAGGTGACCTAACCTTTTGTGCCATAGCCAAATTTCATTTATCTTGCTCGTGAATTATATCTCCTTATTGATCTCATTTAAGACATATAGGTTGTTCTTAGTCCTCTTAGCATTGGCAATTAGCCTTCATGATTTACCTTTCCTTATCTAACACCCTCTATCATGAAAGTTTAGTGTATGTCCTTTATTGTAAATTTGACTTACACTATGTAGGTTATGTTTCAAACCTTTCAAATACAACACATTTTGTGGCTTGGTTTTCCCGTTATCCAAACTCAAGACACCCTTACCAACTATATTGGTAGTTGTGTTGTCTCCAAACCTTACTATTCCTACAACATCCTTTTTCAATTAGATGAGCTTATTTATATCTCCTCTCATGTGGATTGAACAACCACTATTTATGTATGATTTTATGCTTTCATATTGAATATGAAAGTAAATCTAAGGTAGCATATAATCCTCTTTGGTCTTTTTTTCCTCCTTGGAAAATAGTCCATCTTGACTCTTGAGCTCAATATGATCAATCCTAACATGATTTGGCTTCCATAATAATTTTTATTTCTTCTCATGAATTCTAAGAGATTCATATGTCTTGTTAAATCTTGAGGTCCTTATAACTCTATTATAGTAGAATCTTTCAATGTGTTCTATATTATGACAGATGTATCAAACAATAATTTTGTACTTACCTCTTAAATTATTACTCCTTTTCTCATGGTCCCATGATGACTTATCCTTTATTACATTGGGTTTCCTAATTGGTCTTTTCATGTTGGTACTCTTGACTTGTTCTAAATTCTCACACTCTCTTTCAAACTTGCTCATCTTGTCTATGAGTTACTCATGCTCAACCTTCAAGGAATCTAGCTCTATCTTCAACTATTCATACTCAACTTATTTTAACTTAAAACTTGTGTTAACACCTTCTAATTAAATCCTGAGATCCTTGATAGTCTTCTTTTCATGCTTCAAATCATCAAGGGAACTTATGATCTTAGTTTAAATGTATACTACAAATTCTCCTTCTTCACTATCATAGTATACTTCTTCATCATACATGTTATCTTCTTCCTTTTGATCAAAATACATCTTATGCTTCTTAGGATCACCTTCAAGCCTTTAGACTTATTTCAAAGGAATAGGCTTAATACGAATTACTGGAAACACAATGACTGATGGGGGTGGTTGAATCGATCTCTTAAAACTTTCTTTCAAATGTACTTTAACATTCCTTGAACCATCAAAGTAATACAAAGATATAACAATGCATAAATAGTCATTAACATGAACATAACACAATAAATACACATGAGTGGAAAAACCTCAAGGGGAATAAAACCCACTAATATTTGTAAATGGAATATATTCTTATACTTCAAAATATCAAATTTAGGGAAGTACAAACTTCATATGAATCACCAACCATAACTATCTAAGCACCATCCTAGCTAGGCTTTAGCAAGCACCATCTTGTAAGGAGGCACCAACCCCCTAGATGAATTAGCAAAAACTTAGCCACCTTATTTATTTTATTTTCTTTAGATCACCTTGTTTCTCAACCAACTAATGATGACTACCTCTTTATCTCTTTACACTTTTATCCCTCTCAAACTACCTTTTAGGCCTCTTCACTCAACTAGCCCTCTTATTGACTTGATTAGGTCATCTGACCTTGATTTTAATAAATAATAACACTATTATATCTTAATTATAGTTTTTATACATAGTTTCTAAGGTCTATAATACCTCCTTTATCTATTCAAAGTGTTATATCCTTCGCTTCAAGTCCCTCATCCTCTAACTTATACACCTCTTGGTCGGCCATACACACTTTACCACTTATATTTTTCATGAAATAGGTCTTAATTCCTACCAAAAAAATTAATCACACATTTAAATATGTTGGTCATATCATATAGGACCAAAACCTCTTTTAGGCCTTAAGGAGACCTAATTCAATTAGGCTTTCATTAGTACAAGTTATCCTTTGATCTTCTTGGAGCAATTTAAAACTTCATACATGATAAAAAACCTTAATATGATACTAAAATATACCCCTAATAATCTAATATTAATTCCATGACATATTTTATCTCCAACCACCACTTGAAGCATGCCATTAGTAATGTTCACAATTAGGCATATATATATACCCATAAAGTCTATCTTTAACTATTGATGATAAAACATTAATTATCTAAACAACCATGTAAATATAAAATATACACATAACCTTAAATACCTTAAAAAATTTAAAAATTTAATTATACTTCATTACTCAAATCAAAGGGACTCAAAACACTTCTATAACTTTCTCACTTAGTACTATCATTTTTCCTTAAAGACCAGTCATGGTGATTTTGACCTTAAACACCTAAATGACCACTTTCAAAGAATATTGATACATTTTTATGACACTATGATATCATTATGAATTATTATATAGTAATATAATATGTTCAAATGTAAATATTGGTCTTGTATACTAATCTCTAAACCTAACTATACACATACCTCACTAAGATAGACAAGTCAACTTTTGAGAATTTTTTTGCTATATACAATGATCTCTAGAACTTTTATCCAAAATTAACATGTCTTAAAATTATTTTTTAAAAAAATTATGCACTTGGATACATCATTATTCTCTTATATCACACCCCAAATCAACTTCTCATTGCTTTCTAGGTTTCTCATTATTTCCACCATTAGGGTTGTTAGTGGTTGGTCAAATTGGATGACTAGTTTAGCTCATATTAGGGATAAAGCCTATCCATAAATCACCATGGACAAAAAATAAAAGTATAAAAAAATTTCCTCCATCCATTTAACAAATTTGAATAGGTCAACTGTGACTGTTATAGAAAAATTTGGAGAAACTAGCATTTTACTATAGGGTCTGCTCACATACCTGAAAAACCAATCACACCTAGAGGTGCTTGGGAGATTTGAATACAAACTAAAACCACTTAAATATAAATACCATTCCATCTTAATAAATTTATAATAAATTCATTCATATTGGGTCATTATTAGGGTTCTTTGAGGGTTTAAACCATCTTCTAGTCTTTATGATAATTCATAAAGCATAGCCCCTTAATCTAAAAACTAATGCATGAAATTTTTAGATAGGACTCTTAACCATATACCATTAATATATTTTTTTTAATCATGTATAGGTTATATGTTCCAATTAACACTTGAAAGTCCTTATCATGTTTAGAACCCTTCATTTTGTGCACTTAAAAGACCTCAAAACCACTCTTCATGCCCTTTGTTTCAAATTATGACCTAAAAATTTGTGAAAATTTTTGAAAAAATATAATATACCTATGAAAACAATCACCTATAAATAATTTCATTTGAAATATAACCTCATACCCCAATAGGCCATACTTTCTCTGATTGTTTGCTTAGACCTTGAGCAACAAACCACTTTAGGCCTTGAAAATGACCTTTTAACCAGTATCCAATCTCTTAAAACCTAATATACATTATATAAAACCTACTCTCATGTTCAATGACTATCATATATCCTTCATATTCCTTGGAAACACCTATTGACACCTCAATAGGTCAGGCAGGGTCTAGAACTAGTCTAGTTGAAAACTTGGACTTAAGGTCTTATCCCTATAGGCTCAAATTAAAACTCTCATAAGTGATAAAATGAATCATATTAATGATCAAGCAACCTAATATGATATTCCATGCCTCTGTGCATCCATATCACTAATCCACCATGCTCAAACCTTCTCACTAAGACTTTACATGTCATGACTAGTGTTGTGACTAGGCTTCTTAAACACTTGAAACTTGACAACTAACCTTGAAAATTTCCTTAATGATTTTACACTTGGATCACATGCCTTACATGTTCCTTAAAAAATGTCATACCTCTTAATGATTCTATCAAACAAGAACATTCTTTAATGACCTCATGAACACATTTATTAATAACCTTTGACATCAATGACAAACCTCAACCACAAGAATAATTATCAATATCCATGGCCTCAAAATCCATGTGAATACATTTTTTTATACAATTATATACTTGAGTGACATTGACAAGAAATGTTGTCAAGATGTAATCTACAGTTAGAGATCTCTATTTTCAACAACTCATGGATAAAAACTAGCATTGACACCACATTAGGGGTATTGATAAACCTCTAAGACCACATTATCCACATCTGATTATGCCAAAGTAGGAGACAAATCACCCATTTTAGCCTTAAGATGACATTTCCCTTTAAGGCAAAATTATTTCTTTTTAGGTAAAATTAAGGATCTTGAGGACTCCAATGTTATCCAAGATCATTTGAGGCCATATTCCCACCCTAAATAAAGATTCAAGATCTTATAGGTTGTCTTTCCATCTAAAAAAACTATCCAAAGACATGATTTGGATAGAAAATGGTTAAAATCAGTCTTCAAGGAGGCTAAAAGTGCCATAAGTTCTAGTCATCAAAATTTTTTTAAACATTATGTGTAGGTGATCCAAGTTTTTCTCAAGGTAATAAAGTTTTTTTCAATATTTTTAGGCTAATCTATGATGGATTTATAGGTCACTATGTACAAGTAGGCCTTGTTTTAATCCTAATTGATTGAGTGGGTAGCTAGTATGGTCTCACCAAGGATAAAGGGATTAAATTTGAAGGATACATTAGATTAAAAAGGTGATAAGACTTAAATGATATGTTTTTCACTTTAATTCCACACTCAATATGGATATATGGCCTTAATGATAAACATCAACACTCCTACAAATGAGTTATTCAATGTATGAAGGAGTGTGCAAGTGAAGGGTCACACGTATAATCAATCTCATGCAAGAATCATCAAGTGTATATAAAGTGAAATAGTCAATTATATACATGAATTGAAATCTTATCTTAGATGAAATAATATGCAATTCTCTAGTAATGGTGCCAACCATGTGAAGGTGGAATCTAATTTGGAACCACTAACCTACAAAAAATATGTTAATATGTAATTAAATTAAAATTTATATGTAATACCTAAGAAATAAATAAAATTTGATAAAAATATACACATTTAAATTTGAAAATTCAACATACCTTTGGATTTAAATATAAGGAACCCGTAGGATTTACTCTATTATTTATAGTATCAATAATTTCTTCATGATTAGATTTATGGACCTTCTATAAAGGCATTTTTAATGACCTACCCTAATATTTATGCAACTAAAAATTTGTTCTAAGAACCAAATTTAAATTGTGGATTATCTTCCTGGGTAGTTCATAGTATTCAAAAAACCATACATTTGAATTTTGTATATGATATCATCAAAGTGAATTCTAGTAACTACCATAGACCCAATAGGACAGTGAATGTTTTCCCCATCTATGACCACAAAATTTAATTTTTAGTTTTCCTCTACACACCAACACAAGTAATATTTTGTATCCTCCTCATTATCATCATATTTAATAAATTCATTAACATTACTTACATTTAAAAATAAAACATGATTAGTTTATATATTTACCAAATTTGTTACATGAAACACATATTAAATATATGGTACCTAGTTTCACCAGATCAAATACATAGTCAAAATCATGTGATGATGTTAGCTTTGTATGTTTTAATGATAGTGTAACTTGATAATTTTTAATTATAATTATAGCCATATAAATCCATTCATCCACCCATTCTTATGGCTCACACTTGTTCTAAACAAATTCAATGCATGCAGAATAAAAGCATTACATGTGCCTTGTATGAGCCATACAAGAACCTATGTTTGAGATATAAAATGAATGTAACTCACTTGATCATATTACTATCATAAAATCTTCATGGCTTACCAATTTTTCATCCTCCATCATCCAAATATATATATAAATAATGGAATTTTGTTGATAACCATGGACCATATTTGCATTACACCATTCAACTATGTTTTTTGCATCTATCAAATCAATGACCTTTTTAAAATTTAAATATTTTCTTGTAATCACACTTTCGACATGTGATATTTAACCATAATGATCCCATTTTCCATGGATTACTTAATTAAAACTCAAAATATATTGTACACTAGTGGTCACATGCATCCTACTCAACTAGTAGAACATTCATGTATTCTTAAATTGTGATGTGCAGTTATCTGACCAAATATAATTTTGATTGAATGTAATGTTCCTTTCAATAAACTTAGCATTTAATATTTGACAAAAAAATTTAACACATTCCTATGTTTTCAATCATCAATGACATATAATTGGTACTCCCTTAATATTTTAATCATGCTATATATTGTTAGGTGAATGCATGAATCCTATAAGCACAAAAAGGGAAACCTATAATAAATTTTAGTATTGTGAATTAACCTCTATTTACGGTTTCAATGTGTAATTATCTAGAAATTCAACTAATCAATAAATATTACTAAGTAATAATGTGTCCTTAACTTTTATTGTTCATCTAGCCATCGAATTCTGTGTGACTGCCTTGTAGATTCACATATAATTTCTTCCCTAAATTTAGAAAAATGTATTTTTTGTAAAAATCTCACACCTTTTATGTTCATTTCCATAATTTAACTGATATGTCATAGATTTATATTTATTAAAATAAATAATTCCCATCAAATTTCATGTTTACTCTCCTCATGAGTATAAATTTTTAATTTTGGCAATCCACCACAAATGTTTCAAGTTCCATCCAAACATTCCCTATTATAAAAAATTATCCATCTTGTATTTCATAAAAAATGGATGGAATAAATTATCTTTATCATTTTATTTAGGCTTCCACTCTACACTCCTAAAAAAATTTGTTAGTATGCAAGGTATAATGAACATAATGAAAAATGTCATATTGCATCAAAAATTCAACATGTTGCCTACAACAAGTAGTGTATGCATGACTAATTTTCACATAGAAGGGTTTGGAAATTTTAAAATATATTTAAACAATAGAAATATGTGCATATTTTTTAACAAATTTAGATTACAATTATGTTTGATTCATAACTAACAAATTTTTAGGATATGGTTTATAGATATGAGAACCAACTCTTATTTTCACTACATCTCTAATGTTAGGTGACACTCTTCTGTTATCTTTTAAAAGTTATAAAAGTAAATATTTTAGGAAATCGTTTATGGCCTTTTATTTCTATATGAGTCTAAAAAATAATGACCACAAGTAATTTTTATATAAAGTCTTCTACATCTCCCAATTACTTTAATTAGTGTTTTTCTATTTATGTGTAATGTTCAACTTGTTTGTGTAATCAATATTTTATTATTTGTTTGATAACTTACCATAGAAGTTATAATAACACATCAGGAAACACTACCATATTTGGTGCATTTGTTCACATGTAATTAATGGTATGAATTATTAAATTTTTTAACAATTACCTTGTTTACACCATTAATATTAGATGTTATTGGTCCTATGGTGTTCATTTTAGGTCTCATCTTATGCATGTTCATCAATGTAACAAACAATTGGCATCTTTGAATCTCATTTAATTTTTGAAATTTCATCCCAAAATTCTTTCATCTTTTATTCTTATATGGTACCCAAACATTTTTATATACATTGGTTTAAAAAAAAATTCATTAATTTCAGTTAAATACATGTGTTTTCTTTTCAAAATCCTAGGATGTGTTTTTAGTGGTAAATTTGATTGATTCAGTGTTTCCTTATTATTTTATTCATTACTATATTATTAATTCATTGATGTTCTAGTAGTGTTTTATTTATTAATAGTTTCACCAATCAGTGTTTCCATGTAATTTAATTCATCATGCATTTTATCATAATCACCAAAATTTAAAAAATGCAAAATTTGAACGTGGACTTGCATTATAATTTGGTATATATCAGAATTATCAATTTTAATTTTATAATTTGGTATAATATCATTTTTCATTTAATAATTATTTGTGACATTCAATTCATTAGGGATATTATACTTTCAAAATTTATTTTCATTCACTACCTTTGATTTTCTCTTTGCACTTCTAATTCCTCTAGTTTTTTTAATTTAACTTATTCTTCCTTCTTGCACAAATTTGTCAACTTTTAAGGGTGGGGAAAATAGTTAAATTATTAAAAAAACATACCTAATTTATGTTTTTTACCAAGTGGGGACAATGATCAATTATTAAAAAATAGGCATGCACTCTTTAGTAGACAATGAGTATAAAAAAATTTTACTTTTTGAGGGTGGGGACATACATAAAATTAGTAAAAAAAACAAGCTTGAAATGTGAAGAACACAATGGACTAGAGTATCCAAGGGATATAACTCTCATTCTAAAAAAATGATGTTTGTAAATGTTTTTTTTTTGGTTTTTTAACTACTAATAATACCATGTATGCAGTCCTTACATGTATGCAGAATTAGATATATGCATAAACACCCATAAACCTAAACCTTTAACAATAAAACTTTGATCTCTTAGACCTTATACCCTCAAAATTAACCACTAAACCCTAAACCTAAATTCTTGGAAACCTTGAACCATAAATTATAAACATTTAAAACCCTAAATAAATTAGTTGAGCCCTAATTGTCATAATTTAGACTAATAATTGGGTTCATATGGATCAGTTTTGTCTAGATCACACCACTAACTACCCTTATTGACTAATTTTATCAATGTGTGATGACATAGGAGATAATCAAATAAAAAATGCATTATATGGTTGTAAATAGGTTCAAGTGGCTCAAATTATCCTTAATTGCCTTCATGATTAGACCCTAAACACTAAATTTAAAACCATAAACCAATAGATTTAGCCTCAATTAACATATTTTATAGTAATAATTATGTTTACAAGGATAAATTTGGCCAAAATCACATCACTCATTACCCTAATTGACTAATTGGTTTAATCTATAATGATGTGGGGTCTAATTGAGCCTAAACGCACATTTTATAATCATAAATAGGTTAAAGGAGCTGAATTTTCTCTAATTTCCTTTGTGATTAGACCTTATACCCTAAAACCTAAACCTTATATACTCTAAACCCTAAGTCATAAATCCTATACCCTAAACCTTAAATCATAGGCCCTATTTACCTTAAACCAATAGATTTAATCCCACTTAATTATGCTCATAAGACTCAATTTAGCACAAATCACATTACTTATTGGCCTAATTGATTGACGAGATGAATTTTTGATGATGTTGGGGCTAATTTTATCCAAAATCACTTTATGTAATCATAAATGGGTTTAAGAAACTCAAAATACCCTTAATTTCCTATGTGATTAGACCCTAAACCTTAAATTTTAAACCCTTATCCTATCTATTTAACCTTAATTAACATTATTTAGAGTAAGAATTACATTCACGGGGCTCAATTTGGCCCAAATCAAATCATTCATTTCCCTAATTGACTAATTATCTCAATATATGATGGTGTGGAGGATAATTAAGCTAAAAATCACATTCTATACTCATAGATAGGCTAAAAGATCTCAATTTGGCCTTAATTGTCTCTATGATTATACATTATACTCTAAAACCTAAACCCTATATACCTTAAGCCCTTATTTATAAACCATAAACCATAAACCTAAAATGTTAAACCATAATTACATTAAACTAATCAATTTAACCCCACTTAGTTATGTTCATACCCAACTCAATTCAAAACAAATGACATTACTTATTGGCCCACTCAACTGATTGACTCAATTGTGATGATATTGGGGCTAATTTTTCCAAAAATCATTTATATAGTCACAAATGGGTTCAATAAACATATATTATCCTTAATTGCCTTCATGATTAGACCCTAAAATCTAAACTCTAAACCCTAAACCAATCAATTTATCCTTAATTAACATCCTTTATGGTAAGAATTACATTCACAAGGCTCAATTTGGCCCAAATCACATCACTTATTATCCCAAATGACTAATTAGCTCAATATAACATGACATGGGGGATAATTAAGCCCAAAATCATATTATGTAGTCACAAATAGGTTAAAGGAGGTCAATTTAACCCTAATCACCTTCGTAATTAGACTTTATACCCTAAAACTTAAACCCTATATGCCCTAAGACATAATACCTAAACCTTAAACCCTAAATCATAAACCCTAAACCTTAAACCAATCAACTTAACCCCACTTAACATCATTTAGAGTAATACTTACATTTAAATGGATTAATTTAGTACAAACTGCATTACTTATTGGCCTAATTGACTAATTGTTTCAATTTATTATGTCGTTGGGGCTAATTGTGCCTAAAATCACATTCTATAGTCACAAATAGGTTTAAGTAGCTCAAATTTTCATCAATTTCCTTTTTGATTGGATCCTGAACCCTAAACCTTATACCTTAAACCCTAAATCATAAACCCTAAACCCTAAACCAATTTATTTTAATGATTTTAAATGTATTTGAAGTATGTCTTTAAACTTTTCCCTAAAATTGTTAGATTTCTTAATTTTATACAATATTTTAATAACATAAAGTGTATGAATTTTTAAGTAAATATAAACCCTATATAGTCAATTTTAACATAGTAATACTTGAAAAGCATCCAATTAGCTATAAAAAAATGAGAGTACAATAGGATAAGATGGCAATCAAGTTGACACATGCGTGAACATCTCTCATTAAGAGATGGGTTTCAAATATTATGTATTATCATTATGAAAATGCGAGATGGATTTATTTCTTAAGGATAGAGTTAGTTTGCTTTCCAATATTATTTTGAACTGTTCAAACTAAGATTATTTAAAATCTACTAAGAATCTTCCTTGGGTCTGCTATAAATGAGAAAATGGGGGGTGATATGGAATGTTTAGAACTAACATCTTGTTCCAAAGTGTAGGGCATAAATAAAGTCTAGAATAAGTTCAAATAGGGTAGACTCTAGAATTGATGTTGAGGTTAATCGAGCATGATGCTCACATTGTAGGGGATTTTGTTACTGGCTAGAATACTCATGCTATGGAGATGAGAGGAATTAAAATCATGGTCATGGAAGAATTTATAAGTGAAGCCATAGGTGTGCCATGTGACAAGGTGAAGGTGTATAAGGACCAAAATTAGGAGCTACTTCAAAGGTTCTTCTACACTAATGAGTTTATAAAAATAGATAATAAGGGGCTCCCCCAGGTAGACCTCCCACATCAAAATCCTGAAGTGTGTGTAAGAGTGATTAAATCCATGAAACTTTAAGTTAAGCATACTTTAATTTTTTCCCACCATTTTCTATTATTAAACCACTTCTATGGCTATAAAACTAGTCTCCTATTCTGTCTCCTAAAGTCTTTAGAGAGAACCACTCTCTACCATCATGTCAATGGTTTTAACCCTATATTGTACCATGGTCTCATCTTTCTATTGTTAAATCATGGCTAAAAATTAAAAGGTAGGGAAGTTCCTCTCAAGGGTCCTCTACCAAGGAGAAATCCCCTGAGGAATACCCTACCTCAAGATCTTACCACCCTTTTTCTAGCACTACCCAAGCTATCCTTTCCAAAACCTCTATTGATGACCTCTGACTAAAGTTTTTTGTCCCTATATCCCTACACCAAAAATAATTATACTAGATGAGGGCACCATTGGGGAGACTACCAAGAAAGGTAAACTTCTCCTATATGAATTTATAAATAATAATAAACAAAAATTGGAAATATTCAATAACAAGTTGCATGAGGCTGGGATGAACTTGCCATGACTCATTTAAGAATGGAAAGCCTTGAATAGGTAGGAAGACATGATTATCCAATATTTCACCCATTATTACAAGGTGAACATGACTCCCATTAAGCCACATGTGAAAGAGATGATTAACCCTCTAAGATCCCCAAAATTAATCCCATAAAAAACCCCTTCTACAAGTACAGGGA
>JARHVA010000019.1:810000-817500 GCA_037957365.1 Torreya grandis
TAATGTTACATAGTATTGTAGAAGGGTCAACTCTATTTATAAATGAAATCTATTGTATTAATGGTAATTTGGTTTTAAATTCATATAGTTTCAAGTATGTCTTTCACTTTATTTCTTTTTAAATAGATTAAAAATAATGTTAAAAGATTGCAATTTATACATTTATGTAATTTTTATGTATTGATTTTGATGAGTTTTAACTATTCTATCCAAGTTATTTAATGTTTTTTATTTTCCTTGAAATATGTTAGGATTTATGTTTGATTAACTACATGCCTATTTTTAGTTTATTCATTAAAATAATCACTGAACCAAGCATTTACCTCCTTCCTTAGACTCTTCCCCTATATGAATAAAACCTAAACCATCATGAAACTCAACATACACAAGTACAACTCTAGTTGATCCCATTCTCAATCCTTCAATTAGTTGTGTTACCATTAGTCTAGAGAGTTTATGTTTTTTCCTTACCCTCTCCCATTTTAATATTTATTTTCTATCAAATAATCCCTTTTCCATTTTTTTAAAAACTATGAAGATAAAAAAAAGTAGAGATTATAATTTTAATATGTTGAAATTAGTTTAGTTAGAAGTGTATAAGTTTATGTTAATGAGAAAATTGGCATTCAGCCTCTAGTTGTAATGCTACATCTCTTGGAGATATGTCACAAGTAGGATATTTATTAGAGCCCAATACTTATATATCATGCCTTGGATTGTCTCAGAAACAATCCTAAAATGAGAGGAAGCAACTTTACTAATTAGTATATGAGCTAGATTAGTACATCTAACTCAATAGATGCACTTGGGATAAATGATAACTTAGACCAAATAATAGTAGGCACTAGAAGGAGAGATACTAGGAATGTTTTCACTTATCACTTACCTTGGTATTGTGGCCTCCTTTATACATCTAGACCTATTGTATGAATAAAACCCATG
Organism: Torreya grandis; assembly: GCA_037957365.1. Taxonomy (NCBI): domain Eukaryota; kingdom Viridiplantae; phylum Streptophyta; class Pinopsida; order Cupressales; family Taxaceae; genus Torreya; species Torreya grandis. The sequence continues at coordinate 810,943 of JARHVA010000019.1, forward strand.
ACAATAGATGGTATTAAGAGGGATACTAGGAATTTTTTAACTTGTCACTTATTTTGGTATTGTGGCTTCCTTTATGATTTCCCATCTTGTTGCATGCCTAAAGCCTATGGTAGTAACTAGAACTAAGAGGGAACCCATTATCACTATCAAACAAAGCTTTAATATAATTTCCTACCCAAGAACAACCTAGATCCTACTATGAAAATAACTAGGTCCTAAAGCTAGTCTTGGGTGCCTAATAATGTCCCCATTATAATTCTATATGATAAACATAACTGAGAGAGGATAATAAAACCATTGGTTACACCTACTAGATCATCTTCTCAATTTTTACCTAAAAGATGTCCACCTATCACTATACCTATAACCTATTTGGTTGGGTCTACCATTGACATTATTGAAGTTGTCCATGATTTACCTAGGAAACCATAAAAGTACCTCCCATGATTTAAACCAAGAGTAGGATGTACTATTGAAGAACATGTTACGTCATACAAAACTACTCTCAGGCTTATGAATGTAGAACATGAGGATATGTATTACATAATTTTTCCATTCACTTTGATAGACACAACATATGATTGGTTATTAAACTTACCTAAAGGCTCCACCATAGGTTGGGACCAGTTCAATAACATGTTCCTCTCCTATTTTGGGTAAGTCATAGATCAAAGTGTGTTGTATGAATAATTCACTTACATAAAAGGATACCAAATTATCTCATAATAAATTTCTATGCCATTTTTCATAATATGTATAGCCAAATTACTATGTTGTATAGACCAGATGTACAAATAACCATTGAAATTTTAAAAAACACTCTAGACCCTTAGATTGATATGTTCCTACGTAGAGACCTATTAGGGGTAGATTTTACCATAGATTATATTGAGGCCATGAAAGTAGATAAATAACTAAATACTCAAGGTATTTTGGCACAAACTATCCCAAATGTGTTTCCAAGTATTCCTTCTTTGAACCCCCTCTTTTCCACTATCTAGAATGTACTCATTCCATACTATGTACAATGATAAACCAATTTCCTTTAAGACACACTACACCTAATCAACCTTTGGGATTCCTTAGCCAAATAAAAAATGAATTATCACCTTAATCCCATAGTAAAAAATTGGTTCCTATCATGATCAATGCCTAAATAATACCCCAAAACTCTAACAATATTGAGTTAGATGTTATACAACACATGGTACGAAAGCTTATCACTGACTTATTGGGCCTCTATAGATAGGTTGGCAACAATGGTGGTGAGATTCAAAATAGGAAATTCACATACTAAAGATATAATTATCCCCATAACTAACTTAAAAACCAAATATATTCCTCACCTAAAAAACTACATGAGATCAACATATACAAGTTGGCCTTACAAAACTAGAATTGTGTGCACAACACATCCCAACGTGGTGATCTCAACTACATTTAATTCTGTAGTGAATTCAACATCTTCCAAAGAGATAACACAACTAACAAGACTAGGTATAACACAATAGAATACATGAAGAAGATCAAGAAAAACATCACTTTGTATGAGCTAAAAAAATTGAGCAAAGAAATCTCCACCTAAAGTCCCTCATAGACAAACTAGTTCAACTTAATCCCAAGCCTATACACACTAACATGCTGATGCACAAGCATAATGTTGAGGTTTCACGTTTCCTCCTTACTATTAAGATGTTTGGGAAGAACCTTCATAACTATTTAGTTAACTTGGGATCCTCTATTAAAGTCATGTCTAATGGAATTTATGACAAATTAGGATTGGAATCTATTGAGTTAAACAAAATAATGGTCCAATTGGATAAGTCTAAGGTCAAAGTGGTGAGTGAGATCTTGACTGTGAATATGCAATTGGAATATAAACCCAAGGTACAATATTATATAGATATTCAAGTTGTTGAGATCTTGAAATTACTTAGTAGAGACTGGTCTAAGACATTAAATGGGTACATGGCTACAATCTTCTCTCATGTGTGGCTACCTTAGAGAGGTGTAGCCAATTAAATATTTGTTAATAAAGAACCCAAAATAAAAAATATGATCACATTATATAATGCATCCAATGAAATGGTGAACATAGTATCCTATGACATAGGTGTCTATAATTTTTATACGAAATGTGTTGAAAACCAAGATGACAAATACCCAAAGTTGATAGGTCTATGGTTGTAGTAACTTAGTGGGAGTTGTTATAAGCAAGATTATATAGTAGGAAATATCTTGGTTGACCCATCAAGGAAACAAAACCTAGATACATATAGATTATATTTCCATTGAAAAATTTACCTAGAAGAATATGAATCCTTGATCTTAGGACTATAATTTGTGTTGTAATATAGGGTCAAAAAATTGAAGGTGTTTACAAATTTTGAAATAGTAGTGAACCAAGTCATGACAAAGTTCTAATTTAAGTTTTATTATTTGATGAAATATAAACATAAGGAATTGGACTTAATATATATGTTTAATGTTTTCAATGTCATCCCCATTCCTATAGAATAAAACTAGGTGGTTAATTCATTAGTAACTACTATTGTAAACTTGACACCCTTAGATGACTTAGGGCTATACAAAATTTTATTATATCTCATCAAATTTCCTTCAATCCATGATAATTTGAATAACTTATAGATTTTTTAGGATGACCACCACATTTATAATTCATAAATAACTTGGTAGTATTTGTGACCCACGTTATAGATGAGGTAAAATTTGATGAACCTAGAGATGAAAACTGTGACCAAGATAGCATCTTGAACCTAAAATAAAATGTTGTTCTAAAAGGTATGATCTCCTTTGAGAGAGTGTTTGAACTTTCAAGGTCCACACATAGACCTAATAAAATAATAAACTTAGATCAATTATCTAAATGATTAATCTAGGATCATCAAACAACCATGAGACATTCATACTAGCATAGATTAAAACTCTACTGAGATGCAAAACTCAAAAAATATCACTACATTATTGAGATGTTATTTATAGGGCCTATGGAAACCTTAAATTCTTCAAACCAAATGTGGTCATGCATACTATACCACTCAAGAAGAACCATAAACTTTTTAGATAGAGGCAGTGACCTATGAACCCAATCCTAAATCAACTTATTCATAAATAATTTTACAAGCTCCTCTTAGTTGTGATTATTTTATGAGTCTATCATTCAATGAAGGGAGCTAACTAAGTAGTAGTTCATAAAAATTAATGGATAAATATGATTGTGTCAATTTTATAAATTGAAATAGAGCCTATAAAAAATATAACTACCCTTTTTTATAGCTTGACAAGGTAATCCAAATGGTAAGTGGATCCCATATGATGTCCTTATTAGATGAATTCTCTTGATATAACTAGGTTTTGGTAATTCCTACAAATAGAATTAAAAATAAATTTATAACCAAGTGGGTAAGATTTGCCTAAAAATAATGCTATTTGGCTTTATCAATTCTAGAGACACTTTTTAGAGAACCATGGACTTTAATTTCAATGGCCTAATAGGTAAGTACATAATTATTTGCATGGATGAATTGATTATTTTTTCAAAAGTAAGTTTGATCATATTCACCATCTTCATAAGATATTAAAAAGGTATCTAAGGTATGCTATCTCTCTTAACCCAAAGAAGAGCATATTTGGTGTGACAAAAGGTAATTCCTTTTGTCATGTTATCATGAAGGAAGGTATGTCCATCAAACTTGACCATGCTAGTGTGATTTCTAATATACCTATTCCTAACAATAAAAAGGAATTAAAATATTTATTTAGAAAGATTATTTTTTTACAAAGATTAATATTTGGTTTTATTGAGATCATTAAACCTCTTAATTAAATTTATAAATAATAAGTGAAGGTGGAATTGACTCCTATAGATAAGATGTTTTTCCAAGAAATTAATGAGGCAATTACACAAGCACTCATCTTAATCAACCTAGACTACATAAAGGATTTCTATCTTTATTACTTTTCCTAAGAGAACACCATAGCTATAATGCCCACCCAAAATATATATGAATATGAACATATAATAACTTATATGAGCACAAACATGAATGATGTACAGCTGAAGAATTATACCTCAAAAATTCATGCCTACACCTTGGTTAAGGATTTGAATAAGTTTAGATACTAAATTCTTATAAATAATGTGTATGCCATTATCCCAAACCCAAATTTAAAGCTAATTATATGGAATAATGTGTTATGATTATGCATAGGTTAATATATGGCCAAGTTGCAAGCGTATAAACTTGAAATAAAACCTAAAAAATTAGTTTGAGGCTAAGGTCTTACTCAACTGATCATTAAAAAATTATCCAAGGATCACTATAATGAAAATATACCAATCATAAATGATCCATAGAGACTTGTACGATCTAATTGTGTATTATATCTTTTATGGGAATCCTCCTCTATGACTAAACCAAACGTAGAAATGAGCCATCAAGCTCAAAAAATACAACTACATGCTAAATAACTGAGTTCTCTATTGAACTAATTATGAATGCATATATATTAGATGTATATAATAATAAGAATAAAAATAATTCAAGGCTAACTTCCATGTTAAATTAGGCAATGACCACCCTTTAGGGATTGTAATTACTCACAAAATTATAAGAGGTGTGTATTTTTGTCCCACTATCTTAAAATATGCAGATGCTCATGTTATCACATTCCATGAATGTCAGACCTTATTTCAGAATTAATTTCATGTAATAATTACCCTTCAACATGTGATAAAAGTGTATCTTTTCACTCAATGGGGACTTGAATTCATTCAAGTCATCAACCCAAATTTATCATTTAACCATAAGTTCATACTTACAACCACTAACTATTGAACAAGATAGATATAAGTAGTGGAAACCAAGAATAAAAAAACCAAGTAAGTCATCAAATTCCTTGATGAAAACATAACCACATGGTTTGTCACCCTAGATTCACTAGTCTATGATGATGGGCATGCATTCTAATCAATCGAGCTCATCAAATAATCTTATGATAATTACATTACATTAAGGTTCTCATAAAAATAATACCCTAAATGTAATGATTTTTCTAATTCAACCAATAATAAATTGATTGATAAAATAAATAAAACTTTAGAAAAGAATCCTAGGGACTAGAATTCATTATTTAAATATGATCTTTTAGATTTACACACTAGATATAAACAAGATCTCAAAAGTTCACCTTTTATACTAATATATAGTTTGGAGCCCATCTTCCTAATGACCCTCAAGTTTCTTATGTACAATAACGTGAAAGAATACATGGAGGAAACTAGGAAGATAAATTCAAGGCTAATGGACATTATCTAATTAGAGTATGCACAAGAGGAATCTATACAAAACCTTAGTAGACATCATAACATTGTTAAAACATTATTAAATAAGAGGGTGAATGTCAAGTCCTTTAGAATATATAACTTTGTATTTTTTTGGGACAAAGTCCATGATAATAAAAGTAAACATTAAAAGATTGACCCAATCTAGATTGGCCCATAATATATCTCTAATTTGCTTGAGAAGAATGCATTTCAATTAAAATAATTTTATAAGAAAAGACCCTCAACTACCTGTGAAAGGACCATTATTGAATTAATAATTACTGATTTTTCCTTATAATATAATTTAAAAATATCCCTTCAGTTAAAGGCTAGTGGTGTAAGTATTATATTAGGGTTAGTTATTTTTCTTTTGTTGTGTGTTTTCTCCTATTCTATTTTGGTTTGTTCTTATTCCTATTTTTTATTTATTTTGATTGTGTTTGTTTACTTCAGTTGTTTTATTTTGTTTTCCCTTGCTAATATTTTAGAAGTTTCACCTTATTTTGATGATTTAGATAGATATTCAACCAAGATAAAATGAGAAAGAGTCTAATCTAAACATTGGTCTCCATTCTCTCAAGTCTATTAACTTCAAATCTAATAAGGCATTGAAAACATAGTCCTAGAGTTGGAATGCAAAAGGTGATCTACCATTGTGGAATAATGTGATAATAAAATCAATCCCTTTTGAGACACTGAGAGGATTAGGAGTCATTTATTCATAACTAAGCAATTAAATTAATAAAATCTCTATTTTACCAAAGTTTATCACAACACTTAAAAATAACATGGCAATCAAGATAAAATCACTGAGCAAGTAAAAGATCTTCTTGGTGCAAGGATATCATTAAACCATCCCTCCACCTTGGTTACAATGGTATCCAAACCTCTTGGATTAAATAAAATAAACATAAAAGTAAAAGGAAGTATGCATCTTAAAAAAAATACAATTTTATTCCTAAGAATGAGTGATTTACACAATCTGCATCATAGACTTTTATCCTAGTTGGAAATGGAGAAAGGATTAGGGTGGGCATAAAGGCATTTTTTGGGGGATATACATGTATATATGGTAATAGAAAAATTCCCAAGATTTTCTTTACTTATCCAAATTCTTCAAATAAATTATCTTTCAATAATATTAAAGTACCAAATATGTGCCTAAGTTTTTCTTGTGAATTCAAAGTAACAACATAAAATAATAAATCACT
>JARHVA010000019.1:822500-852500 GCA_037957365.1 Torreya grandis
CAACTAAAAGAGTTCAATGATAAGGTTATACATCAGCAACAAGATTCAAGCACATTTGTTAAGCTTCAAAGTTCAATCGGTTCAAGGTTCAACGACTTCAAAACACTTATCAAAGAGAAGAAGGCTTGAACCATTAAACCGTGGAACCATTGAACCACTTTGGTTTAAAGGTTCAACGGGTTCAAGGTTTAACGAGTTCATAGGTTCAAAGGTTCAACCAATGCAATGAAGATCAAAGAGCTTAGAAAGAACAAGGAAGTGATGGACTAATGGTTCAATAGGTTCAAAGGCTTCTACAGGTAGGTTCAATCAAAAGAACAAGTTTCTGATACTTAGTCATTTTCAAACCATGAACCATTGAACCAATTTGGTTCAAAGGTTCAACAGGTTCAAGGTTCAAGGTTCAATGGGTTCAATGAGGCTTGCTTCAAAGAGTCTTGGTTCAAATGGTCAAAGTGAATGAACCATTGAACCAAAGTTGGTTCAATTGATCAATTTAATTGATAGGTTCAAGGGGTTATCCCAAACCCAAAGGATCAAATAGCCCTTGTAGAGGGTAGAAAGGGGGAAAATGGACCAATTCAAAGGTCCAAAAGAGCAAAGGGATTTCCTTTAGAAAAATTCCCTGGCAACATAGATAAAGTGAATTCCTTCAAGAAAATAAGAAATACAAAGAGACAATTCCTTCAGGGAAATTTTCTGAAAGAATTCCTTTGGACCCTCCAAAAGAATTAAAAGACCAAAAAAAAGCAAAGCCCGGTGTAAATACTAAGGCAAGAAATGAATTATTTTGGACTTATATTCAAAGGAATTCCTTCAGACAAAAAGTCTAAATAAATTCAAGGAAGCTGCGGGAGAAAAGCCCAAAAGAATTTATGAAGGCCAAAGACAAAGCAACCAAAACAATTATCACAGACTTTTATTCCACAAGAAAATGTCTACAAAAAATGTCTGTGGAAAAGCTTTGAAGGACTCCAAAGACAAAAGGCTGTTGAATAACCCTGAAGGGCAGGTGCCCTTGTGGGGGACTCTCAGCTACTAAATTAAAGGACACTTCCCCAAGCCGAAGGGTCACCTTTCCTTCAGGAGGATGAAAAACAAGAAATATGAAGGAAGCAAGTAGAAAAAAAGGCTAAATCAAGATAAAGCTAAAGAAATTCCAAGAGGTGATGCACTCAAAGACATCAAAGTCAAGAATAGCGAACTAGTCGTTCGAAATTCAAACATAGTGACGGGTGCGTGAATGTCAATTTCAAGGTTCGTAAAATAGCCATTGATTTTGAAAAGCCTTAAAGAAAAGCCAAAGAACTTAGTCACCCACATGAAGAATGAAGCCTGAAGGCCATTTGAAGACCACCTGAAGGGGCAGATACCCTTGTGGGGGGCTCTTCTTGACCCAAAATGGACCCAAATGCATTTAAAGGCTTTAAGGCCAAGGCCAAAAGGAAGAACCACTAAAAGGATTGTAAAGAGCAGCAAGAGACTAAGGAATAGAGCATCAAATTGAATCAACGACCTAATTCAATTAACCAAAAAAGGAGGAATGATGAGGAAGGATCATAAACATTTTCACATCACATATGTTTCTGGAAGTAGACTGCCAAGTGGATATTGAAAGATGCAAACATTCAATAGCGTGACCCATTTCTCTGCATTGAGAAAATCAAATGGGTAAATATCCCTAAATTCTAGCATGTTTTCTTAACAAAATTCAATGCAACATGATGTGTTACTATTCTCGGGTCCTTCTTGAAGAGGCTATATAAGGGACTCACTTTTATTGTTTTAAGATCTCTCTTTAATAATCAGAAATGAAACTCTGTCTAAATTGAAAGGCATTACTAAGACTTTGAGCTCAAATTATTGATCATATTTTTTTATTGGAATAAGAAAGCAAGTGACTTTTTATACTTTGTGTTGTGACATCTTTGTTGTTAAGGAAACTATTCTTATGTCTTTTTCCTTAATATATTTTTTATTCCTTTAATTCAATAAGTAAAATTAGTGAGAGTAGTCAGGAAGGTGTCCTGAAGCCAACTGTGGAGAGACTTTGTGCCCCCACAATTGCCTTTAGTGTGTTTTCTTTTTTTTATATGTAAAGGACCTTGGGGCAACTTTGTGCCATCATTGTCCTTCGTATCTCACTCTTGGGCAATTCTGGTGGAGACTTTGTGCTACATCTCAATTTGATGGTTACTATGTCATTGGTTACATTTTATAATTACTACTAGGAGTATTCTTGTGGTTTGATGAATAGTACTTTTGAAAGAAGAGGAGTGATTTTTGTCATTTCCCTTGATATTTTTTATTTGATTTGCATGCATCATCTCTAAAGAAAGAGAGATGGATGGTTTATCCTACCCTTGAATATTATTTTCTATATATATATATATATATATATATATATATATATATATATATATATATATATAACATATCTATAGGGAACCTCCCCTTGATGAGAGGAGAGATTAGTCCCCTTTTGATATGGTGAACCTACACATTTGGATGACTAATCTTCCTACTTTGGATGTTCAGACCTATTTTGTTTATCAATATGCTGATCGACAAAATATTTAACCAACAATTTTTGGTGACTCCACTGGCGATATAGTTATGTGCATTCTGAAACCTCAAGTTTTAGATTGAATCAGTTTTTACCATTATACATTATAGACTCCATTTCATTTCTATGTTTTACCCATTATTATTATAACTTTACCATTCACCTCCACACTAATTGGGAAATAACGTGCAGTTTAAAGCCTCAAGCTTCAAACTAAAGCAAGGTCAATTCTTTTCCATTTTTGTTTCACAATCTGGCAAATTTAAGGTATACATGAAGCCAAAGGGCTAAAGGTATTGTTGACCCTATATTTGAGTTAGTACAGTAAAGTAATTTTGATCTATTTCCTTCACCATCTTGCCTCCAACAAACCAAGAGCTTTCCTCCTACTAAAGTCAGAACTCCATTACCAAATGAAGTATCCACTTCTGCTATTGATAAAGCTTTGCCAATAATTACCCCTCTAAGATTTGTTATTCCTCCTTTTCATAGTCATATAATGGTAGTTCAAGGCCCTTGGGGTAATTATTTTGGTCCTCTCAATCTTACTCCACCTCTACATGAGCTTCCACGTAGTTCAAGGAAGAATTTATCCAAATTCTATGGTGATGGGAAAGTTTATCCTGATGAACACATTACAGCCTTTAGCATAGCCTGTGGCATAATTGGAGTAGAATTTGAAGATGTAGCAGTTAGGATATTTGTAGAAACATTACAAGGTGCTGCTGTAAATTGATTTTGTCATCTACAAGCTCAATTAGTAATTGATTAGAATACTCTCACAGCTAAGTTTGAAGCTACATTCAAACCTAAAGATGCATATGCACTTCTAGCTCAACTTACATAGATGAAGAAAGAACCTCATGAACCAATGAGGGACTTCATAGCCAAGTTTGACAAACTGAGGAACAAAATTCTTGTAATTGCTCGACCTACAACTAAGAATCTCAAATGCTTCTTCATTAGTTCTTAGTTACTTAAAGTAAGTTTTCTTTTCAGACGTGTTGGTCAAATAAATCTTACTACATCTCAACATTTGGCCACTGAGGTAGAAGATGATCTCATCTTAGCAGGGAAGATAAGAGGAGATCTAAATAGAAATAGACCTTCATCATCTTCTAAATATTCATCTACAGGCACCATAAATCCAATGCTGTAGAAGTTGGCAAATGAGTTACTTGCTCTTAAAAAGCAAATGGTGCAAGGAATGTCTTCTACTCCATACAGAGATATGAAAAGAAGGACATTTCCAAATCATTCATATTAGGGCAATGCCACCAGGAATCAAGGGCAACAAAATCATCTTCCTCCCCCACAAGGGAAACTTGCCTTGGAAGCTCCTCCAACTAATTCAGCAATGGTATATCTTAAAGCAGAATCAAAGTTCTCTTTCCAGACTGAATTGAATCATGAAAATGATGTTGATCTCCTTGAAGAAAATCAAGAAGAATCAGTTGGTGACTCCCACATTGGTTTCCTGAACTACTAGGATGAACCCAAAAGCAAAAGAAAAGCTTTTGATGGATTATATGCAATGTTTACTAAGTCCAAGGACTGATCAATCTAGCAAGCTGATAAAGGGAAGATAGAGGAGCAACCTCAACTAGCAATTACAATTGCTAAGCATGGAACCACTTTGCCCTTCCAGTCAAAGGATCCGATGATCACCCAAAAGGAAAATACATCACTTTCACCTTCACCTTCTACTTTAATTTTTCAAACCAGCCCTCCTCCCATCCCTCCTAAAACTAATAAGGTTGAAATACCTTTCTTTATACCTAGCTTAATTCATCCATTTGACATTATCGATCATGTCAAAAAGACAAAAATACAAATGTCTAAATTCAAATATTTGTAATCCAATCCTGATCAATTGAATAAGTTGGTCTAATATGTCAAGAACCAAACCATCCCTACAGGACAAAAAGCTAACAAGGTAACTCCTGATTCTCTAAAGAACATACCCATTTTGAATAATCTTGTCATTACTCCTCTAGTTGCCCTTGGGAAAATAAAACCTTTCTATGTTTCCCTATCAATAAATGGTCACAAGATAAGTAATTATATTATAGACTCAAGCACATTTGACAATGTCATGCCTACTAAAGTAGTTGAATCTCTTGGCCTCACACTAACCAAGACATTTGGGAGATGTTTCTCCATGGAAAACAAGCAAGTACCATTACTGGGGAAATCAAAGATGCCCAATTTGCATTTGCAGCCTTTCTAGATAAGAGAATCAAGATGACTGTCTTGGTGGCTGATGTCCCAACATCTTATGGCGTTTTGCTTGGACAAAATCTCTTTAAGGACATGGGAGGAGAACTAAGCATGGACCTGTTTGAGGTAAGGATCCCTATCCAAGGCATAATGAAGAGGTTGCTCCCTAAAAAGGAGGCAAAATATGTGGTCACCCAAACATCAGCCCATAAAGCTCAAATTCTTTTTGAATCCTCAGGTATGGGTAACTACTTTTTATCTACAAACAAAGTACATGAAGCATCTGATATAATTCTTGAAAGTGTCAATCCAAAAATTAGTTTAACTAGAATAACAGAAGAACTAGTAGGTTGCAATACAAATGAAGAAGGACCATCCCTCTCTAATGAAGGAAAGTCTAAAGAAAAATCAGTGTCTGATTAGGTATGGACTCTGGAATTTGATGGCAGCTGCTCCTCTACCAGTTTGGGAGCTGAGATTGTGTTGATATCTCCTCAAGGAGATATGTTTCCTTTATCTTACAAATTACAATTTAGCAACACTAAAAATACAGCTGAATTTGAATCTCTGTTGCTTGAATATGAATCTATGTTGCTTACATAGTATTGTATAAGGGTCAACTATTTTCATAAATGAATGTTGTTAGATTAATTTTATTTTTGTCTTTATATATAAATTCTTATGGTTTCATGGATGTCTTACACTTTATTTTTATTTAAATGGATTAACATTAATAATAAAGGACTATAATTTTTTTTCAACAAGATTTATGCATTGATTAGGATGAGTTTTATCCATTCTATCCATGTTCTTTTATTCTTTTCATTTTGATTGAAATATGTTAGGATCTATGTGTGATTATTTACATGCCTATTTTAATTTTATTCATAAAAATGAATCATTAAACCATGCATATACCTCCTTCCTCAGACTCTTCCCCTATGTGACTAGATCCTGAGCCATCATGAAACTTAACATACTATGGTAAATTTGTAATTATGTACAGTATCGGTCCTTAAAGCCATTGTGTTGTTATTGGTCTAGAGAGTTTCTATTTTCTTCCCTACCCTCTCTCCAATTTTTATGTTTATTTATTTTCAAGTAATCCTTTTCCTCCTTTTTTATAAATTATGAAGTTAAGTAAAGTAGATCTCATAATTTAAATTTAGTGAAATCAATTTAGTTAGAAGTGTATACATTTCTATTAGTGAGAAAACTAGTATTGAGCTTCTAGTGGTAGCATTGCATCTCTTGGATATATATTCAAGTAGGCTATTCAATTTATCCCAATACCATTATCTCATGTCATGGATTATCTCAATAATAATACTAAAATGAGAGGATGAAAGTCCCCCAATTATTCTGGAATATCACTCAATGCATTTAACCCAATATATATGCCTATTAAAAATGAGATATTAAATGGAACAACATGCCACTTTGAATAAAAATATACCTATAGACACAACTCAAATTCTTGTTCGAATGGTTCGACAAATGAATGATATGAAAACAATTAAAATTTTAAAATGCTCCAAATGTAGAATCATATCTTAAAAATGGAAAGTCAAACCCCTATTTTCATACCTCATAACTATAATTTTTTTCCTCTTCCTCTTAATATGCCAAGGGAATATCATCCCTCAACCTATCATTCATAACAAAATGATTCAACATATTAAAAACTAACCTTTAGCTAAATTCATCGTATCCATAGATATTATAATAATCTCTCCAACCATTAAATATGATGGAACTAAAGACCATGTTATATTATTTAAATACTTTGGTAATATCTATAAGAAATGAGTCCAAACCAACACTTTATATACCAATAAACTTCTTATCAAAACTCTTACATAAGATGATTTATAATGGTATAATCAACTTCCCTAACATTCCATATGGAAACTAGAGGATCTTGTAAATGCTCTAATTAAATAATTTCAATAGAACAATCTTCCTGAAATTGTCTTAGTAATGTCATCAATGCTAAATAATTGCCTATTGATTTTGCTTATACTTTTATCAAAAGATGGAAATCACTAGCTCATAAAGTATATCATAACATGAGTGATTGCTATATATTTAAATTATTTATTAATACCCTATTACCTTATATTGAATAAAAATTTCAAATATATTATCCTCAAATCTTAGAAGAGGCTTTTGATCAAGTTAAACATCAATATTTCCTTATTAATCAATTTAAACCATCTTAGAATTTAATCAAGGATTATTTTCAAACTTCAACTAACACAATCACTAACACAAATTACCAATCTAAATCACATCCAATAAAAATAGGAGTAATAAAATTAGATACTTAAATTCCCTCATATCCACCCATGATGGTGTCAAAAATGAAAAAAGCTATTATCTCTACCAGAACCTTTCATTTATAATAATACTTCTCCTCCATCATGGTATGATCATAATATTTTTTTTTTGGTTCCTTTCTAACATTGTTAATTCTCATGAGACATGGCATGGGCTTATAAAATTTATTATTTCTTTAATTTATGATACATATTTGATCATGATACAATGATCAAACTGTGTCATCCTAATTATCTTAAATCTTATCAAAAGAGAAAATTTACCAAACCTACAACTTCAAAATATCAAAAACCTTCCTTAGATCCTAATACACAATACTATAATGATAATTTTTGTGATATTGATTCCAATTATGATCAATATTATATGAATTATCAATATGTGAACATATTTAAAGTCACTTATCATTGCAAGCTTGATCAGAAAGACACTATTAGTAAATATAAGGAACCATCTACCTACAATTAAATACTTAAAGACACTACTAATTATCAGTCCTCATACTCAAAACCATCCATGAGGTATGATCCATTTCCACCAATGGACCCTTATATACAAAAAGAAACCATGATTAATCAGCCTAAGCCTAATTCTCATTCTTCTACTAAACCCCACTAGAATTTATTAGATGAACTTAATTCTATTATATGTAAAATTACCCTTATATAATTAGTAATAAATTATCCTTGTCATTGTAAGTTCTCTATGCAACACTAAAATACATAGAATAACCCTCATGTAATGAATACAAATTATCTCTTGATCTCCTCAACCTTTAGAAGTACATGCTATTGACATTATCATCTACCAGACCCTCCATAAAATTTAGAAAAGAAGCTATGATAAATAATGAAATTCTCTTCTGAGTTGATGATCCACCTCTTTTTATTCAAATAAATATAAATAAAACTATAATTATAAAAGTATTAGTTGACAAAGGATCTATTATCAATGTTGCTTATCTTTTTTTAATTTAAATAATCAGAGATTCCTAAAAAATCTCAAACCTGACTCACATGTCATAGATTTAAAAAAACCAACAAAAAAATACTCGGATGAATTTGGCTCATTCTTACCACTAAACCCAAGACAATCCACACCAAACTCATGGCCCTAGATTTTCCCTTATCTTAAAACATGATCTGAGGTCATCCTTGTACTCACTGTATGTGATATATTGCATATTATGGAAACTAATGTATCAAATTCATACATAATGAGAATCATTACAAACATGATGTTGATCCTCATACTTAGAGTATCCAACTTCCAAATCCTAAATCTTAATATTATATTCCTATTATTATTGACATAAATATTCCTCCTCTTCCCAATTTGTTAATATTCATTAGGATCTACATGCATCTCTCATATATTTGGATGATTATGAACCTGCTGAACTATGAAATATTTATAATACGACTTGATGAAATACCTATATCATATAATGTATCCATCCTCCTCTTATTCCATGAGATATTAAAAAACACTTAGTATATGATACCACTAAAAACCTTCCCCCATGTAGTGCATATGAAGTATCTTACATAGAGGATGATTTTTATTGAAATTAATGTGGGATGGCCAAACTATATCAATATACTTTAACAATTATTCCTCATAGTTTCAATAATATGGGAATCTCTACTATATTATTCCTAATACAATATATACATGAGATATATCTCCATCCTATGACTATACCTACATTATTACATAATCTTAGTCATGATATTTATAGATCCTACATTATCAAAAGACACTAGTAAAAAAACATGCCTTCAATCATGATGTTCATGTCATTTACGTATCCTCTAATAGTGAAAGAGAAATAGAAGTCTATTTACCACCTACCAATACACCTTTTATATATACTCCATGTTTCAGTGAATAAATTAACCAATATGATATAATCCAATATATAATACCTAATTTCACTAATTAGATCAATCTAGTAAGTTAAGATACATTACCTCTAATGAATCCTACCAAACAAACCAATTTCATATTTATCATACAAAATTTAATCACCAATGATGATAATGTGTATCTCATATTTATATATCATGTTGTATCAAACAGTCCCATACCTCTACTCTTTAAATTACTCTTGTCATTCAAAATGTGCACCCATGGATGGTTTGTAGCACAAGAGGTTTTATGTTAGGGCATAGAGTATAGTGCCTTGTGTAGGGTGATAAAGCACTCAGTGTTGAACATGGAAGTATTAATTCTTACCTAAGTGTGTAGGTCATCAATTGTCTCAACAAAATTATAAAAATATCCCCAAGGTGTGGGACCCTTGTGCTCCTTGGGTTGAGCCTCTAGAGTAGGCTAAATTCCTTCTATTCTAAGTGTACCTAGCTTAGGACTAGTGTGCAGACCTAAAGAGAAGAAAGGTAAATATACCACTAATCTAAACTTAAGATTTTGAGGGAAAAGGGAGGGATAAGGTAATAATTTACTTGAAAATAAAAGGTGATACACCAAGAATAGAGAAATCATTCCTACTATCGTGGATACACTACAAATATTTTAGAATAAGATGTTATCATAAATATTCCACTAAGGACAATCTAAATTCATAAGTGTTTCATAAATAGGAATGGGAACATTGTAAAAATTTGAGAGGAATGAATGATCCATAAACAATGTCTACACAAACCCATATGCACACAAAACATGACTTATAAATTTGGATCAAGTTCCACATAGAGGTGATGGGAATGGACAATGATAAGAGGGATAGATGCTACCCATCGAAAAATATCAAATAACACAAATAACACATATATTGTAATATTAATAGAGGGAGGTCAACTTAATTCTCATTAAAATACAAGGTACATTTAACAAAAGTGTTATTAGAGGGCATATTTTTATAGTGTGAGGTTGCCCACAAGATGTCAACTATTTTATAATGAATAATAAGACATTATATGGATCAATAATTTTACAATTAAATCACCCATTAGGGGGAATATATAGTCTCTTAATTCTACTATGGTATTGAATCCACACTTCTTAAATTCTACCTAGTGATTTAGATCTCAAAGTTGTTGGCAAGATTTTTCTAGATCCATGTGCATGTATGAGAATGGAAGATCTTTAGAATAGTCAAAGGGGTGGTGTGTGATCATATTCCAATGTTTGATAGTCAATTATGTATTTACTTATTTAACAAGTCCTTGAACATTGCTCAACTACTTTTTGAATACCCCTTTATACATCATCACCACTTGTCAATCGATACATGGGTTTCTCTTAAACTAAAACATCATTGGTATGCATCTAATGGGAAACACTAACTTACACCATTTTAGGAATATATGTTCATTTATAGATGAATAATTATACTACACAATGATATTCAATTTGGAAATCATTTCAAATCTAGAATTCCTCTATGGGGTGCATGAATTTTAACCCTTTGTTGCCAAATCCCATTTTGGTAGTCTCCTTCAGTATTTGATTTATATTGGATACCATATCAGTCATAAAGTACAATATGTACATCATAGTTCATAGTATATAATTTATGAGTGGATAGAAGTGGAATGGAATTACTTCCTACATACCTCTCCTTGTACTATCTGAAGGCTGAGTTTTACACATTTGAACCTATGTGCCATTTAGTTTATGTGACGGAGAATCCATACATGGGGCACATATTATAGACTCCTTGTGAATGAAATTAGACACTTAGTCAATTCATGGATCTACATTGATTGTATTGGGTATAGGCATAGATGGGAGGCATTTTCTCAACTTGATTCAAATAACTTGACACTTGCTAAAATACAAACCTCCTATAGGATTTTTATGAGATCTTCACAAGCTAGGGGTGATTTATAAAGTCAAAACTTATAGTGACCTATATGAGCCACATGCCTTCTAAATGAGAATCTAATATCATTTGAATCAATTAATTGGGCATGAATTCATTGGAACTTCTAGTCATCTTGTCCTTGAATGCACTAGATATGTACTCCTATCTTAGAATAAGTTGATATACTCATAAAAAATAAAGAATTGTGTCAAAGGTACTCAGAGGAAGAGATCCAAGTATAGAGGAAAAACATCCATAAGCACTTAGAGGAAATAAAACTATCCTAAAATAATGTGAATAAGGCACTTAGGGAAATGAAAAAACATCTAATCTAATTTTTTATAAATTATATAAAAATAAATATAGTTCTTGAGATGGATCTCATTGATTGGGATGGGTATTTAATATTCATTCAGTTTAGCGAGTTGGAAAACATTGTATTATTTTCATTTGATTATGGTAAATGGACCACTCTATATCACATTAAATTTACTATGCCTTCTATATTTAGCTCTATCCACATCCCATTTCAGCACTAAATATCCATCTTGGAAACTTATATCAATGACCCTTTTATCAAATGTCCTCTTCATTTGGGCCTTTTGAAGTTCCATAGTATGTGCAACTTACACTCTAGTCTCATCAAGTTTCATTAGCTTTGCTAACCTTACCATGAGGGGATCTCCTTCAAGTAACTCTAATAAATAAGCAAGTTCCAATGAAGGTAACTCAATTGATGTGAGAAATTTAGACTTCCTTTCATAAAATAAAATGAAGGTTGAATTTCCCAACACTTTTTTGGGAATGACTTGATCAGTCCAAAGGGTAGCCTTGATTTTAGTGTGCCAAGCTCACTAATTTTCAATCATGGTCCTCTTTATAATATGAATAAAATTCTTATTCATGGACTCAACCAAACTATTACCTTGAGGGTAATAATTCAATGAGGTGATCAGATGGATGTTATGTTTTATGGCCCATTCATTAATCCTAGTTCCAAGGAAAGCTGATGCATTATCAAAGATAATGGTGGCTAGAATACCAAATCTTATTACAATGCCTTCATAAAATCTCAATATGGATGTATCATTACACTCCTTGAGTGCTAATGCTTCCATCCATCTCTTTAAATAGTCTATGACCATGATGATCCATTTATGTCCATTGATTAATGGAGGGTTGATCATATCTATTAAGTTCAAGCCTCATTTCACAAAAGGCTAAACAACTTATATTGGGTACAATGGTAAGGCCACCAACTTTTGTTTTCCTACAAAAAAGGGACACCTATTACAACCTTGCACATCTGCATGTGCATTTTTAAACATAGTTGGCCAATAATAGCTATCTCGCATGATTTTTGTAGTAGTGGTGTTTTGTGAATAATGGCCTCCTATAGTGCCATCATAGAATTAGTAGAGAATTCTACTCACCTGGTCTAGTTCTATGCACCTCAAGAGGACTCCATTGATGTCTCTTTTGAATAACACACCATTGACAAACACATAAAGAATGTCATATAACCTAAAATGTCTATGCTTGGATTTATTCAAGTCACTATGATATGAACCAATTTGAAGGAAAGTTATCATATTTTACATCCAATCCATTTTAGTTTCTTGACCTATTGATTCTTTTTTGTGTGATGCCAAAACTTATTTATCTCCAAATTTTACCACATCGATGAATTATTCACAAAGAATTTTTCCTTAAACTCGCTTGGTGATAAAATTTCCACATCATAATAAATCACCTTTATGACCCAACCAATTATCTCCTCACTGATTTCCTTACTGAGAAAGAACTCTTTTATACTTGCATGTGTAACCATGAGCTAAACTTTGTTATTGGAGAGAATATGATTAAACTTATTGAGCACTCTCACAAATACAAGGATGTGATTCTCTATGAATATGTACTGCACCTCATAATCCTTTAGTGCTTAGTTGAATAAGGAAATTAGATGACCAAAATTATAGTTGTTTTATTTCTTAAAAATAGTTGAGATTCCTTCAACCCCACTGAATGCATAAAGAATAAAATCCTTACTATAATATAAGCTGATTAAGGTGGGATCTTTCTTGATGGCATACTTAATGGATTCAAAGTTATCCTTGACTTCATGAGTCTAGATGAATTCAAAATTTATTGAGTATGATAGTGATGGGTTTGGTCAAGGTAAAAAATCCAGCATGAATCTCCTAACAATGTTGACTATTCCTAAGAAGCTCTAGAGACTCTTCTTGTGACTTGGAAAAGTGAGAGATGCAATAGATTTGATTGATATGGATTTATCATGAACCCCTCTCTATAAAAAATATGGCCCATTAGATTTACTTCATGAAATATTAATATACACTTGATAGGGTTCATAGATATTTCAAACTCCTGACACATTTCAAAGACTTGTTCTAGATGGCCTAAGTGATCTTCTATGTGCTTATATAAAATAGTTATGTTATTAAGGTAAGAAAATATGATCTTATTAATGAGATCCTAAAATTCCAAATCTATGTATTTTTGTAAATTAAATATTGAATTTGTAAAACCAAAAGGCATCTAATGGTGTGCAAAGGTTGCTCACTTAGTGGTGAGTGTTATTTTATAATGACCAAATTCTTGCACAAAAATCTGGTTATATCTTGAGTAACGATCTAGGAATGATAATCTATCTATGCCTAAAATTTATTCTATGATCTAATCCATTGGTGGGAGGAGATAATGGTCTTTGAGGGAATCTTCGTTCATGTTCCTGAAGTCTACGCATAGATGGATTTCTCCATTCTTATTCTACACTAGCACTAAGTTCGCAACCCATGAAGAGTGGTTAATTGGGATTATTATACTGGCTTCAATGAGATTTGAGAGCTCCGTTATCATCAATGGTTTAATATTTGGGTTTATAGGCCTCTAATTTTGGTGGATAGGCTATGTGCTAGGGTTGAGCTCAATTGTGTGTTGTGATAAGCTTATACCAAATCCTCTTAGGTCTTTATAGTTCTATGAAAAGATATCGTAGTATCTCCTACTGAGTTTAATAAAGCTCTTACTTTTTAATGGGGAGTATACATTTCTATTTTTTTGGACCTTTCCTTCATAAATTGTTACTTACATAGAGACCTCATCTTTTATTGTCAAGCTTCACCTCACTCCTTTGAGATTCTCATCAAATTTGAAGATAGTTTCTAGGGTAACTAACCCTTTTTAAATATTGTTTCCCTTCAATTAGATGAATTTATCCTCATATTGGGATTATAGATATGCTTGGTTATTGGCACAAAACTCTTCTTCATTATGTAATAATATGATAATCTACTTATTTATCTCAGACACTTACCAATTTTCTACATTATCAAGGACTACTAGTCTGATCATGAGCTTGACAAGCTACATAGACTCTATTATTTCACATGAAATGTCATATTATGCACATATGGTCACAATTTTATCCACATTGGTATTATTTTATCTTATTATGGAATTAATATTAAATGCATAAAAAACATTGATCATATCCCACACTCTATGTTTGCAAACTTTCATCAATCTATTCTTGGACATACTCTACGATCTAACCTAGTTAACAATGAGTTCACTATCACCAAATGTATGTAGTTATTTGATTCATTTATTTTTGAAAAGCTAGAGACCTTGGATAAATGACTCATACTCTATAGCATTATTCATATAAATTATATACAACCTAAATTCATGGAGATATTTTTCCTTTTGAGGGGGAAACTATCACACCAAGTACAACACCATTTTACTTTAGGATCCATGGAAGTATAATTTCCATGTATCCTCAAGGTTCTCTTGCACCTTTAAGAGCTTAGGTAGCATTAAATCCTCCTCTAAGATGCATTATGTACCTATCCTATCTCCTTTACATTGTCATATGGGTTACACTCATAATGTTCACATGTCCATTCATCCAACAAATTATTTGGGATCTCTTCAAGTGAATTTATAGCCTCATGGAGAATCATATTTTCCTCCTAATCAAACATTTAATGGTTTAATTAAATTGGGTTTGGAGAGTATGGTTCAACATGAATTTTCAAGATGGGTTCATCCTTGATAATCACCATAGTATCATATCTAGTTCTAAGTAACATATGTGACTAGTATAAAGATAAATGTCCACCAATATTTATCATGAAGTCTCAAGAGAGGTAGATGGTAAGGTATGGAAGTGAGTCAATAACTTCAATATCCTACATGATTGAAAGGATTGGGAATATATGTAGTATAAGATTTAAATCTTTGATGATTATTATGGTCTTGACCATTGTGTCATCCATTTGGACCACTCCTTTTTAAATAGGAGAATACATAATTCTAAGTGTATCTATAATTTTCTTTGGTATCACTAAGGTTCTCACACCTAAGTTGATCATCCAATTATGCACTAGGTTTTGGACAATAATTAAAGAGATATAGAATTGGGGTAACTTGGTGCTACTGTGCACTTATATTTCCTAAAATTTGGGTTGGCATAGACTCAAAGAGATGAGAGGCATAATTTGTGATAACTTACATTCTTAAAGGATTTTTAGGGTGTCTTGCATCAAATTTATTTGAGAAGGAATGGAAAGAGTGTCCCACATAGTTACATTGAGGCTGATTTTCTTCATCTGATTGACTATGTTGAAAGTAATTTTGGATCCCTTTGGTTATGGTTTTTGAATGGTATCCTCTTTTCATACTTGTGCCCTAGTCTAAGGATACTCTTCTATTTACATGGCTTATTCCATGTGCACTGAAGGTTACATAGGCACCTTGTCGTATGTACATGTGCACGTGATCTTGGGAATTAATCATGAGGGTGCTAACATTGGTCACACACCCTCTATCACTCTCATTTTGAATGTCTTATTGAAATAAACTAGGGCCATTATTCTACTTGATGCACCACTCTGATTTACGTAATTTAATTCATCCTCTTACTAGTTGATAAGAGTAGACCCATTTGGTGTTGTGTTGGTGCTTAAATTTCTCCTTCATCTAGAGTTATGATATTAATTTGCTCCTAAGGATAATAAAAACTTTTCACCATGAGTTCTTGATTAATTATTCCGTTCATTAATGTAGATTGATTGTGTTTGGTTGTATGGGGAAAACCATTCAAGATCCCACATCAGATTTTTTTACATGGATACAAGGGATATAGAGGCACTAATAGTATCAAATTTTTTCACATAAAATGATCTATTATATGTGAGATGATTTTGTGTTTGCACGCCACCTTAATAAGTATGTCTTATTGACTAGTATTACTGAGTGAAGGGTTTATGAGGTTTGGGATATTTTTCTTGTTGACTTTTGAGGACAACAAGCTCATTTTAAAATTTTGTAGTAGTATTTTAACCTCATGTAATTCATTAGTGTAAAAAACTTATAAATTTAGTGGTATCACTATGATAGGGATAGATGCTAACATAGGTTTCATAGTTGGTTGGCTAGGAAGAGGATTTGTGAATTGGGTTTTAGGAGTTCTATCCATATTTTTCCCTATTTAGATCAAAAATAAATTTGTGCACATAGTAATTTCATAGGAATCATGTAGTACTAAACCTTTGATGGATTGAATCATCACAACTATATCACTATTAAGATCCTTCAAAAAATGTAAAAATGCTATATTGGGTTATGGATTACACAAGGGAAGGATCCTATCCCATACTCCCTACAACATGTATTTGAAATCAACCATCATCTTGTATGGGGCTTGCTTTATAGTTGTGAGTTTCTCTATCAGTGATATGTGATTACTCCAGTCCTCAAATTTCTTGCATAGTTCCTCCCCAAGTTCATCCTAATTTTTAATAGAATTTGATCTCAAGAATTAGTATCACTAAAGTGCCTTGACTTTGAAAGAAGAGGCAAGCATCCTTACTATGACATTATCCATGAGAACATGGTACATTGAGTAGATATTCATGATATCTTCAATACACTCTATAGGGGAAGTTGCATTCTCAATAGTGAAGTTTGATAATTTTTTTAGGGATGTGACTATAATTTCATCATATTGGGTAATAATAATTGATTTAATCTATTGAAAGGTGCAAACATTTGGTTCCTCTACACAGTCATGAATGGTATAGGAAATAATCTCCCTCTAAGTGTGAATAAAACAAGCTTGAAATGTGAATAACACAATGTTGTAGAGTATCCAAGGGATATAACTCTCACTCTAAAAAAATGATGTTCGTAAATGTTTTTTTTTTAACTACTAATAATACCATGGATGCAGTCCTTACATGTATGCAGTATTAGATATATTCATAAACACCCATAAATCTAAACCTTTAACATTAAAACTTTGATCTCTTAGACCTTATACCCTCAAAATTAACCACTAAACCCTAAACCTAAATTCTTGGAAACCTTGAACCATAAATTATAAACATTTAAAACCCTAAATAAATTAGTTGAGCCCTAATTGTCATAATTTAGACTAATAATTGGGTTCATATGGATCAATTTTGTCTAGATCACACTACTAACTACCCTTATTGACTAATTTTATCAATGTGTGATGACATAGGAGATAATCAAATAAAAAATGCATTATATGGTTGTAAATAGGTTCAAGTGGCTCAAATTATCCTTAATTGCCTTCATGATTAGACCCTAAACACTAAATTTAAAACCATAAACCAATATATTTAGCCTCAATTAACATATTTTATAGTAAGAATTATGTTTACAAGGATAAATTTGGCCAAAATCACATCACTCATTACCCTAATTGACTAATTGGCTTAATCTATAATGATGTGGGGTCTAATTGAGCCTAAAAGCACATTTTATAATCATAAATAGGTTAAAGGAGCTGAATTTTCCCTAATTGCCTTTGTGATTAGACCTTATACACTAAAACCTAAACCTTATATACTCTAAACCCTAAGTCATAAACCCTATACCCTAAACCTTAAATCATAGGCCCTATTTACCTTAAACCAATAGATTTAATCCCACTTAATTATGCTCATAAGACTCAATTTAGCACAAATCACATTACTTATTGGCCTAATTGATTGATTAGATGAATTTTTGATGATGTTGGGGCTAATTTTATCCAAAATCACTTTATGTAATCATAAATGGGTTTAAGAAACTCAAAATAGCCTTAATTTCCTTTATGATTGGACCCTAAACCTTAAATTTTAAACCCTTATCCTATCTATTTAGCCTTAATTAACATTATTTAGAGTAAGAATTACATTCAAAAGGCTCAATTTGGCACAAATCAAATCATTCATTTCCCTAATTGACTAATTATCTCAATATATGATGATGTGGAGGATAATTTAGCTAAAAATCACATTCTATACTCATAGTTAAGCTAAAAGATCTCAATTTGGCTCTAATTGTCTCTATGATTATACTTTATACTCTAAAACCTAAACCCTATATACCATAAGACCTTATTTATAAACCATAAACCATAAACCTAAAATGGTAAACCATAATTACATTAAACCAATCAATTTAACCCCACGTAGTTATGTTCATACCCAACTCAATTCAAAATAAATGACATTAATTATTGGCCCACTCAACTGATTGACTCAATTGTGATGATATTGGGGCTAATTTTTCCAAAACTCATTTATATAGTCACAAATGGATTCAATAAACACATATATATTATCCTTAATTGCCTTCATGATTAGACCCTAAAATCTAAACTCTAAACCCTAAACCATTCAATTTATCCTTAATTAACATCCTTTATAGTAAGAATTACATTCACAAGGCTCAATTTGGCCCAAATCACATCATTTATTATCCCAAATGACTAATTAGCTCAATATAACTTGACATGGGGGATAATTAAGCCCAAAATCATATTATGTAGTCACAAATAGGTTAAAGGAGATCAATTTAACCCTAATCACCTTTGTAATTAGACTTTATACCCTAAAACATAAAACCTATATACCCTAAGACATAATCCCTAAACCTTAAACCCTAAATCATAAACCCTAAACCTTAAACCAATCAACTTAACCCCACTTAACATCCTTTAGAGTAATAATTACATTTAAATGGATTAATTTAGTACAAACCACATTAGTTATTGGCCTAATTGACTTATTGTTTCAATTTATTGTGTCGTTTGGGATAATTATGCCTAAAATCACATTCTATAGTCACAAATAGGTTTAAGTAGCTCAAATTTTCGTCAATTTCCTTTTTGATTGGATCCTGAACCCTAAACCTTATACCTTAAACCCTAAATCATAAACCCTAAAACCTAAACCAATTTATTTTAATGATTTTAAATGTATTTGAAGTATGTCTTTAAATGTTTCCCTAAAACTGTCAGATTTCTTAATTTTATACAATATTTTAATAACATAAAGTGTATGAATTTTTGAGTAAATATAAACCCTATATAGTCAACTTTAACATAGTAATACCTGAAAAGCATCCAATTAGCTATAAAAAAATGAGAGTACAATAGGATAAGATGGAAATCAAGTTGACACATGCGTGAACATCTCTCATTAAGTGATGGGTTTCAAATATTATGTATTATCATTATGAAAAAGTGAGGTGGATTTATTTCTTAAGGATAGAGTTAGTTTGCTTTCCAATTTTATTTTGAACTGTTCAAACTAAGATTATCTAAAATCTACTAAGAATCTTCCTTGGGTCTGATATAAATGAGAAAATGGGGGGTGATATGGAATGTTTAGAACTAACATCATATTCCAAAGTGTAGGGCATAAATAAAGTCTAGAATAAGTTCAAACAGGGTAGACTCTGGAATTGATGTTGAGGTTAATCGAGCATGATGCTCACGTTGTAGGGGATTTTGTTACTGGCTAGAATACACATGTTATGGAGATAAGAGGAATTAAAATCATGGTCATGGAAGAATTTATAAGTGAAGCCATAGGTGTGCCATGTGACAAGGTGAAGGTGTATAAGGACCAAAATTAGGAGCTACTTCAAAGGTTCTTCTACACTAATGAGTTTATAAAAATAGATAATAAGGGGCTCCCCCAGGTAAACCTCCCACATCAATATCCTGAAGTGTGTGTAAGAGTGATTAAATCCATGACACTTGAAGGTAAGCATACTTTAATTTTTTCCCACCATTTTCTATTATTAAACCACTTCTATGGCTATAAAATTAGTCTCCTATTCTATCTCCTAAAGTCTTTAGAGAGAACCACTCTCTACCATCATGTCAATGATTCTAACCCTATATTGTATCATGGTCTCATCTTTCTATTGTTAAATCATGGCTAAAAATTAAAAGGTAGGGAAGTTCTTCTCAAGGGTCCTCTACCAAGGAGGAATCCCCTGAGGAATACCCTACCTCAAGATCGTACCACCCTTTTTCTAGCACTACCCAAGCTATCCTTTCCAAAACCTCTATTGATGACCTCTAACTAAAGTTTTTTGTCCCTATATCCCTACACCAAAAATAATTATACTAGATGAGGGCACCCCTAGGGAGACTACCAAGAAAGGTAAACTTATCCTATATTAAGAAATAAATAATAATAAATACAAATTGGAAATATTCAATAACAAGTTGCATGAGGCTACGATGAACTTGACATGACTCATTTAAGAATGGAAAGCCTTGAATAGGTAGGAAGACATGATTATCCAATATTTCACCCATTATTACAAGGTGAACATGACTCCCATTAAGCCACACATGAAAGAGATGATTAACCCCCTAAGATCCCCAAAATTAATCCCATAAAAAACCCCTTCTACAAGTACAGGGATAGAAAAGGCCATGGATGATCCTCCCAAGATATGACACTGAAGGACTCGATAATAGGATGAGGTACAAAGTTTCCAAGAACAAGAAGGGTGTACCTAGGAATATTATTGAAGAAGAAAGGGAACCATCATAGGTTTCCCCCTTCTAATCTATTTATTTTTTACTATTTCTTCTTTTGCCTCCCTTAGGCTCACTAGCTAGTATTTTACTTTTTGTTATTTCAGCCCTAGGGGTCTGCTACTCCTTTTTATGATGCTTTACTATGTTTCTTGTTCTTTGCAAAACTAGGTACTTTCCCTTATCGAATAAAAAATAAATACATTTAATTTATTATCAAATAACTATTAAAAACTAAAGCTTCTATTAAAATAATATTAAAATTTATTTCAAAGTAAAATTAAATTTTATGATCCTTGTCAAATGACATTCACTATGATCAATTAAATATGTGTCTTAATTATTTAGATTTTATTTTTATAGAAGATTATAAGTTATAAGTTTGAATTATAATTAATATTTATTTAAATAAATGTAATATTAATAGTATTTGAATTGATTATTTTAATTTTATAGTAAATGTATGATGTGCACTAAATGTTTGTTTTACCATTCTTTGATATTATGTACATTTCAGACTAGAAATAGACAATTTACAAATTATTTTTAATACACTAGATAATATTGGCTTAAAATTGATTATCATTGGCTGTATAGTCACAAATATATTTACCCAACATAATGACACAAGATTATAATCTCAATTACTTGCTTACATTTTTTTGATGTACAAAATTTTAATGTTATCAACGATTTAATCTACTAAGGCAATTCATGAAGTTTGGGAATTAAAAAAAACTATAAAAAAACAATAGGATGGTAAATATAAATAAAACTATGGTTTTTCAAATTCATGTAAACTAAATTGAATACAAGGTAATTTTTGGTATGCAATAATTCCATGTACATGGTTATTATATTTGAATTTTGAAACACATGCCTAAAGTCTTGGGAATGGATTGGATTATTGAGCCTAAGGCATGGACCTGTAAACTCACAGTCAAATACATGTTTTTAACTAAAAAACACAAAGTAAAACTTTAGTCATGCTAAACACAATGAATTTTATAAAACTTTTTCTTGACAATATTACTACAACATCGACTACACTCTCCTATATATATATATATATATATATATATATATATATATATATATATATATATATATATATATTTATATATTACTCTAATGTTTTTATCTATATTTATTTCTAAGTAAGTCTTTTTATAACACTATATTCCAAAACTAAACATGTTCATGTTTGTTTATGTATCTTTTGATTTGTCAACTTAAACAAAAAAAAATTATATGGTTGCACACTAGACCTCATTCTATACACATTCAAAAATAAAATCTAATTTTTATTCTTTTTTGAGGTAGTTGGAGGGGGTAGACACACAGTCAGCTATACACTAATAATAATATTTAAGGGTTTGGTGACTTGTGAAATAAATAATAAAACAAATATTCTTTAATTGTTTTTTAAAAAACATAGGTTTCAAACTAGATGATCTTATCTAACTTTCCATTGAAGGGTTTCAAAAAAACTAAACAATGATCAAAAAATTATGGGCCAGATGGAAATATATCTACTCTATTTAAAATATATATATTACTACCTCTTCAAATTTTTGATGTTTGACCTATTTATACTTGACCATTGTAAAAAAATTAGTAGTTTAGAAACTAGACTTGAAATGCTACAATTCATGTTCCTATACCATATTCAAATTTTGAATGTAGGTGACTCATGTAGTTTTTAAAAGTTGAGGTTTTTTATTTTTAATGAAAAACATGTCCCCTTAAGACCCCATTTTGGCTCCCCAATTCCATGCACTTACTCAGTACCATGTGGTCAGTCCCATAACCTTTCATAACACCACAAAGGATAAATATGTGTGTGATCCCTAAATTCCCTACACCTGATAGATTTGGCATAATTCATCACCTAAAGGCCACTTTTAAACTTTTCCAAGATCTACCAAAGGACCAACCTCATTAATAAATCATTGGCAGTTCAAAAATCCTGCCAAAACCATTAGAAAGTGTCCTACCTTAGACCTCTTCTTGATGCTTTGTAAGTGGTCCTTGATATTCCATTATGTCTTATTTGTTTTGGGATGAGGAATCTCTAACATAATTTTTTTATAAACATTTCAAACCTTGATGGTGAAGAGTGGGATCTCATGTCTCTTGTAATTAATACCCATCTCTCCCTTCTATATATAATGTTACATAGTATTGTAGAAGGGTCAACTCTATTTACAAATGTAATCTATTGTATTAATGGTAATTTGGTTTTAAATGCATATAGTTTCAAGTATGTCTTCCACTTTATTTCTTTTTAAATAGATTAAAAATAATGTTAAAGGATTGCAATTTATACATTTATGTAATTTTTATGTATTGATTTTGATGAGTTTTAACTATTCTATCCCAGTTATTTAATGTTTTTTATTTTCCTTGAAATATGTTAGGATTTATGTTTGATTAACTACATGCCTATTTTTAGTTTATTCATTAAAATAATCACTGAACCAAGCATTTACCTCCTTCCTTAGACTCTTCCCCTATATGAATAAAACCTAAACCATCATGAAACTCAGCATACACAAGTACAACTCTAGTTGATACCCTTCTCAATCCTTCAATTAGTTGTGTTACCATTAGTCTAGAGAGTTTATGTTTTTTCCTTACCCTCTCCCATTTTAATATTTATTTTCTATCAAATAATCCCTTTTTGATTTTTTTAGAAACTATGAAGATAAAAAAAAGTAGAGATTATAATTTTAATATGTTGAAATTAGTTTAGTTAGAAGTGTATAAGTTTATGTTAATGAGAAAATTGGCATTCAGCCTCTAGTTTTAATGCTACATCTCTTGGAGATATGTCACAAGTAGGATATTTATTAGAGCCCAATACTTATAGATCATGCCTTGGATTGTCTCAGAAACAATCCTAAAATGAGAGGAAACAACTTTACTAATTAGTATATGAGCTAGATTAGTACATCTAACTCAATAGATGCACTTGGGATAAATGATAACTTAGACCAAATAATAGTAGGCACTAGAAGGAGAGATACTAGGAATGTTTTCACTTATCACTTACCTTGGTATTGTGGCCTCCTTTATACATCTAGACCTATTGTATGAATAAAACCCATGACAATAGATGGTATTAAGAGGGATACTAGGAATTTTTTAACTTGTCACTTATTTTGGTATTGTGGCTTCCTTTATGATTTCCCATCTTGTTGCATGCCTAAAGCCTATGGCAGTAACTAGAACTAGAAGGAGGGAACCCATTCTCACTATCAAACAAAGCTTTAATCTAATTGCCTACCCAAGAACAACCTAGATCCTACTATGAAAATAACTAGGTCCTAAAGCTAGTCTTGGGTGACTAATAATGTCCCCATTATAATTCTATATGATAAACATAACTGAGAGAGGAGAATAAAACCATTGGTTATACCTACTAGATCATCTTCTTAGTTTTTACCTAAAAGATATCCATCTATCACTATACCTATAAACTGTGACCAAGATAGCATCTTGAACCTAAAAGAAAACTTTGTTCTAAAAGGTATGATCTCCTTTGAGAGAGTGTTTGAACTTTAAAGGTCCACACATAGGCCTGATAAACTAATAAACTTAGATCAATTATCTAAATGATTAATCTAGGATCATCAAACAACCATGAGACATTCATACTAGCATAGATTAAAACTCTACTGAGATGCAAAACTCAAAAAATATCACTACATTATTGAGATGTTATTTATAGGGCCTAGGGAAACCTTAAATTCTTCGAACCAAATGTGGTCATGCATACTATACCACTCAAGAAGAACCATAAACTTTGTAGATAGAGGCAGTGACCTATGAACCCAATCCTAAATCAACTTATTCATAAATAATTTTACAAGCTCTTCTTAGTTGTGATTATTTTATGAGTCTATCACTTAATGAAGGGAGCTAACTAAGTAGTAGTTCATAAAAATTAATGGATAAATATGATTGTGTCAATTTTATAAATTGAAATAGAGCCTATAAAAAATATAACTACCTTTTTTTATAGCTTCACAAGGTGGTCCAAATGGTAAGTGGATCCCATATGATGTCCTTATTAGACGAATTCTCTTGATATAACTAGGTTTTGGTAATTCCTACAAATAGAATGAAAAATAAATTTATAACCAAGTGGGTAAGATTTGCCTAAAAATAATGCCATTTGGCTTTATCAATTCTAGAGACACTTTTTAGAGAACCATGGACTTTAATTTCAATGGCCTGATAGGTAAGTACAAAATTATTTACATGGATGAATTGATTATTTTTTCAAAAGTAAGTTTGATCATATTCACCATCTTCATAAGATATTAAAAAGGTTTCTAAGGTGTGATATCTCTCTTAACCCAAAGAAGAGCATATTTGGTGTGACAAAAGGTAAGTCCTTTTGTCATGTAATCATGAAGGAAGGTATGTCCATCAAACTTGACCATGCTAGTGTGATTTCTAATATACCTATTCCTAACAATAAAAATGAATTAATATATTTATTTAGAAAGATTATTTTTTACAAAGATTAATAGTTGGTTTTATTGAGATCATTAAACCTCTTAATAAAATTTATAAATAATAAGTGAAGGTGGAATCGACTCCTATAGCTAAGATGTTTTTCAAAGAAATTAATGAGGCAATTACACAAGCACTCATCTTAATCAACCTAGACTACATAAAGGATTATTATCTTTATTACTTTTCCTAAGAGAACACCATAGCTATAATGCTCACCCAAAATATATATGAATATGAACATATAATAACTTATATGATCACAAACATGAATGATGCAGAGCTGAAGAATTATACTTCAAAAATTCATGCCTACACCTTGGTCAAGGATCTAAATAAGTTTAAATGCTACATTATTATAAATATTGTGTATGCCATTGTCCCAAACCCATCTATAAAGCTAATGATATGGAATAATGTGTTTTGATTATGCATAGGTTAATATATGGCCAAGTTGCTAGTGTATAAACTTGAAATAAAACCTAAAAAATTAGTTTAAGGCCAAGGTCTTACTCAAATGATCATTAAAAATTATCCAAGGATCACTATAATGAAATTATACCAATCATAAATGGTCCATAGAGACTTGTATGATCTAATTGTGTACTATATCTTTTATGGGAATCCTCCTCTATGACTAAACCAAACGTAGAAACGAGCCATCAAGCTCAAAAAATAAACTACATGCTAAATAATTGAGTTCTCTATTGAACTAATTATGAAGGCATATATATTAGATGTATATAATAATAAGAAGAAAACTAATTCATGGCTAAATTCCATGTTAAATTAGGCAACGACCACCCTTTAGGGATTTTAACTACTCACAAAATTATGAGAGGTGTGTATTATTGTCCCACTATGTTAAAATATGCACATGCTCATGTTATCACATTCCATGAATGTCAGACCTTATTTAAGAAATAATTTAATGTAATAATTACCCTTCAACATGTGATAAAAGTTTATCTTTTCACTCAATGGGGACTTGACTTCATTCGAGTCATCAACCCAAATTTATCATTTAACCATAAGTTCATACTTATAACCACTAACTATTGAACAAGATAGATATAAGTAGTGGAAACCAAAAATAACAAAACCAAGTAAGACATCAAATTCCTTGATGAAAACATAACCACATGGTTTGTCACCCTAGATTCACTAATCTATGATAATGGACATGCATTCTAATCAATTGAGCTCATCAAATAATCTTATGATAATTACATTACATTAAGGTTCTCATAAAAATAATACCCTAAATGTAATGATTTTTCTAATTCAACCAATAATAAATTGATTGATAAAATAAATAAAACTTTAGAAAAGAATCCTAGGGACTAGAATTCATTATTTAAATATGATCTTTTAGATTTACACACTAGATATAAACAAGATCTCAAAAGTTCACCTTTTATACTAATATATAGTTTGGAGCCCATCTTCCTAATGACCCTCAAGTTTCTTATGTACAATAACGTGAAAGAATACATGGAGGAAACTAGGAAGATAAATTCAAGGCTAATGGACATTATCTAATTAGAGTATGCACAAGAGGAAGCTATACAAAACCTTAGTAGACATCATAACATTGTTAAAACATTATTAAATAAGAGGGTGAATGTCAAGTCCTTTAGAATATATAACTTTGTATTTTTTTAGGACAAAGTCCATGATAATAAAAGGAAACATTAAAATATTGACCCACTCTAGATTGGCCCATAATATATCTCTAATTTTTTTGAGAAGAATGCATTTCAATTGAAATAATTTTATAAGAAAAGACCCTCAACTACCTGTGAAAGGACCATTATTGAATTAATAATTACTGATTTTTCCTTATAATATAATTTAAAAATATCCCTCCACTTAAAGGCTAGTGGTGTAAGTATTATATTAGGGTTAGTTATTTTTCTTTTGTTGTGTGTTTTCTCCTATTCTATTTTGGTTTGTTTTTATTCCTATTTTTTATTTATTTTGATTGTGTTTGTTTACTTCAGTTGTTTTATTTTGTTTTCCCTTGCTAATATTTTAGAAGTTTCACCTTATTTTGATGATTCAGATAGATATTCAACCAAGATAAAATGAGAAAGAGTCTAATCTAAACATTGGTCTCCATTCTCTCAAGTCTATTAACTTCAAATCTAATAAGGCATTGAAAACATAGTCCTAGAGTTGGAATGCAAAAGGTGATCTACCATTGTGGAATAATGTGATAATAAAATCAATCCCTTTTGAGACACTGAGAGGATTAGGAGTAATTTATTCATAACTAAGCAATTAAATTAATAAAATCTCTATTTTACCAAAGTTTATCACAACACTTAAAAATAACATGGCAATCAAGATAAAATCACTGAGCAAGTAAAAGATCTTCTTGGTGCAAGGATATCATTAAACCATCCCTCCACCTTGGTTACAATGGTATCCAAACCTCTTGGATTAAATAAAATAAACATAAAAGTAAAAGGAAGCATGTATCTTAAAAAAAATACAAGTTTATTCCTAAGAATGAGTGATTTACACAATCTGCATCATAGACTTTTATCCTAGTTGGAAATGGAGAAATGATTAGGGTGGGCATAAAGGCATTTTTTGGGGGATATACATGTATATATGGTAATAGAAAAATTCCCAAGATTTTCTTTACTTATCCAAATTCTTCAAATAAATTATCTTTCAATAATATTAAACTACCAAATATGTGCCTAAGTTTTTCTTGTGAATTCAAAGTAACAACATAAAATAATAAATCACTTTTGTACAAAATGACCCTTTGAAAAAGTTAGAGCCTAGTATGTTGTTTGTTGAACTAGAATTGAGAACTCTCTTTTTATCTAAGTTTATATAATGGAATTTTGGTTACTTATCTCAAATTTCAATAATGAAGCCTTGCAGTCTGGATTCTAAATGTTGAGGTAGCATTTTCCCCATAGTAGTCACCATCTATTGTGACCAACATGCCCCAATTTAAAATGAAGACCCAATTTAAGGTCAAAATATGATGTTCATGTCTTATTTATAATGTTTTCATTTCAATTCTAATATAAGAATAATTTTCCAAAGTTTGAGTATAAATCAAGGTTGTTACCAATTATTTTCATAAATCATTGACTTATAAATATGAGACTTTATCAAAATGAGGTTTTGATTTTTATTATAGAATATCAAAGATGATTGAATGTTCATGAATATTGGTTTATCAATTTAGTTGATATAAGAGTCTAAAATTCTAAATGGACATGTTTATTAAAATTATTTTATGCATCTATTTAGCCTTTAGTTTTATGACATTAAATGAATTTAGGTTTTGATTTGATTTATAAGACTAACTTTGATAATTGATATTTTTCCATTTTTTTTTTATAATTTTAGGATTATTTAGACTTGATAAGGAAATATTGCTAATGCTTACTTGATCTTGCTTAAAGAAACCATATGTAATATGAATGACTTTTCATACTTATTCATTTTTTTATGTAAGTTTCTTTATGTAGACCTTCACCACATGTCTCTTTTTTAACTTAAATCAAATACCAAATTTAAGAGTGGCAAGGTAGTTTAATTTCTAAGGGTTAAGTCCCAATAATTTGAGTTTCAATGGCTAAGTCCTGATAATTTGAATTCTAATGGCTATGTTTTGATAGTTTGAATTATAATGACTAAATCCCAAACATCTAATATTTGTACATGTGTCTTCATATGTATTCCTCCCAAATGATTTTTGAAGTGACTAAGTATTTTGTGTCAAAGAGTATCTAGGTTCACAATATTGGGACACTCGTATTAATCTCACTTTTACATGGATTATGAGGTAAAATTTCTAAGTCCCTTTCATCTGAGAAATTAATATTATGTCAATATTTCCATCCCATTCATTTAAAGAGAAAATATAAAATGGTTAAGTCTTGGATTCCTATAAGAACCTAGATGAGCAAGGACCATACACATGTCATAATCTCACTCATTTAGAACTTAAATAAATAGGCATAACTAAAAAATTCACTTAAGCATTTGAGTAAGTGAGATAATTCCACATGGTATGATTCTTCTCATCTACAACCTAAGAAACAAGTAAAATTCACAAAGTCATATGGGTAAGTGGATAAGTTATAGTCATCCATGTGTATCCACATTATTTATCCATAGAAAATTATAGCATTAACTTTTAGTTACCCTCTAGATAAGTGATATCATGCCATGTGGCATGATATCACTCATTTTTGGCTCATCAAAAAGAGGTAAATAGTCAAATACTAAAGATCATCTAGACAATAAAGGACCATCCATGTGTTTAAACCCACTCATCCAAATTCTATAGACAAATATACACATTCCAAGGCTAAGTGTTTACCTAGATAAGTGAGGTCAATCCATGTGTAAACATCCCACTCATCCAAAACCTAAAATCATAAAATCACATACTCCAAAGATTAACTATCACTCCGGTAAGTGATATCCATCCACATGGAAACATCACATTAACTCACAACCTAAATATATAAAAAGATGATACAAACCCCACAAGACTCCAAATTAATAATATTTATCCACATGGTTACATCTCATTGAATTTTGAACAAATAACCAAGGTGAATACTCTAAACATTAATGAATAAGTAAAATAAGGGGATCAGA
>JARHVA010000019.1:857500-917500 GCA_037957365.1 Torreya grandis
TGTCCTGAAGCCAACTATGGAGAGACTTTGTGCCCCCACAATTGCCTTTAGTGTGTTTTCTTTTTGTTTATGTGTAAAGGACCTTAGGACGACTTTGTGCCCTCATTGTCCTTCGTATCTCACTCTTAGACAATTCAGGTGGAGACTTTGTGCTACATCTCAATTTGATGGTTACTATGTCCTTGGTTACATTTTATAATTACTACTAGGAGTATTCTTGTGGTTTTTTGAATAGTAATTTTGAAAGAAGAGGAGTGCTTTCTATCATTTCCCTTGATATTTTTTCTTTGATTTGCATGCATCATCTCTAAAGAAAGAGAGATGGATGGTTTATCCTACCCTTGAGTATTATTTTCTATTTATATATATAACTTATCTATAGGGAACCTCCCCTTAATGAGAGGAGAGATTAGTCCCCTTCTGATATGGTAAAACTACACATTTGGATGACCAATCTTCCTACTTTGGATGATCAGACCTATTTTGTTTATCAGTATGTTGATCGATAAAATATTTAACCAACAATTTTTGGCGACTCCGCTAGGGATATAGTTATGTGCATTTTGAAACCTCAAGTTTTAGATTGAATCAGTTTCTACCATTATTCATTATAGACTCCATTTCATTTCTATGTTTTACACATTATTATTATAACTTTACCATTCACCTCCACACTAACTAGGAAATAACATGTAGTTTAAAGCGTCAAGCTTCAAACTAAAGCAAGGTCAATTCTTTTCCATTTTTGTTTCACAATCTAGCAAATTTAAGGTATACATGAAGCCAAAGGGCTAAATTTATTGTTGACCCTGTATTTGAGTTAGTACAGTAAAGTAATTTTGATCTATTTCCTGCACCATCTTGCCTCCAACAAACCAAGAACTTTCCTCCTACTAAAGTCAGATCTCCATTGCCAAACGAAGTATCCACTTCTGCTGTTGAAAAAGCTTTGCCAATAATTACCCCTCTGAGATTTGTTATTCCTCCTTTTCATAGTCATATAATGGTAGTTCAAGGCCCTTGGGGTAATTATTTTGGTCCTCTCAATCTTACTCCACCTCTACATGAGCTTCCACGTAGTTCAAAGAAGAATTTCTCCAAATTCTATGGTGATGGGAAACTTCATCCTGATGAACACATTATAGCCTTTAGCATAGCCTGTGGCATAATTGGAGTAGAATTTGAAGATGTAGCAGTCAAGATATTTGTAGAAACATTACAAGGTGCTACTATAAATTGATTTTATCATCTACAAGCTCAGTCAATAATTGATTGGAAAACTCTCAAAGCTAAGTTTGAAGCTAGATTTAAACTTGAAGAAGATGCACATGCACTTCTAGCTCAACTTACATAGATGAAGAAAGAACCTCATGAACCAATGAGGGACTTCATAGCCAAGTTTGACAAAATGAGGAACAAAATTATTGTAATTACTTGACCTACAACTAAGAATCTCAAATGCTTCTTCATTAATTCTTAGTTACTTGAAGTAAGTTTCCTTTTTAGACGTGCTGGTCAAATAGATCTTACTACATCTCAACATTTGGCCACTGAGGTAGAAGATGATCTCATCTTAGTAGGGAAGATAAGAAGAGATCTAAATAGAAATAAACCTTCATCATCTTCTGAATATTCATCTACAAGTACCACAGATCCAATGCTGTAGAAGTTGGCAAATGAGTTTCTTGCTCTTAAAAAGCAAATGGTGCAAGGAATGTCTTCTACTCCTTCATACAGAGATATGCCAAGAAGGACATTTCCAAATCAGTCATATTAGGGCAAAGCTACTAGGACTCAAGGGCAACAAAATCATCTTCCTCCCCCACAAGGGAAACTTGCCCTGAAAGCTCCTCCAACCAATTCAGCAATGGTATATCTTAAAGTAGAATCAAAGTTCTCTTTCTAGACTGAATTGAATCAGGAAAATGATGTTGATCTCCTTGAATAAAATCAAGAAGAATCAATTGGTTACTCCCACATTGGTTTCCTGAACTACCAAGATGAACCCATAAGTAAAGGAAAAGCTTTTGATGGATCATATGTAGTGTTTACTAAGTCCAAGGACCAATCAATCTAGCAAGCTGATAAAGGGAAGACAGAGGAGCAACCTCAACTATAAATTACAATTACTAAGTGTGGAACCACTTTTCCCTTCCAGTCAAAGGAACTGATGATCACCCAAAAGGCAAATACATCAATTTCACCTTCACCTTCTACTTTAATTTTGCAAACCAGCCCTCCTCCCATCCCTCCTAAAACTCAGAAGGTTGAAATACCTTTCTTTGTACCTAGCTTAATTCATCCATTTGACATTATCGATCATGTCGAAAAGACAAAAATACAAATGTCTAAATTCAAATATTTGCAATCTAATCCTGATCAATTGAATAAGTTGGTCTAATATGTCAAGAACCAAACCATCCCTACAGGACAAAAAGCTAACAAGGTAACTCTTGATTCTCCAAAGAACATACCCATTTTGAATAATCTTGTCATTACTCCTCTAGCTGCCCTTGGGAAAATAAAACCTTTCTATGTTTCCCTATCAATAAATGGTCACAAGCTAAGTAATTATATTATAGACTCAAGCACATTTGATAATGTCATGCCTGCTAAATTAGTTGAATCTCTTGGCCTCACACTAACCAAGACATTTGGGAGATGTTTCTCCATGGAAAACAAGCAAGTACCATTGCTAGGGCAATCAAAGATGCCCAATTTGCATTTGCAACATTTCTAGACAAGAGAATCAAGATGATTGTCTTGGTGGCTGACATCCCAATATCCTATGGTATTTTGCTTGGACAAAATTTCTTTAAGGATGTGGGAGGAGAACTAAGCATGGACCTGTTTAAGGTAAGGATCCCTATCCAAGGCGTAATGAAGAGGTTGCTCCCTAAAAAGGAGGCAAAATATGTGGTCACCCAAACATCAGCCCCTAAAGCTCAAATTCTTTTTGAATCCTCAGGTATGGGTAACAACTTTTTATCTAAAGACAAAGTGCATGAAGCATCTAATAAAATTCTTGAAAGTGTCAATCCAAAAATTAGTTTAACTAGAATAACAAAAGAACTAGTAGGTTGTAATACAAATGAAGAAGGACCATCCTTCTCTAATGAAGGAAAGTCTAAAGAAAAATCAGTGTCTGATGAGGTATGGACTCTGGAATTCGATGGTAGCTACTCCTCTACTAGTTTGGGAGCTAAGATTGTGTTGATATCTCCTCAAGGAGATATGTTTCCTTCATCTTACAAATTACAATTTAGCAACACTAAAAATACAGTTGAATATGAATCTCTGTTGCTTGAATATGAATCTATGTTGCTTACATAGTATTATATAAGGGTCAACTATTTTCATAAATGAATGTTGTTAGATTAATTTTATTTTTGTCTTTATATATAAATTCTTATGGTTTCATGGATGTCTTACACTTTATTTTTATTTAAAAGGATTAACATTAATAATGAAGGACTATAATTTTTTTTTCAACAAGCTTTATGCATTGATTAGGATGAGTTTTATCCATTCTATCCATGTTCTTTTATTCTTTTCATTTTGATTGAAATATGTTAGGATCTATGTGTGATTATTTACATGCCTATTTTAATTTTATTCATAAAAATGAATCATTAAACCATATATATACCTCCTTCCTCAGACTCTTCCCCTATGTGACTAGATCCCGAGCCATCATGAAACTTAACATACTATGGTAAATTTGTAATTATGTACAGTATCAGTCCTTAAAGTCATTGTGTTGTTGTTGGTCTAGAGAGTTTCTATTTTCTTCCCTACCCTCTCTCCAATTTTTATGTTTATTTATTTTCAAGTAATCTTTTTCCTCCTTTTTATAAATTATGAAGTTAAGTAAAGTAGATCTCATAATTTAAATTTAGAGAAATCAATTTAGTTAGAAGTGTATACATTTTTATTAGTGAGAAAACTAGTATTGAGCTTCTAGTGGTAGCATTGCATCTCTTGGATATATATTCCAAGTAGGCTATTCAATTTATCCCAATACCTTTATCTCATGTCATTTATTATCTCAATAATAATACTAAAATGAGAGGATGAAAGTCCCCCAATTATTATGGAATATCACTCAATGCATTTAACCCAATATATATGCCTATTAAAAATGAGATATTAAATGGAACAACATGCCACTTTGAATAAAAATATATTTATAGACACAACTCAAATTCTTGTTCAAATGGTTCAACAAATGAATGATATGCAAACAATTAAAAATTTAAAATGCTCCAAATGTAAAATCATATCTTAAAAATGGAAAGTCAAACCCCTATTTTCATACCTCGTAACTATAATTTTTTTCCTCTTCCTCTTAATATGCCAAGGGAATATCATCCCTCAACCTATCATTCATAACAAAATGATTCAACATATTAAAAACTAACCTTTAGCTAAATTCATCGTATCCATAGATATTATAATAATCTCTCCAACCATTAAATATGATGGAACTAAAGACCATGTTATATTATTTAAATACTTTGGTAATATCTATAAGAAATGAGTCCAAACCAACACTTTATATACCAATAAACTTCTTATCAAAACTCTTACATGAGATGATTTATAATGGTATAATCAACTTCCCTAACATTCCATATGGAAACTAGAGGATCTTGTAAATGCTCTAATTAAATAATTTCAATAGAATGATCTTCCTGAAATTGTCTTAGTAATGTCATCAATGCTAAATAATTACCTATTGAATTTGCTTATACTTTTATCAAAAGATGGAAATCACTAGCCCATAAAGTATATCATAACATGAGTGATGCCAATATATTTAAATTATTTATTAATACCCTATTACCTTATATTAAATACAAAGTTCAAATATCTTATCCTCAAGTCTTAGAAGAGGCTTTTGATCAAGTTAAACATCAATATTTCCTTATTAATCAATTTAAACCATCTTAGAATTTAATCAAGGATTATTTCCAAACTTCAACTAACACAATCACTAACACAAATTACCAATCTAAATCACATCCAATAAAAATAGGAGTAATAAAATTAGATACTTAAATTCCCTCATATCCACCCATGATGGTGTCAAAAATGAAAAAAGCTATTATCTCCACCAAAACCTTTCATTTATAATAATACTTCTCCTCCATCATGGTATGATCATAATATTTTTTTTTTGGTTCCATTCTAACATTGTTAATTCTCATGAGACATGTCATGGGCTTATAAAATTTATTATTTCTTTAATTTATGATACATATTTGATCATGATACAATGATCAAACTGTGTCATCCTAATTATCTTAAAGCTTATCAAAAGA
Organism: Torreya grandis; assembly: GCA_037957365.1. Taxonomy (NCBI): domain Eukaryota; kingdom Viridiplantae; phylum Streptophyta; class Pinopsida; order Cupressales; family Taxaceae; genus Torreya; species Torreya grandis. The sequence goes on from JARHVA010000019.1 coordinate 862,825, forward strand.
GAAAATTTACCAAACCTACAACTTCAAAATATCAAAAACCTTCCTTAGATCCTAATACACAATAATATAATGATAATTTTTGTGATATTGATTCCAATTATGATCAATATGATATGAATTATCAATATGTGAACATATCTAAAGTCAATTATCACTGCAAGCTTGCTCAGAAAGACACTATTAGTAAATATAAGAAACCATCTACCTACAATTAAATACTTAAAGACACTACTAATTATCATTCCTCATACTCAAAACCATCCATGAGTTATGATCCATTTCCACCAATGGACCCTTATATACAAAAAGAAACCATGATTAATCAACCTAAGCCTAATTCTCATTCTTCTACTAAACCCCACTAGAATTTATTAGATGAACTTAATTCTATTATATGTAAAATTACCCTTATATAATTAGTAATAAATTATCCTTGTCATTGTAAGTTCCTTATGCATCACTAAAATACATAGAATAACCCTCATGTAGTGAATACAAATTACCTCTTGATCTCCTCAACCTATAGAAGTACATGCTATTGACATTATCATCTACCAGACCCTCCATAAGATTTACAAAAGAAGCTATGATAAATAATGAAATTCTCTTCTGAGTTGATGATCCACCTCTTTTTATTCAAATAAATATAAATAAAACTATAATTATAAAAGTACTAGTTGACAAAGGATCTATTATCAATGTTGCTTATCTTTTTTTAATTTAAATAATTAGATATTCCAAAAAAATCTCAAACAAACCTGACTCACATGTCATAGATTTAAAAAAACCAACAAAAAACCACTTAGATGAATTTGGCTCATTCTTACCACTAAACCCAAGACAATCCACACCAAACTCATGGCCCTAGATATTCCCTTATCTTAAAACATGATCTTAGGTCATCCTTGGACTCACTCTATGTGATTTATTGCATATTATGGAAACTACTGTATCAAATCCATACATAATGAGAATCATTAAAAACATGATGTTGATCCTCATACTTAGAGTATCCAACTTCCAAATCCTAAATCTTAATATTATATTCCTACTATTATTGACATAAATATTCCTCCTCTTCCTAATTTGTTAATATACATTAGGATCTACATGCATCTCTCATATATTTTGATGATTATGAACCTGCTGAACTATGAAATATTTATAATACGACTTGATTAAATACCTATATCATATAATGTATCCCTCCTCCTCTTATTCCATGAGATATAAAAAAACCCTTAGTATATGATACCACTAAAAACATTCCCCCATGTAGTGCATATGAAGTATCTTACATAGAGGATGATTTTTATTGAAATTAATGTGGGATGGCCAAACTATATCAATATACTTTAACAATGGTTCCTCATAGTTTCAATAATATGGGAATCTCTACTATATTGTTCCTACTACAATATATACATGAGATATATCTCCATCCTATGACTATACCTACATTATTACATAATCTTAGTCATGATATTTATATATCCTACATTATCAAAAGGCACTAGTAAAAAAACATGCCTTCAATCATGATGTTCATGTCATTTACGTATCCTCTAATAGTGAAAGAGAAATAGAAGTCTATTTACCACCTACCAATACACCTTTGATATATACTCCATGATTTAGTGAATAAATTAACCAATATGATATAATCCAATATATAATACCTAATTTCACTAATTAGATCAATCTAGTAAGTTAAGATATATTACCTCTAATCAATCCTACCAAACAAACAAATTTCATATTTATTATACAAAATTTAATCACCAATGATGATAATGTGTATCTCATATTTATATATCATGTTGTATCAAACAATCCCATACCTTTACTCTTTAAATTACTATTGTCATTCAAAATGTGCACCCATGGATGGTTTGTAGCACAAGAGGTTTTATGTTAGGGCATATAGTATGATGCCTTGTGTAGGGTGATAAAGCACTCAGTGTTGAACATGGAAGTATTAATGCTTGCCTAAGTGTGTAGGTCATCAATTGTCTCAACAAAATTATAAGAATATCTCGAAGGTTTGGGACCCTTGTGCTCCTTGGGTTGAGCCTCTAGAGTAGGCTAAATTCCTTCTATTCTAAGTGTACCTAGCTTAGGACTAGTGTGCAAACCTAAAGAGAAGAAAGGTAAATATACCACTAATCTAAACTTAAGATTTTGAGTGAAAAGGGAGGGATAAGGTAATAATTTACTTGAAAATAAAAGGTGATACACCAAGAATAGAGAAATCATTCCTACTATCGTGGATACACTAAAAATATTTTAGAATAAGATGTTATCATAAATATTCCACTAAGGACAATCTAAATTCATAAGTGTTTCATATATAGGCATGGGAACATTGTAAAACATTGAAAGGAATGAATGATCCACAAACAATGTCTACTCAAACCCATATGCACACAAAACATGACTTATAAATTTGGATCAAGTTCCACATAGAGGTGATGGGAGTGGACAACGATAAGAGGGATAGATGTTACCCATCGAAAAAGATAAAATAACACAAATAACACATATATTGTAATATTAATAGAGGGAGGTCAACTTATTTCTCAGTAGAATACAAGATTCATCTAACAAAAGTGTTATTAGAGGGCAGATTTTTATAGTGTGAGGTTGCCCACAAGATGTCAACTATTTTATAATGAGTAATAAGACATTATATGGATCAATAATTCTACAATTAAATCACCCATTATGGGGAAGATATAGTCTTAAAATTCTACTATGGTATTGAATCCACACTTCTTAAATTCTACCTAGTGATTTAGATCTCAAAGTTGTTGTCAAGATTCTTCTAGATCCATGTGCATGTATGAGAATGGAAGATCTTTAGAATAGTCAAAGGGGTGGTGTGTGATCATATTCCAATTTTTGATAGTCAATTATGCATTTACTTATTTAACAAGTTCTTGAACATTTCTCAACTACTTTTTGAATACCCCTTTATACGTCATCACCACTTGTCAATCGATACATGGGTTTCTCTTGAACTAAAACATCATTGGTATGCATCTAATGGGAAACACTAACTTACACCATTTTAGGAATATATGTTCATTTAGAGATGAATACTTATACTACAATATGATATTCAATTTGGAAATCATTTCAAATCTAGAATTCCTCTATGGGGTGCATGAATTTTAACCCTTTGTTGCCAAATCCCATTTTGGTAGTCTCCTTCAGTATTTGATTTATATTGGATATATCAGTCACAAAGTACAATATGTACATCATAGTTCATAGTATATAATTTATGAGAGGATAGAAGTGGAATGGAATTACTTCCTACATACCTCTCCTTGTACTATCTGAAGGCTGAGTTTTACACCTTTGAACCTATGTGCCATTTAGTTTATGTGACGGAGAATACCTACATGGGGCACATATTATAGACTCCTTATGAATGAAATTAGACACTTAGTCAATTCATGGATCTACATTGATTGTATCTGGTATAGGCATAGATGGGAGGCATTTTCTCAACTTGATTTAAATAACTTGACACTTGCTAAAATACAAACCTCCTATAGGATTTTTATGAGATCTTCACAAGCTAGGGGTGATTTATAAAGTCAAAACTTATAGTGACCTATATGAGCCACATGCATTCTAAATGAGAATCTAATATCATTTGAATCAATTAATTGGGCATGAAGTCATTGGAACTTATAGTCATCTTGTCCTTGAATGCACTAGATATGTACTCCTATCTTAGAATAAGTTGATATACTCATAAAAAATAAATAATTGTGTCAAAGGTACTCAAAGGAAGAGATCCATGTAAAGAGGAAAAACATCCATAAGCACTTAGAGGAAATAAAACTATCCTAAAATAATGTGAACAAGGCACTTAGGGAATGAAAAAACATCTAATCTAATTTTTTATAAATTATATAAAAATAAATAAAGATAGTGCTTGAGATGGATCTCATTGATTGGGATGGGTATTTATTCTCCATTCAATTTAGCGAGTTGGAAAACATTGTATTATTTTCTTCTGATTATGGTATATGGACCACTCTATATCACATTAAATTTACTATGCCTTCTATATTTAGCTCTATCCACATCCCATTTCAGCACTAAATATCCATATTGGAAACTTATATCAATGACCCTTTTATCAAATGTCCTCTTCATATGGGCCTTTTGAAGTTCCGTAGTATGTTCAACTTACACTCTAGTCTCATCAAGTTTCATTAGATTTGCTAACCTTACCATGAGGGGATCTCTTTCAAGTAACTCTAATAAATAAGCAAGTTCTAGTGAAGGTAGTTCAATTGATGCGAGAAATTTAGACTTCCTTTCATAAAATAAAATGAAGGTTGAATTTCCCAACACTTTTTTGGGAATGACTCGATCATCCCAAAGGGTAGCCCTGAATTTAGTTTGCCAAGCTCACTAATTTTCAATCATGGTCCTCTTTATAATATAAATAAAATTCTTATTCATGGACTCAACCAAACCATTACCTTAAGGGTAATAATTCAATGAGGTGATCAGATGGATGTTATGTTTTATTGCCCATTCATTAATCCTGGTTCTAAGGAAACTAATGCATTATCAAAGATAATGGTGGCTAGAATACCAAATCTTATTACAATGCCTTCATAAAATATCAATATGGATGTATCATTACACTCCTTGACTGCTAATGCTTCCATCCATCTCTTTAAATAGTCTATGACCATGACGATCCATTTATGTCCATTGATTAATGGAGGGTTGATCATGTCTATTAAGTCCAGGCCTCATTTTACAAAAGGCTAAACAACTTATATTGGGTATAATGGTAAGGCCACCAACTTTTGTTTTCCTATAAAAAAGGCACACATATTACAACCTTGCACATATGCATGTGCATTTTTAAACATAGTTGGCCAATAATAGCTATCTCGCATGATTTTGGTAGTAGTGGTCTTTTATGAATAATGGCCTCCTATAGTGCCATCATAGAATTAGTATAGAATTCTACTCACCTGGTCTAGTTTTATGCACCTCAAGAGGACTCCATTGATGTCTCTTTTGAATAACACACCATTGACAAACACATAAGGAATGGCATATAACCTAAAATGTCTATGCTTGGATTTATTCAAGTCACTATGATATGAACCAATTTGAAGGAAAGTTATCATATTTTACATCCAATCCATTTTAGTTTCTTGACATATTGATTCTTTTTTGTGTGATGCCAAAACTTATCTATCTCCAAATTTTACCACGCCGATGAATTATTCACAAAGAATTTTTCCTTAAACTAGCTTGGTGATAAAATTTCCACATCATAATAAATCACCTTTATGACCCAACTAATTCTCTGCTCACTGATTTCCTTATTGAGCAAGAACTCTTTTATACTTGCATGTGCAACCATGAGCTAAACTTTGTTATTGGAGAGAATATGATTAAACTTCTTGAGCACTCTCATAACTACAAGGATGTGATTATCTATGAATATGCAGTGCACCTCATAATCCTTTAGTGCTTAGTTGAAGAAGGAAATTAGATGATCAAAATTATAGTTGTTTTATTTCTTAAAAATAGTTGAGATTCCTTCAACCCCACTGAATGCATAAAGAATAAAATCCTTACTATAATATAAGATAATTAAGGTGGGATCTTGCCTGATGGAATACTTAATGGATTCAAAGTTATCCTTGAATTTATGAGTGTAGATGAATCCAAAATTTCTTGAGTATCATAGTGATGTGTTTGGTCAGGGTAAAAAATCCAGCATGAATCTCCTTACAATGTTGATTATTCCTAAGAAGCTCTAGAGACTCTTCTTGTGACTTGGAAAAGTGAGAGATGAAATAGATTTGATTGATATAGATTTATCATGAACCCCTCTCTATAAAAAAAATGTCCCATTAGATTTACTTCATGAAATATGAATATACACTTGATAGGGTTCATAGATATTTCAAACTCCTGACACATTTCAAAGACTTGTTCTAGATGGCCTAAGTGATCTTTTATGTGCTTATATAAAATAGTTATGTTATTAAGGTAAAAAAATATGATCTTATTAATGAGATACTAAAATTCCATATCTATGTCTTTTTGTAAATTGAATCTTGAATTTTTCAAACCAAAAGGTATCTAATGGTGTGTAAAGGTTGCTCAGTTAGTGGTGAGTGTTATTTTATAATGACCAAATTCTTGCACAAAAATCTGGTTATATCTTGAGTAACCATCTAAGAATGATAATCTATCTATGCCTAAAATTTATTATATGATCTTAGCCATTGGTGGGAGGAGATAATGGTCTTTGAGGGAATCTTTGTTCATGTTCCTGAAGTCTACACATAAATGGATTTCCCATGCTTATTCTACACTAGCACTAAGTTGGCAACCCATGAAGAGTGGTTAATTGGGATTATTATACTAGCTTCAATGAGATTTGAGAGCTCTATTATCATCAATGGTTTAATATTTGGGTTTATAGGCCTCTAATTTTGTTGGATAGGGTATGTGCTAGGGTCAAGCTCAATTGTGTGTTGTGATAAGCTTATACCAAATCCTCTTAGATCTTTATAGTTTTATGAAAAGATATCCTAGTATCTCCTACTGAGTTTAATAAAGCTCTTACTTTTTGACGGGGAGTATACATTTCTAGTTTTTTGGACCTTTTCTTCATATATTGTTACTTACATAGAGACCTCATCTTTTATTGTCAAGCTTCACCTCACTCCTTTGAGATTCTCATCAAATTTGAAGATAGTTTCTAGGGTAACTAACCCTTTTAAAAAATTGTTTCCCTTTAATTAGATGAATTTATCCTCATATTGGGAATATAGATATGCTTGGTTATTGGCACAAAACTCTTCATCATTATGTAATAATATGATAATCTACTTATTTATCTCAGACACTTACCAATTTTCTACATTATCAAGGACTACTAGTATGATCATGATCTTGACAAGCTACATAGACTCTATTATGTCACATGAAATGTCATATTATGCACATATGGTCACAATTTTATCCGCATTGGTATTCTTTGATCTTATTATGGAATTAATATTAAATGCATAAAAACCTTTGATCATATCCCACACTCTATGTTTGCAAACTTTCATCAATCTATTCTTGGACATACTCTACGATCTAACCTAGTTAACAATGAGTTCACTATCACCAAATGCATGTAGTTCTTTGATTCATTTATTTTTGAAAAGCTAGAGACCTTGGATAAATGACTCATACTCTATAGCATTATTCATGTAAATTAAATACAACCTAAATGCATGGAGATATTTTTCCTTTTGAGGGGGAAACTATCACACCAAGTACAACACCATTTTACTTTAGGATCCATGGAAGTATAATTTCCATGTATCCATAGGGTTCTCTTGCACATTTACGAGCTTAGGTAGCATGAAATCCTCCTCTAAGATGAACTATGTACCTATCCTATATCCTTTACATTGTCATATGGGTTACAATCATAATGTTCACATGTCCATTCATCCAACAAATTATTTGGGATCTCTTCAAGTGAAATTATATCCTCATGGAGAGTCATATTTTCCTCCAAATAAAACATTTCATGGTTTAATTAAATTGGGTTTGGAGAGTATGGTTCAACATGAATTTTCAAGATGGGTTCATCTTTGACTATCACCATAGTATCATATCTATTTCTAAGTAACATATGTGACTAGTATAAAGATAAATGTCCACCAATATTTATCATGAAGTCTCAAGAGAGGTAGATGGTAAAGTATGGAAGTGAGTCAATAACTTCAATATCCTACATGATTGAAAGGATTGGGAATATGTGTAGTATAAGATTTAAAATTTGATGATTATTATGGTTTTGACCATTGTGTCATCCATTTGGACCACTCCTTTTTAAATAGGGGAATACATAATTCTAAGTGTATCTATAATTTTCTTTGGTATCACTAAGGTTCTCACACCTAATTAGATCATGCAATTATGCACTAGGTTTTGGACAATAATTAAAGAGATATAGAATTGGGGTAACTTGGTGCTACTGTGCCCTTATATTTCCTAAAATTTGGTCTGGCATAGACCCAAAGAGATGAGAGGCATAATTTGTGATAACTTACATTCTTAAAGGATTTTTAGGGTGTCTTGCATCAAGTTTATTTGAGAAGGAATGGAAAGAGTGTCCCACATAGTTACATTGAGGCTGATTTTCTTCATCTGATTGACTATGTTGAAAGTAATTTTGGATCCCTTTGGTTATGGTTTTTGAATGGTATCCTCTTTTCATTCTTGTGCACTGGTCTGAGGATACTCTTCTATTTACATGGCTTATTCCATATGCACTGAAGGTTACATAGGCACCTTGTCTTATGTACATGTGCACGTGATCTGGGGAATTAATCATGACGGTGATAAAATTGGTCACACACCCTCTATCACTCTCCTTTTGAATGTTTTATTGAAATAAACTAGGGCCATTATTCTACTTGATGTACCACTCTGATTTACGTAATTTAATTCATCCTCTTAATAGTTGATAAGAGTAGACCCATTTGGTGTTGTGTTAGTGCTTAAATTTCTCCTTCATCTAGAGTTATGGTATTAATTTGCTCCTAAGGATAAGAAAAACTTTTCACCATGAGTTCTTGGTTAATTATTCCATTCATTAATGTAGATTGATTGTGTTTGGTTGTATGGGGAAAACCATTCAAGATCCCACATCAGATTTTTTTACATGGATACAAGGGATATAGAGGCACTAATAGTATCAAATTTTTGCACATAAAATGATCTATTATATGTGAGATGATTTTGTGTTTGCACGCCACCTTAATAAGGATGTCTTATTGACTAGTATTACTAAGTTAAGGGTTTATGAGTTTTGGGATATTTTTCTTGTTGACTTTTGAGGACAATAAGCTCATTTTAAAATTTTGTAGTAGTATTTTAACCTCATGTAATTCATTAGTGTAAACAACATATAAAGTTGGTGGTATCACTATGATAGGGATAGATGCTAACATAGGTTTCATAGTTGGTTGGCTAGGAAGAGGATTTGTGAATAGGGTTTTAGGAGGTCTATCCATATTTTTCCCTATTTAGATCAAAAATAAATTTGTGCACATAGTAATTTCATAGGAATCATGTAGTACTACACCTTTGATGGATTGAATCATCACAACTATATCACTTTTAAGATCCTTCAAAAAATGTAAAAAATCTATATTGGGATATGGATTACACAAGAGTAGGATCCTATCCCATACTCCCTACAACATGTATTTGAAATCAACCATCATCTTGTATGGGGCTTGCTTTATAGTTGTGAGTTTCTCTATTAGTGATATGTGTTTACTTCAGTCCTCAAATTTCTTGCATAGTTCATCCCCAAGTTCATCCTAATTTTTAATAGAATTTGATCTCAAGCATTAGTACCACTAAAGTGCCTTAACTTTGAAAGAAGAGGCAAGCATCCTTACTATGGCATTATCCTTGAGAACATGGTACATTGAGTAAATATTCATGATATCTTCAATACACTCTATAGGGGAAGTTGCATTCTCAATAGTGAAGTTTGATAATTTTTTTAGGGATGTGACTATAATTTCATCATATTGGGTAAGAATAATTGATTGAATCTATTGAAAGGTATAAACATTTGGTTCCTCTACACAGTCATGAATGGGATAGGAAATAATCTCCCTCTAAGTGTAGGGAATCTCCCAAATAAAGGTATAGATTGAGCTCTAGGGGATGGTCATCTTATATTGGTCTCTCTCCTAATAGGGGATGAATATGTCCTTACACTTATTCTTCTAGAGGGAACGTAAATCTAAATAAAATGGAAATCAATACCATTTATAAAAGATCTCGTTTGTCTTGGAATGTAGTTAGTGGATTAATCTTTATGGACTAGAATTTATTAGAGTCACCAAGTGATTTTAATGAGTGTCTAAAAAAATTGTTATCTAAGGGTAGCATCAATTCCATATCTCTTTATTTAAATTATCCTACCAAGCATACCAAAAACTATTATCATTCAAAATGTGCACCTATGGATGGTTCATGATGTAAGAGGTTTTATAGTAGGGTGCAGAACATGAATGCCTTGTACAAGGAACAAAATCACTTGATATTGTGTGGGGAAGTGTTATTTCTCACCTATGCACATATGGAATCGGTTGTCTCATCATAATAATGGGAACATCCCAAAGGTTTGGACCCTTTCACTCCTTGGGATGAGCCTCCAAAGTAGGTTGGATTCATTTTATTCTAAGTGTAATTGGTTTGAGATTCACACATAGACCTAAATAATAGAATGTTAAATCTACCACTAATATAAACTTAAGATTTTGAGGCAAAAGGGATAGAGAAGGTAAGAATTTAATTGAAAATAAATGGTGATACACCAAGAATAGAGTCAGTACTCCTACTTTTGTGGATACACTACAAATATTTGAGAATAAGATGTTATCATAAATACTTTACTAGATACACTCCAAATGCATAAGTATTTTATGTAGAGGCATGTAAATGTAGCACAAAACTAAGAGGGATGGTTAATGATCCATAAATAATATCTACATAGACCCGTATGTGCATAGAACATGACCTATAAGTGAGTTCCAAGTTACACATAGAGATGATGGGAATGGACAATGATGAGAGGGGCAAAGACGTTACCCATATTAAAATATCAAAAAACATAAATTTCACATAGAGTGTAAGAATAATAGAGGAATGTAGACTTAATTCTTATTAACATGTAAGGTTTAACCAACCGAAGTGATCTTAGAGGGCAAATTTTAGAAGCATGAGGTTGCCCAAAAAATGTCAACCATTTTACAATGAAGAACAAGACCTTATATAGATCAAGCATTTTAAAACTAATCCAACCATTTTAGGGTGTATATATAGTCTCTTAATTATATTATGGAATTGTTTACATGTTTCTTACATTCTACATGGTGATTTGAATCTAGGAGTTAGTGGTAGGATTCTTCTAAGTTCATGTGCATGTCTGAGAATGGAAGATATTTGGAATAGTTAGAGGGGTGGCAAGTGATCATATTATAATGTTTAATTTACTTATATAATAATGTCTCAAATAAATTTTAACTACTTTTTTACTACCCTTTATATGTCACCACCACTTTTCAATTAATGCATGGGTTTCTCTTTAACTACCACATCATTGTTATGCATATGATGGGAAACACTACTTATTGACAAAATTTGACCTTTGGTAAAATAATGTGAACCCATACATTTATAAACTTTTTATAATGTTATAAATGTCCTATAGGGGTCTCATAATAGTATAAACATCTTATTTATCCCTCCTCTATTCCTTGTCTAAGCCCACCGACCTTATATTAGGCTAGTCAACCAAAGTCAACCTTATTCAAAGTGAAAAATTGCATTGGATATGTCATATTATGTTATTTTACATGTTTTGAGGTGTCTTTAAGTCATAAATTGGTTATTTTCTAGATTTCATGTGTAAAAGGGGTAATTTGGCCACATTTTTAACCTATTAAATGACTTGTATAGATGGTAGAGTTAGAAAATTTTGTCATCAAAGTGATTTTCAATGTGGAAGAAGTTTGGATCATGTCAAGAGTAGTTATATGTCAAAAAATAAGTATTTATGTGTAGGAAGAGGGAGTTTTCCTTGATTTTAGGCCCTTTTGGGAACTTGTATAGACTTATTGAGTTCATCATCAACTAAAAATAGGGGTAGAGTGTCTCTTCACCTCAAAACATTCATTTTCACACTTTGAGTGTATATATTTCATCAAAATTTTCATCTACAACTTATTTTCCTTCCTTCTTATCTTGGCAAGTAAAAAAGGGTCATTTTCAAGTGCTTAGTGTGGACCATACAAGTGGAGTTGGGAAGAATAGTCTTAGAGGGTGAAAGGTCTCTAATTGAAATTCACTTTAATATCGATAAAATGAAATTTGGTACCTCCTTCTTTATGAACAATTTCTAACACTCCAAGTAGCTTTTTATGCACTACAATCCATGAGGGGGTCATTATTTTCATTTGTTTCAGATTTCCTAATTTGGTTTGATGGATTTATTTGTTTCAAGTGTTTCTCTATTATTTTCAAGAGATCTCCAAATGTTCTCCATCAGCATGCTATCATGAAGATCATCAAATGTTAATAAGCCTCTTCTAGGTCTATTTGGGTTTGCCATTGTCTGCTATTTTCATCTTAGGTGCCATGAGAGAGGATTTTTCACATTGAAGGAAGTGTTTTGAGAATGATATCTAAGTGTTATTGGTGAGTTATATCAATTTAGGGAATGTTATATGTCTTTGAGGTGATAGGATGATTAAAACAAACCTTTTCTTTCTCAAATTCCATGCTTTGCCTATATTTTCTATCAAAATAGTCACCTTCAAGATCTTGATGATGTCACTATGGTGTAAGGGGAGATGGACTTGTCTCTCAATTTATTGTTTTTCTAAAATTTAATTTGTTGGTTTTTTAAGGATCATATGATTCCTTTATACACTCATAGTTCATAGTGATCTATGCCCAATTTACTTTCTACCTTTCAAAACAACTTTCTACAAGTGACATCAGCATGAGTTTTAGAGAGAGGTACAGAAGCAAAAGGATATATTTGAATATTATGATGGCCTACAACATAATTTTATACGTTGAAAATAATATTTTTGATTCTTGTAGGCCTAATAAGGTAAAAGCATCACCACATAGTAAAACTTGAGGTTTCAGGGACTTCATCTATAGAAGTCCAAAATAGAGAACTAAAGGGTTTCACAAACTTTTCCAAACATGCTTGAATGATTCCCAAAATTAACTATCCATGCTCACCTTATATTTGTATCATATTAAAATTAATGTGAAAATATTGGAAGGATAATTAAAAATTGAGGGTGGTCTTTTGAATAACCAAAACTGCCCTCAAAACCATTGAATTTTGATAGTGAAACCTATAGGAGGTTGGTAGAAAGGTGAAATTGCACTTCTTAAACTCATTCCTAGACTGTGACATCAATTTGGAACATTAAAATTGGTTAAAATTATTATAATAAGCTAAAATTTCATTGGAGAAACTGAATTTGATGTAATCTACATAACCACCCCACAGTCTGTACATATGTTTCCAATTAGCCACGTACAACTTAAATAAGGATAACAAAGGACTATCTTAGAACATAGTCATGGTTACAAGTAAATTATTCACCTTAGTCTATATGAAACATTATTGGAGACCTTATAGTATAAATTAAGGGTTTTTGACATCATAATCACTCATGAAAGGTATGGAAACAACCTACAAGCAGGATTTAAAATTGACTATCTCAGTCAAGGAAGAGTGTATTTTTTTCTAAGAATTAAGGTGAATATGGAAGAATTAAATTTGGGAGGTATTAAAAAAAAATTGTGCCACCTAAATTGACTCATATATTTATAATAAACATCATTAAAACCTATGTTCAACCTAAATCATGACCTATAGGCATGTATGGACTGAGACAAATAGTGGAGTGAAATAATGGATTTTGAGGAAGTTTCAAGCACTTTTAGGCTGAGGAGATGGAAATGTCAAATCCTAATGGATTTTATAACATAAATAAGGTTATAAATCATAATTAAATACCTAATTCATACCCATGATCACATATAAAAACCTATAGTAGAAGCTTAAGATGATTATCTTAGTCTAAGTAATTGAAGATCCTAGTTTTTTGTTTACAAGAGCATAAGGGTATTTTGACAGTTGAATATATTGAATAAGATATGGAGAAACTATAAAATTGATATTAAATCACATTTAAACCTATCATATAATATTTTAAACATTTAAAATGTCCCAATAATGATGTAATCATAGTTAGCCCTTAAACCAAAAAACATAGTGTACCTAAGGAAAGTCTACCATGGAAATGGTGTTAGTTGGGAGTATAAAAATTTTATTTGAGGGATAATTTTTAGTAAAAATAACAAATTAAACTTGGATATACCTTTCCAATACCCAAATTTTGTGAAAAAATAGGGTAGATGCTTCATGTTCTATCTTAGAATAGGGGTACTTTCTTTAAGCAAAACACATGCAGTTTTGTGAGAAAAGGATGATTTGGTGAGTAGGGGATGTTATGGATATTATAATATTTTTTTATAAGCTGTATAATATTTAATAAAATATAAAAATATAGGATATAATTTTGTATAATATTCAATGTGGTCTAGGTAAGGAGGTTTGTAGGTAGACTTAGTGGGATAACATGCAAGCCTAACTCCAAATGAGGGGTTAGTTACACTTTTATCCCTTAACAAACATTAAATTTTTTTGGATCACCTTCATGTGGGTGAAAATTATATGTTAAATCTATTAATTTTCATGGTAATTTAAAATAGTAGTCATTTGGTTCAAAGGTGCAGGCAGGCTCATTGATAAGGTATAGACCTTGTCTCAAAAAAGGGGTCAATTTCATTCTAAGATCTTGGTGAAATATTCTAGGGATTGTATTAGGTTTATAAGGTATATAAAGAAGCGATAAAACATTTTTTTCATAGAAAAACCTCCCAAGAAGTAATTTTTGGCCTAGGAAGTGCTTAGACCTTACTAGCTTGTGAAGAAGGGAGCTCGAAGGGTAACTTGGAGTGCTTGAAACTTCATTGATACTTTACATGGGAACCTGAGGTGATTATAAAAGTTCAAGGAGGTCTTCAATAAAACCTCAATCATATTTTATCATAGGTCCAACATCTATTCTTTATGAAAAAATGTTAAGACCCAAAATCACCTCAAAACCCTTGCAAACCCTCCTCAAGGACTCAACTAGGAAGATGAAGAAAATGAAGCATCTAAAGGGGATGGGAAGGCCATGAAACTACTTAAATGATGTATAGGACTCTCTAGGTATTATCCGCATGTGACTAAGGTCTATAGACCTATATGAAATAGGTCAGAATAGGGATCTTTTTGAACTTTTTATGTGTTTTATAGGTATAGAGAACTTTAAACAAGTTAATCACTTTTAGAGGAAATTTTAGGACTTTTTATAAGTTATCATGGTAATTTTATCAGGTGTCTAATCTCCTAAGCCTGTCTGTCATCTCTTTCATTTCAACTAGTCTAGTGGGAAGATAGTGAACACTTAGGATAATGTGGTGAATTTTAATTTAGAAATCCTATTAAGGATAATTTATTAAAAATAATTATATGGAAACATTTTAAAAGTGTTATTCCACCTTGTGAATGGATCAGTTTGAAAAATTGGAAGGTTTTAGGTGCCAAGTGGGAGAGGTGCATGGAGAGAGCTCATTTTTGGACTGTCATGGATGATGGTGCATGGATAAAAGACCATGAGTGGTTTAGGACCTCACCAATGGATTTTTGGGATTTTTAGTAAAACATATTATTAAAATACATCATCATACCTGATCATTTGTAGTTATAAGGTAGTTTTTAAAGGCAAATCATGAGGGGCAATTTTCTATACAAAGGAAGGAGTTTCTTGACCACTTTACATGTTTTGGATGGTTGGAAATGACACTTGTAACTCTTACAATTGTATATATATCTCAATATATCTCTCACATACACAAATAACTAATATTTATAGTGGTGAAAAGTGTCTCTATGACTCTTGGAGTCCCCTTCTCTCTCTCTTCTCACATCTTCTATAAATTGAGCCTTTTTGGCTAATGTATGAATCTCTCCACCTTGGTATGGTAAAGCCCTACCAATTTTTTTCCTTGAATAAATAAAGAAAAGTGTTTTACCTCATTAAATATTTTATGAAGTGTAAATAATAGTTGTTAGTCTTGTGAAAGTGTACTTTCATTTACCTTCACATGTTGCTCATATTAGTACCTAGTGTTTTTGTGATCTCTCTTTTGTAGGTCAATAAGAAGTGCCTAATGGGATTGCAGGTGTATTTAGTAGTCTATTAAATATATTGTATTATAATTCTTATTTTCTAAGTCATCCTATAATATGATATCTCCAAGACCCCATGTTGAAGAATTGATGTGAGAGGGAAGATTGACATTGGATGAAGTGTATGTTCATACTTATATTGGTTCCAAGTGCATGTCAAAGGCTGTGACTAGATATTATGTTTTGTGTATCACCTCCCATATATTAGGTTTAGTTTTATCAATTATTATCCCTTTTCATCCCCCCTAGTTTTAGAAATTAGGATATGAGCTCTAATGATGCATCAAGGTGAGTTAGCCCCTAATCTAGAGATCCATCTCCTAACAGGGATACCGAAAACCATGAGGTGGTTCAATTGTCTCACTTGAATGAGAAGAGACTTATCATATTATCATTAGGTTCAGGTTCAAGTGATAATAGTTTTTGGCATGCCCAATGGGACTAGAGGTCCATTTCTTGAGAAGTTTTAGTGTTCTTCTCAAGATACCAAATTTTGGAGGCAATTTTGACTAAACACCAATGGTAACTCCACATGTGAATCTACTAGTAAAGTAGGCTAGGTATTCTTATTGAAGTTGTTTCTTGTTCTAAACAATTCTAAAAAGTATCATGGATTATTTTGATGTTGAATTTGTCCTAACACAAGTTGAGGAGATATGTCATGCTTTGCCTACTCCTCCTCAATAGGAACAAGTCCTTGTCCAACCTTATCATGATCCATATGTTCCTTATAATCAGTCTTCTACATCTTGTGTTTCACCTAGTTCACTTGGTTCTCCTCTAGTTCATCCCATTTCTAGTTTCAAAAAAACTCTTATTGGCTACCAAGACTACATGTTAGTCCTTGACACTAGATAGAGTTATGGTCAAGTCATTCTTAGTGTTTATATTAGGAGTGTAAGGGGTGATTTGGAACATGTCAAAAGGGAGTGGATACCTATATATGGGGCTAATTGTAAAAATATTACCTATGAGATGCTTGATGTTTGTGGCCTAATATTCAATCTAGAGGAGAGATTTAGAGCTCATGAACTAGTGCCATCTCGGTAACCTCAAAATGCCCCAAGTTTTTTGTCCATTCCCCAAAGCTTCCCTTATTCAAAATCCATTCAAAAAGTAGTCAAGGGAATGAAGATATCATGGTTGAGTAGGTGGATATATCTAAATAACATGGTGAGAAAGGAATTTTGGGTTTTGAAGCTTATCTTGAAAGGGAGCTTGAATTGGCCAATAAGATTTTAAGACAATCCATCATGGTAGCAGAAGGTAAACTCTCAAAGCCTAATTCTCCAAGTTTCCCTCAAGTTTTCAAGCCCAAAGAAACATCAAGTTTTCTAAACATATCATTTGCATCTTCAATATCAACTCAGCCCCATGAAAACATATCTGATCCTACCTTCCCAAGATGGAAAGAGGTGTTGGCAGCTTGTGAAGAAAGGAAAAAATCATGCTTGGGTGGAGAAGTTTTTAGGGGAGAAAAAACATAAAATCATTCAATTCCCTCCCACCCCTCCTCAAGAAGCCATTAAACCCATATTCCCTCCCCTATAACTAATAAAGGTTGCCCTTATAATGATGAGAATTTCTTTGCTACTTGGGAATCCCCTTTGGCCAAACATCCTATTTTTGAGGTGCCTAATTTTGACATCACCAAGAGGGAGGATGAGATTGATATCTTAGATTGGATTGAAGATAAATAGAAACTGATTACCAATATAGAGATATCAGGTTGTGAAGATGACAAAGAAGATCTTACTTTTGTTGAATAAGAGGTCTTGAAAGAGGTTCAGTTGGACCCCAAAGAAGAAGAGAAAAAGGTATTTGGTGTTCTTATTTTTCATGAGGTATACCAATCAAAATATGATGATCTATGGTAGATATTTGAGAACATATGTAGTGAATTTCAAGCCCTCAAAGAGCCTATAAGTTCTTTGGAGCTAACTAATAGCCATGAAAAGAAAGAGGTTGTCTCTCAAAAGGAAGAATGTGGAAAACCTATGTATAAATATTCAAGGAGTTTGAGGAATGTGAGAATACTAAACTCCTAAACAAACAAGTCCAAGATATTGGAGAGCAGGTATGTGTCTTTTGCTCCATGTGTTTGATTTGGTCTTATTATGTGTTTTTTCTTTCCTTTGTGTGTTTTGAGGTAAGTCAAATATCTAGTTGGTTGTTTTGAGATATATTCTTATTGTTCCTAAGTTCTTTCTAACTCACTTTACCAATGGATAGGATAAGGCTACTAGTCCTTAACATAGACAAACATGTTACCCCTAAGAATTACCAAAAGTGTTGACAAAATTTGACCTTTGGTATAATTAGGTCAACCCATAAATTTGTAAACTTTTTCTAAGTTTATACATGTCCTATATGGGTCTCATAATTATCTAAACATCTTACTTATCCCTGCTCTATTCCTTGTCTAGGCCCACCCTCATTGTACTAGGCTAGTCAACCAAAGTCAACCTTGGTTAAACCTAGTCAAACTTAGTCAAAGTGCCAAAATATGTTGGATATGTCTTAATATGGTATTTAACATGTTTCAAGTTGTCTTAAAGTCATAATTTGGTCACTTTATATATTTTATGTGCAAAGGGGGTCATTTAGCCACATTTTTAGCCTACTAAATGACTTGTACAATTGGTGGTGTTATAAAAAATTGTCACCAAAGTGAGATTAAATTTATAATAGGTTATGATCATGTCATTATTATTTATATTTTATCCAATAAGTAGTTATGTGTATGAAGAGGCAGTTTTCCTTGATTTTAAGCCCTTTTGGGAACTTGTACAGACTTCTTATGTCCACCATTAGCTAAAAATTGGGGTGGATTGTCTCTTCACCTCAAAAAATTAATTTACATGCTTAGAGTGTAGATATTTCATCAAAAATTTCATCTAAAACTGCTTTTCCTTCCTTCTTATCTTGGCAAGCAAAAAAGGGTCATTTTCAAGTGATTGGTGTGGGCCGTACAGGTGGAATTGGGAAGAATGGTATTGGTGGGTGAAAGGTCTCTAAGTTCAATTGCCTTTAATATTAATAACTTTAAATTGGTTCCTCCTCATTTATGAATAATTTATAACACTCTAGGTATCTTTTTATGCACTCTAATCCATGAGGGGGTCACTGTTTGTAGTTCTTTCAAATTCTCTACTTTGGTTTGATGGATTTGTTTATTTTAGGTGTTTTTCTATGTTTTCAAAGATCTCTCCATAGGTTCTCCATAACTATGATATAATTAATATCATCAAATGTCAATAAGCCTCTTCTAGGTTTGTTTGGGTTTGCCATTGTTTTGTATTTTCATCTTAGGTTCCATGAGATAGGTTTTTCATGTTGAATAAGGTGTTTTGAGAATGATATCTAAGTGTTATTGATGAATTTTATCAATTTATGGACTATTATATGTCTTTGAGGTGATATGAGGCTTAAATCAAACCTTTTCCTACTCAAATTCCATGTTTTACCTATATTTTCTATCAAAACAATCACCTTCAGGCTCTTGATGATGTCATTATGGTGTAAGGGGAGATGGAATTGTCTCATAATTTCTTGTTTTGATTTAAATGAATTTGGAGGTTTGTTAAGGATCATATGAGTCCTTTATACACCCATAGTTCATAGTGATCTGTGCCCAATTCATTTTATACCTTTCAAAACAAATTTTTATAGGTGACATCAATAGGAGTTTCAAAGAGAAGTACAGAAGCAAAAGGATAGAGTTGAATCTTATGATGACCTAAAACATAATTTTATACCTTGAAAATCATATTTATGACTCTCATATGACTAATAAGGTAGAAGCATCACCACATAGTAAAACTTGAGGTTTTGGGGCCTTTGTCTCTAGAAGGCCAAAACAAAAAACCAAAGGGTTTCACAGAGTTTTCCAAACATGCTTGAATGATGCCCCAAATCACTTACCCATGCTCACCTTATAGTACTATGATAGTAAAATGAATTTTAAAAGATTTTAAGGATAATGAATAATGGAGGGTGGTATTTTGAATTCCCAAAAGTGCCCTCAAAACCATTGAATTTTGATAGTGAAACCTATAGGAGGTTGGTAAAAGGTGAACTTGCACTTCATAAACTTAGTCCTAGACTATGCCATCAAGGTGGAACATTAAAATTGGTTTAAGTAATTCTCATAAGATAAAATTTAATGGGAGAAAATGAAATTTATGTAATGATACCTACGTAACCAACCTATAGTCTGTACATATGAATTCAATTAGCCACCTATAGTTGAGATAAGGATAACAGTGGACTATCTTGGAACATAGTTATGGTTACAAGGAACTCAAAAACCTTAGTCTGGATGAAACATTTTTGTATACCTTAAAATATTCATTAAGGTTCCATTGCATCATGATAACTCATGAGAGGTATGGAAATAACCTATAAGCAAGGTTTAAAATTAGCTATCTCGGTCAAGGAAGAGTGTCTCTTTTTTTTTAAAAACTAAGGTGAGTATGGAAGCATTAAATTTGATAGGTATTAATAAAACCTTGTGCCACCTTAGGGGACTCATGGAGGTCTAATAAAAATAATGAAAACCTCATTCGACCCCATATCATGACCTACAAGCATGTATAGATTGAGAGAGGTAATGGAGTGAAATAATGGATTTTGAGGAAGTTCCAAGCACTTTTAGGTTTAGGTGGTGGAAATGTCAAGGAATAATGTAATTTAGGGCATATAAAAGGTTATAAAGAATAATTTAATACCTAATTCATAACCATTATAACCTAAAAATACCTACTGTAGAAGCTTACGATGATTGTCTCAGTCTAAGCAATTAAAGATCCTAGTTTTATGTTTGCTAGAGCATAGGGGTATTTTGAGAGTTCAAGGTGTTGGATAAGATATTTAGACACTCTAAAATGTGTATTAAATCAAATATAAACCTCTCAAAACAAATTTTTAACATGTAAAAGGTCCAAATAATGATGCAAGCATAATCATCCCTTAAACCAAAAAGCATAGCCTACCTAAGGAAAGTCTGCCTTGGAAATGGTGTTAGTTGGGAATATAAAACTTGGATTTGAGGGCTATTTTTTGATAAAAATCACTAGTTCCACTTTTATATACATATAAATCACCCAAATTTGATGAATAAATAGGGTAGATACTCCATGTTCTATCTCAAAATAGGGGTACTTTCTTTAAGCAAAACACAAGCAGTTTTGTGAGAAAATGATGATTTGGTGAGTAGGGGATGTTATGTATATTATAATAATGTTTGATAAGATGGACAATATATAATAAAATATAAAAATTTAGGCTATAATTTTCAAAGATATGCGAGATGGTCTAGACAAAGAGGTCTGCAGGTAGACCTATTGGGATAACATGCAGGCCTAACTCCAATGAGGTGTCAATTACACTTTTAACCATTAAAAAACATTTAAATGTTTTGTATCACCTTAATGGGGGTGTAAATTATGTTTTAAAGCTATTAAAGTGCATGTTAAGTGTAAGCATTAGTAGTTTTTCTACCATCCAAATGTTGTATCACTTCCTTATATACCTTATAATCCTGTTCCAATCCCTATAATATCTCACCAAGAGCTTAAAATTAAATTAACCCATGTTTTGGGACAAGATCTATAGTTTGCCAATGAGCCATTTTTTTCCTAAGAAGTGCTTAAACCTTACCAACTTGTGAAGAAGGGATATTCAATGGTAACTTGGAGTGCTTGAAACTTCCTTGATACTTTTAATGGGACCCTAAGGTGATTATAAAAGTTATAGTAGGTTTTCAATAAATCCTCAGTGGCATTTTATTGGAGCTCTAATGTCTATTCTTTATGATCAAACTTTAAGACCCAAAATCACCTCAAAACCCTTGTCAACCTTTCTCAAGGACTCAATTGGGAAGATGAATAAAATTAATCATATAAATGGGATATGAATGCCATGAAACCACTTTAATGATGTATAGGACTCTCCAAGGATTCTCTACGTGAATGAGTTATATGGACCTATACCGAATAAGTTAGAATAATCATATTTTTGACCTTTTTATGTGTTTTGTAGGCATGGAGAACTTTCAAGAGGAAAAATAAATTTTGAGGGAGAGTTTAGGTCTTTTTAAAATTCATCATATCCATTTTATAAGGTTTATAATCTCTTAATCCTATCTACCATCTCTTTCATTTCAACTAGTCTAGTGGGAAAATAGTGAACACTTAGGAAAAAGTGGTGAAATTCAATTTAGAATTCCTCTTAAGGATAATTTATTGAAACTTATGATATGAAAACCTTTTAAAAGTGTATTTTCCCATTTTTCATGCATAATTTTAAAAAATTGGAAGGTTTTGGGTACCAAGTGGGAGAGGCGCATGGAGAGAGCTCATTTTGGGACTATCATGGATGATGGTTCATGGCTAGAAGACCATGAGTGATTTAGGGCCTCACCAATGTATGTGAGAAATTTTTGTTAACCCATATTATTAAATTAAATCATCATACCTAATAATTTTTATGATAATGTAGTTTTTGAAGGAAAATCATGAGGGGTAATTTTATGTGTAAGGGAAGGAGTTTTTTGACCACTTTATAGGTTTTGGATGATTGAAAATGACACTTGTAGCTCTTGAAATTGTATATCTCACCCCATATCTCTCTCACATTCATAAATAGATTATATTTATAGTGGTTATAGGTGTCTTTATCACTCTTTTACTCCCCTTTTCTCTCTCTTCTCACATCTTTTATAAATTGAGCCTTTTTGGCTATTATATGAATCTCTCCACCATGGTATGGTGAATCCATATCATTTATTTTCCTTTAATAAATAAATATAAGTGTTTTACCTAATTAAATATTTGACTAAGTAAACATGATATTTTTTAGTCTTGTGAAAGTGTAATTTCATTTACCTTCACATGTTGCTCATACAAGTACCTCATGTTTTTATGATTTCTCTTTTGCAAGTCAATAAGAAGTGCCTAATGGGATTGCAGGTGTAGTGAGTAGTCTATTCAATAGAGTGTATTCAAATGCATATTTTTTAATTCCTCCCAGCCTATGATATCTCTAAGACCCCATGTTGAAGCATGATTTGAGAAGGAAGATTAACATTAGATGAAGTGTATGTGCATACTCTTATTGGTTCCAAGTGCATGTCAAATGGTGTGAGTAGATATTATGATTTTTTTTATAATCTCCCATAGATTAGGTTTAATTTTATTAATTATTATCCATTTTCATCCCCCCAATTTTTAGTAGTAGGATATGAGCTTTAGTGATGCATTCAGGGGAGTTAGCCCCTAATCTAGAGATCCACCTCCTAATAGAGATACCCATAGCCCTGAGGTGGTTAAATTGTTAACCTAAATGAGAATATACTTTTCATCTCCTTAGTGGGTTTATGTTAAAGTTACAACACTACCTTATGAATTTTTATGAATATTTGCACACTAATAGATGTGTATTTATACTACATAGTGAGTAACGAGCTATAAACAATTAAAGATGTACAAGTCCTTTATGAGATGCATAAATTTTTACCCTTTTTTTCAAATTCCCCTTTTGGTATCATTATCTATTATTTTATTTATAATGGGGCCCATATCAATTGGTGAATTAGCATGTGGAAAGCATAGGTCACAGTCTATTATTTATGACAGTGTAGAAGTGGAATGGAATTACTTTTTGTGCACCTCTCCTTGTGCTATTTAAAAGTTGAGAGTTTCAATCCTTTGAACCTACATTCCATTTAGTTTATGTGATGGATTATCCATGTATGGGATGAATATTAGAGACTCTTTTTGAATGATAGTGTGCATTTAGTTGATTCATAGATCTATACTGATTGTTCTGGGCATGGATATAGATGGGAGGCATCTATGCATGACTTGGTTTAAAGATATTGACACTTACAGGAATGTAAACATCATGTAGGATTTTTTTGAGTTCTTCACAAGATGGGGGTAACTAATAAATTCAAAATTTACTTTATAAACACAATCTATACTCATGGAAATAAAAATTTGGATCTTGGAGTGGTTGTTAAATATTATAGATCCTTACCAATGCTCCCTACCGATGAAGCTATTTTATAACTAATCCATGTTCATGAGCCTAAAATTTCAATATAACATAATAATAATGGTCATTTTTATAAAGTACTTCTTATTTCAATAATTTCATTGATAATATCATTACTAAAACATATCTTATTTCCTCACTTCCTCTTGTTCCCTATCATTTTCAATAATAAAATACTATGATTATTAAGGAAACTATTGTAATTAATTATGAAACCAATAATATTAATTGACCTATTATTGTTTGAAAATAACCTCATCAAACTAATCATGATAAATTTATTCTATTTTTTGATAAATATTGCGAATATTTCACATGGTCATATGAAGACATGTCTGACATTGATCTTTGTATTGGGTCCATAATATCATTACCTATCCTAATGTGAAACCTGTGCATTAAAAATAACATAAAATTTCCTCCTAATATTTATACCTTATATCATAAAGAGATAATCATGATCTTGGACACTAAATTCATCAAACCTATATACTAATCTAAATGGTTTCTAACATTTTTCCTATATACAAAAAAGTCACCATGGTTATTCACATATTTATATAATTTTGTAATCTTAACTTAGTGTGTCCCAAAGATAAATTTTATTTACCATAAATCAATGCCACTATTTATTCCACCACTAGAAATTAAATTTTATCTCTCATGGATAGTTTCTTGGGATATAATAAAATTCACATCACTCTCAAAGATCAACATAAAACCACTTTCACCACTAAATGCCAAACCTATTATTATGTCAAAATGCCTTTTGGTCTTAAAATTTTTGGTTTCAATTATCAACGTGTAATGAACCATATATTTCATGATCCCATACATAAAATAGTTGAGACCTATGTGGATGATATTTTTTCTAAATCCAAGAATCATGAAAATCATCTTCATGATCTTGGTATCATTTTTTATCATCTCATCAAATATAAAGTAAGACTCAATCCTTAAACATGTGTTTTCAATGTCATATAAATTTTTTTAATATTTTTAGTTTATTTAGATGGGATTGGTGTAAATAATACTAAAATCAAATCCATTATTAAAATAATTATTGTGTGTTCCATACTAAACTTACAAACATATCTTGGTAAAATTGGGGTAATATGATGATTTGTTTATGAGATGGCTTGCCATATTTATTTAATTAACTCCCTTATCAAGAATGGTATAGTTATAAAATGGATTGATTCATGTCAAAAATCATTAAATATCATGAAATAATCACTTTTGTACCCTCCCACTATTCCACCTCCTTTCAATGGTTGACCTCTCATCTTGTATACTTCTATTACCCCCATATCAATTGGGGAAATGTTTACCCAAGAAGATGAAATAGGTCATGAATATGGCATATATTATGTTAGTCACTCTTTAATAGAATATGAAACATAATACCAAATTCATTTAATTTTTAGCTTAAAGCTTCACCATTTAATGCTTTATCAAAGAACTTATGTCATAATTCATTATAATCCTCTTTATCAATGAAATAGGTCATGAATATGACATATATTATGTTAGTCACTCTTTAATAGACTATGAAACACTATACCAAATTAATTTAATTTTTAGCTAAAAACTTCACCATTTAATGCTTTATCAAAGAACTTATGTCATAATTCATTATAATCATCTTTATCATTTTGATCCGAATATTTCATACCTAGTGATAAAATTGGAAAATATATGGCTCTCTTGATGGAATTTTATTTGTTAATCATTACATAAAAATAAGTTTAAGTCCAAGTAATTTTTGATCAACTTGTTATTACTAATATACTAGCCATTAATCACCTTCATAATACTCTTCCTAATGAAGCAATATTATCTAGTGAAGGTATTAATCAATCCATTTCACTCAAATATTATTCAAAAAAATTTAAATATATCCTTGAATCAAATAATATCTATGTACAAAACAATTACATTTCTAAACTAAAATACAAATTCATCACCAAACAACTACCTGAAGTTAAAATTGATCTACATGAAGATACTTGGACACTGTATTTCAATGGTGCTAAATGTCTTCAAGGAGATGGGGTAGGATGTGTCTTAGCTAATCCTCATGTAAAAACATAACTATTGCTTTCTAATTAAAATTTTATGTTACTAATAACATGGCTAAGTATGAACCTCTCATTCTAGGCATGTAAGCCACCATCAATTTAGACATCCATTAAATGCATGCTTTAGGAGACTCACAACTCATTTTTTGTCAAGTCAATGGTGAATATCAATGAAAAAGTTAAAATTTCATCACTTATCAAAAAATTATCATCACTCTTAATAAATAATTTAAATCCTTCATTATAAAATCATTTCCATGAGAGAAAAATACCATAATTGATTAGATTGCTTCATCAGTTTCTCTTTTTCACCCTCAATAAGATCTTCATGATTCAAAATTTATCATCAACATATGAAAACAACCATATTCATTAAAACAAAAAATAATTCTATTATTTGTCATATTGAGGCTATCACTATTTGATAAAGACCGTGATACAAGAATATCATCTAATTTATTGATAACCATACTTATCCTATCGATGTTGATTCTCATGAAAATACTATTATTCATAAAATAATATTAAAATATGTCTCATTATATTAACTCCTATATTATTTTAATACCAAAGTTATCTTTATGTGTTGTGTCCCTCAAGATAAATTTATTTCTCTTATTGAACAATAACATGGGAGTATTTGTGGTGGTCAATGTAGTCGACATACTACAACCCACAAATGCCTATGCATGGGATACTTTATCCAACACTTTAAAAAAAATATGCTTTCACATTCACTATAAGTTGAAATCCTTGCTGATTCCAAGATCTTATTCATTCTTCTTCGATTAAAATTAAAACACTATAATCTCCTTGTTCTTTTTCCATGTGTAGATTGGTCTCATTAATAAATTACATCCTTCTCAATATGGTCATGTCTTCATCATCAAAACCACTAAGTATTTCACTAAGTGTGTTGAAGTTATGCCCCTTTTAAATGTCACACATACCACTATATCCAAATTCACACTTAATGAAATCATTTGTCACTTTAGAATCCCCCACACCATTATCTCTCTTAATGGTGGGAAATTAAAAAAGAGGATACGAAATAATTATGTGATAAATTAAAAATCATGAACAAATTTTCCACCCCTTTTCATCCTTAATGCAATGGCCAAGCATAGGCCACTAAATTTTTTATTAATAATATTTTTTAAAAAATAATTTGAGATTCTTGTTATGACTATCATCTCAAAATTTATCCTACACTTTGGGATTATCACACTAGAGTTCGTACTGCTACTAGGGTAAACCCATTTTTCTTAGTATACAACTCTAAATTTGTCTTAAATTTAAAAATTAATCTAACTTTTATATTAATTTATATTCATGGTATCATTCATGATGAATAACTCCATTAATCCTATCTTCATGCTCTATACCTTTGTGATGGGCATCATATGATTGTTTTACAACATAACCACCAATATAAAGATCAAATTGCCAAACAACATAAAAAAATTCAAAGTCTATACCTTGAAAATTTGTGATTTAATACTTAAACTATATTATAACCATGACAAAGTGGGAAAGTGTTCCCAAACATGGTGGGGTCCTTGTCTCATTAAAGATATTATTCATCCTAGTACCTATAGATGACAAACAAATGAAGGAAACCTTTTTAAAGAACCCAAAAATTCTCAAATTTTAAATAAGTATTTTTCTTAGCATATTATTTTCTTTAATTTATATATATTGTGGTGCTAACACTTATTTTAGGTGTTTTAAAAAAACATTCTTAGGATGCATCAATATATCGATTTCAATATCCTTAGTTCTTATTATTCATCCTTTGGTCTATCTACATTCCTTCACTTATATATTAACTCATGATTTTGTATCATAAGACTATGGATATGACCCAACCATCCTCATGAATATTTTTTTATTTATTATTCATTTAATTATTTAACCCTCATGTCTCCTTTGAGTCCTTATTTTATATATTTACAAACTTAATTACTTTTTACACCTCCTTGGTTTTACTTTTGTGATTTACATAATAAGACCTTGGATAGGACTAGGACTTCCTTAAAAAAATACCATTATTTACTATAAACAAAATTAATTTTACACCTCTTTAGTTTAAATTTTATGAGATAAATTGTAAGACCTCTCACAAATATTCATTTTATAAATTACTTTCATCTACCACTTTAGCTAAGTATCTTCACTAAAAAGTAAGGCAATGGTTTAGAATTGTTTCTTCATACTATTAAAGTCAGCCATATTTATTTATTTAAACAATCTATTCTCATGTCTCCACTGACATAAAATATTTCTAATGATGATGATTCATACTCACATGTCATTGTATCATGTTAATATTACACATTCTTTGTGATTTCATGGAGCTCAATAATTCAATGTTTACTTCAATCCTTTACCTTATTCCATCTCACTATGGGAACACTAAGGTTCATTTTGATATTTCACTCTTCTCTAAAATGAAAGCATAAGAGTCTTGGATACCATGTTATCTAAGTTTTACTTCTTAGCCACCAAGTTTAAATTATCTAGTGATAGTTTTGTTAACACCCATGTTTATTTTTTTAATCCAGATGGAGTAGGAATAAACAAAACCCATCTCATTCAAAAAAAGGAAATGATCAAAAGGAAAACTATTCAAAAGTCAAAATCACACCAAAATACATGATTATTATCAAGCAAATCTCCTATCCTAGTTGAATCTAAAAATCCATAGTTTAACTCATGAGAAATCCTATGTCCATTAGGGTATGGTAGGTTAATATACTAGGGTATGAGGTCTCATAATCTTAAAAATATATATTTAGTACCACCTAATTTCTCATGCAAGTACCCAATCTTTGAAGTAGAATGTTGGCTCTATAAGAGGTCTTAAAAAATTAGGAACGTGTTATGGGAAGGTATGCTAACTTTAATTTTTCTTGCACACAAATCCTTTATGGGATGATAGTTATACTTCACTTGTTAAATAAAATTTATGTGTATAATATGTTTTATCTATATTATTTAATGTCAAAATCCTCTTTTATTGCTAACCTGATTTGAATGTCTTATTTTTGGTAATAATTATATTTTTACCTTGGGTATTGCATTCATTCCCCTGACCACACATTTAATTTTCCCACTTGACAATCAAGTTTATTTCTAAATCTTTTCCCAATTTTTGTATACCCTACTCTTCATATCTTTTAGACATGATCATAATACAATTATTTTAGTTCATATATCATTAGAATTGAAGCTACATCTTTGAGTGACCATGAGATCCTTTCTTAATCTTTGCCTTATTTTTCTTGGATTTTCATTGGTTATGTTCAAGACTCTGAGTCTTATTATTCACCTTTTTTTGGGCTATTTAGTTTTTTTTATTTTCATTACTTTATGTTTTTCCATTATTGATTATGGATTGTTATTTCTTTTTCCTCAACATTATTTAAATTCCTAATATTTTTTTCATTTTTATTAAGGATTTTTAATCCCTTATATTGATGTTGGTTCCATTATTTCAGTTCCATATGTCCTCATTTTGATCTAGTTTGTTACTTTTCTTACTTAAGGTAATTTTTTTGGGTCTATTGATCATTTAGTAACCTTGTGTTTTTTTTACCCAATTTACTCTATTTATATCTATTTTTATTGGTCATTTGGTCCTAACTTACCCTTTTTCATCCCAGCTTACCAATTATCTAAGTAACTCATTAAATTATGATAGCCATCATTTACTTTTATTTTCTTGTGATTACTTTTTTATATCTTTAACATTATATCCTTAGGGTTTATCCAAATAAATTAATGTGCCCTTCATGATTAAGACTAAAATAAAACAAGAAACTATTCAACAGTAAAGTTAAGTTAAGGTATGCATACAATACTTTAAAAAAATTCAAAAACTCCATACTATAATTACAATTTCAATGTATACTTCCTATAGCAATTTATTAGCTCAACATTATGTATTACTATGCTCTTTCTAGAAGAACCATCATAGGTTACACCTATGTCACATGATATTAAAATTGAGTGTGGTGTATGTATACACACAATATTATTAAAATTTATCATTTACTGACACTTTCTCTCTTATAGGAACCTATCTAGTTTTTATCTATTTGAGTTCACATCTTAAAGGGTGAATCAAGAAAGGGGTGGGTAGACTATTGATACTTTGAAATATTTTTGGTAAACTACATCATTACCTAAACCAATTACAAATATTACTTATCCAAATCCCTAGATAATTTAACCTTGTTATAAAATTTCAAGTGCATATTACATAACTAAGTTAGCTAGGTTGACCTAGTTTGAGGCTTAATGGTAATTTTTTCTTAAAACTAGGCCATATTGGCTGACCTTGTCAATTAAAATTACATAATGGTTAGGAATTATCCATTACTATGAATAAAAGTCTCATTTCAATCTAGTATATAGGAACATTCATTTTCACATTATTACAACTCATAAATTTGCCAAATCTACATTTGAAGGATCCATTGCTAGGGTTTTCCTTGGAGGGAAGATAGCTTATCTTGTGATAAGTCTTGGATGAAGATTATGATTATTTAAGGCTATATATTATTTTTATAATTCAATATTTATAAATCCACAACAACCTCTTTAAAATCACTACTACCTAAGGGAGA
The DNA here is from genome assembly GCA_037957365.1 of Torreya grandis. Classification (NCBI taxonomy): domain Eukaryota; kingdom Viridiplantae; phylum Streptophyta; class Pinopsida; order Cupressales; family Taxaceae; genus Torreya; species Torreya grandis. The sequence goes on from JARHVA010000019.1 coordinate 893,517, forward strand.
GATTGAGACATGATAAGTTTGCCCAAAGGTAAGCATTTATAACATTTTATAATTCATTTGATAAATAGATATTAAAAAAGGTAATAATTTTGAATGTATAACTCCCTAATTATATTATCTATTTACTTAAACTTACTAAAGATATATGGTCTTCTTTTCTTTCTATCTTCCACCTTAAGTGATCTTGACCCCCATTTTGCTACCATGATCCCTTGATTGCTTATTTGTGTTAAACCATCCCCCTTTGTGACAAAGGATTTGGGGAGCACTAGATTAGTTTAATTTTATGTATTATAAGTCCTAATTAGGGTTATTACATAGTGTTATTTTACTATAGGATTTTAAAACATGTATTTTAATGTTGTGTGATAATAAACCCCTTGATTAGGTTTAGTGGATCTAATTTTGTTATGCCCCAGATATGAAAAGTATCAAAATAGATGTTAGTTGATTAACTTATCTAGGATTGGATTTACTAAGTAGGATAAGTTCTAGATCTATCTTAATATGTTTCATATAATATCTAAGTTTTTAGAGTAACTAAAAGGAAATAGCCTTAAATTTAGATTTATCTATCAAGACTTTTGTTATTAAGTTTTTTTCCTAATCTTAATAAATAGAGGTGGGTCATCATCTTGAAAAAGGATTTCATAATTAAAGATATCTCCTTCAATAAAATCTATGGAGGGTTTTGAAAAAGACTAAAAATGGTTTAGATATCATTAACTTCCCTAGGTGTGGGACCTTTGGAGGTTGAAATAAGCATTTTATATTCACTAGATAGGGGTTCTTTAATGTCTTGTAATTGTTAAATGAGGAACTTGTAATGATAAGGAGAAGTTATCACAAATTAAATTAGAGGAATTTTGGAAGGCATATATTTTATCTCATTATAAAATTCCATCATGGTTTAAAATTAGATCAAGAATGAGGCTTAATTTTATTAGTAATTATTTTAGGAATAATAATGCGAGAAGGATCGATAGAACTCTAGTTGAGGATCCAATGGTGGAAATAGTTCATCACTAGTTTGGGGATGTAAAGATAAATCATAATTGGTTATAGTATCTTTAATATTTTATTATTTAGTATAAGGATTAATAGGTTTTGTGGCATGATATATGTAAGTGAGATTACAACGGTAGTTCACCTTTATTGCATTTAAATTCTGGTAATTAGTATATTATTAGTCATAATGAGAATTAATAACACAAACATTGGTATTGGAATGTTTTATATTAGAATATGATGGTTGATAAGTATTTTGATAATTTTGATTGGGAAATTTAGAATTATATACTTCATTTTGGGAATATTATTTATACTCATTATGATGCTTTTTGACATATCATCATGACAAAAAATTTCTCCAAACATGAGGGTGATTGTATGTTTTTATGGTTAAGACATGTCTCATGAAAATGACTAAAGTCAACATGGAACCAACAAAACTTGCTTGGGACATACCATGGTGGAGGGGTAGTGGTATTATAAACAAATGTTTTATATGGATATAATAAATATTTCATTTCCTACACAATATATGGATGGTAGGAGGGGAGATGATTATTTCAGGTATATTCTCTTTATTTATATTGAGGAGGTTTGGTTTGATAATTAATGGTGACTGCATTATTTGATTTATTGAGATTTTTTGGAAATTGGAGAAAGTTAAAATTGATTCATAGGGAAATCTTTCCATTTGGTTTGATCAATGACATCTTCTAAGGTGTGAGGAGAGAGAGACCTAACCTTGTATTGAAGAGGGGATTTAAGATCTATAAAAATGAGTTTGAAAAAATTATCATCACTCATGTTATGGTATACTATATGAGATAATGACTTCCATTGCTTGATGAAATCTTAGGTATATTAATTAAGATATTAATTTACATTGATGAAATTACTAAGGCTATTTTAATTAAAATTAATGTATCAAAATTAATTGACTAGTTCATTGACAAAATCTTACATTTTTGTAATGGAATGTATAAGAGTTTTATTATACCATTATAGAATTTATCCAAAAAATGTTTTGGCTAGAAGCTTGGTAGTTGCAAAGGTACTAGTTTGAATCCATTCCTATAGATATTGATAAAATATTTGAGAAAAAGTGAAGGGTCCTTAGTTCAATCATATGTGATAGTTAGATAGATGTTTCCAATGTTTATGGACACAATGAAGGGAGATATATGTTAATTTTGGATATGTTGAAGCATTTTATTATACATATGAGTTTGAAGGATGATATTCCCATTGGCATCTCGAAGAGGAGGATTTTTTTTTATTTAGTTTAATCATGATGAATTGAGGTTGTTGATTAACCATTTAAAAAATATGGTTTTGTATTTGAATAATTTGAGAGATATTAGATGAATTTATAATTTTCATTGTTTAAATTATTTGTGCAAGGATTTGAGTTGTATAATCAGGTGGATTATGATTAGAGGTATCAAGAGGGAGATTGCTAACATTAGGTTTGGGAGGAATGTTCTTGACATTAGTGTTGGTTGCCCCACCTATTGGAGAGGATGGATGAGTTTGTTCAAAATAACCATTCTTGAGTGGGGTATAAATAACATTATCACCAATATTAATAAACAATATTTAGGAATTTTATATATTATAAATTTGGTTGATTTCAACCATATTACAACAATAGATATGGAGTTATTTTGGGATAAATTACACCATGAAGATTTTTCTTAAATGGTGGGAAAAGTAAGAATATAAAAATAGCCAATGTAGAATATGAATGGGTTAAATCTAGAAAGGAATATTTTAAGAGGTGACATCATGATGCTGACTGGACTATAAAGCTACCATTACAAGGTGACTATCTAAGGAAAACATGCCCTATCAATCATGTTGATGTACTTTGTTTATGATTCTATCAAGGAATACTATATCAAGTTATCCAATGTGGTTTAATAATAAAATGTGATGTTATTGGTAGATACACAAATCAGATTCTATTGATATGATTGATGTAGTGTCCTAGAAAATAAAGAAAACTAGCATGGATCAAGTTGGATGATGTAGTGAAATAAAGTAAGAATAGGGTAAAATAGACTATATTATGCGGAGATGTATTCTAGAGTAAAATAAAATAATGTAATCGGTTGGACAATATATATAATTATAGGATCAAGAATAAAATTGATTGTATCAAGTTAAATAATTCACTAAAGGAGGCAAACACATGGAACTTATATCAAGTTGGATGATGTGTTTCATAAAAGTGAATACATACATACCTACATACATACATACATACATATATATATATATATATATATATATATATATATATATATATATATATATATATATATATATATATATATATATATATATATATAAAGATAGTTGATGATATTTCACACATAACATAGAACTATATTGATCTAGCAATTACAACAAATAATACATACATACATACATACATACATACATACATATATATATATATACATATATTTATATATATATATATATACATATATATACATATATATACATAGTTGATGATATTTCACACATAACATAGAACTATATTGATCTAGCAAATACAACAAATAATTTAGACAAAGATTTGAATTTGACCAATTCTTTAAAAACAAGATCAAGTATAAAATACAAGGATTTTATTAATAGTGTGGGATCTTAAATATACTTTCCCATTTATCAGTGTTTTCCTAATGTTTTGGAGAAATAATAAAAAGGATAACCATGTTTATATCCCATTAACCTTGATTTCTGTAAACCCCTAAATCTAGCCACCAATGACCTCCAACTAAGATTTTGACCAATTTCCACCTAAAATGCACAATTGGGCCTAAAAAAACACTAAAAAACATTAACTGATATGAAAATAAGATATTAAAGTGTTGATTGTGGCTAGGGTATCATTGAATGGGGCAATGTAATTTATGGGCTAGCTAACTTTGATCATATCATTTCGAGTCAAAATGCCAATTTTTCACCTAGGTGCTTTGAATTGCTCTTTCTTATCAAATATTATTCACAAGACAAATGCCTTTATTTTTTTTATATTTATAACATCATAAATGGGATAATTGATCCAATGCATCTGAAATTGACTCCCAATTCTAATACAGTAAAATTTTGGACCAATAACAAGGCATTTTGATCAATTTGAGTAATTTATGCACAAAGTTCTTAATCATACCTAAGAGATAATTAAATAAAATTAGAGAATAGTCAATAAATCCATAGAAACTTGTTGAATAATTTATTTTTGAAATGAATATTGAATATATTCTTCATCAACTGACCTCATTTCTTGGAAAGACATCCCTAGGCCATAAATGCCACAAATATCAAGATTCATGCCCTCCATGCCTCATCAATGCCTTCCATGATGCCATCCATGCCTCTTATTTCCCCCTTTTTTCCAATGTCATGATGATGATAATTTTAAACTTAATTCCAAAAATTGAATTAATCCTTAACCACACATCTCAATCTTAGGATGGATGGTTCAGGTTGATTCTAGTCATTTACAAAAATCTATAAATAAAGAAGCCATGAAAATTATTTCTAATCTATTTTGGTGAAAAGTTATGCTCAAACATCTTAAAAAGAATTGATAATGAAAAATTTATAATTCCAATTTGATTTCAAGCCAAGCTAAGCCAAAGCCACAAGGTACTAAGGAGAGATGGAGGTAGCCAAGCTTCCATTCCCAAGGACTTCATGAGCACAAGCCAAGAAAGCCACTACAACAAGAATTTTGGAGCATCTAAGGAAGGTAAAAGAAGGTTTATTTTGAATTTTAGTTGTGTTTCATTCATATTTGTTAACTAAGCTCTCCCTAGTCTCTAGGCCTAGAAATGTTATGCTAGTTAGTGTGTTTGTTTCATTTTGTTTTCATTTTGAAACTAACACCATACTAACCATCCTCTCTTGAGTCAAATTATTAGATCACATATGGAAAACCTGGTGGGACTAGACACATCCCACTTATGAAGAAGATCATTTTGTAGCTTTAAAATCTTCATTTGGATCATTAAAAATCTTACAAACTAATTTTCTAACTTTGTTTTTCCATTTTCCTTTGTCACAGGGTTACACAGTAACCGAAGTTAGTTAGTAAAAGTGATATTAGTTAGATATCTATCATCAGTCACTATTGGTATAACCAATGTCAGTTAGATAACCATCATTAGTTAGCTAGTGTAATGATCATCATTTATATAACTGACGTTTGTCACTATGTTTTTCTTAAAACACATACCTGAGAGCTCTTTTTTAAAGTTCATTGTTTCAAACCTAAAAGAGATTAAAGGTTAAAGGACATGCTAACATTTTTATTGTAGGACCAAGCTTTACATTCACTAAAAAGATGTTTAGATCACCATTTTCATGCTTAAAAATCAATTAGGAACCTTGTTTTGGTTTTTAACAAAAAATTTAGATGTTTATGGTGAATGTTTTCAAAGTTTTAAACTAAAACCAAGGGTTCAAATGAACACCACCTCATTTTTCATTTGAGCTTAAAAATGAACTCACCTTTTCAAGATTTTTGTATTCACTTAGTTATCTAAATTAAATTTTTGTTTGGCAAAAATAGGTATGTTGCGTGTATGATCTTCTATTTGTCCCCTTTAGGGAACCCTTAGAATCAAAAGTTCCATTCCTATTGTAAGTAGCCTAGTACAAGGCTTAGAAATAAAGTCATCTAAAACACTCCCCAAAAACTCATCAAAGTTTGATTGACCTTGAAAATGACCCTAAAGTATTTCTATTTCATGATTTATTTATTTTTATGCAAACTTGGCTTATAAGGGGGATGCCATTACCTCCCATGAATTATTTAGCAAATATTTGACCCAAGGTTTCATCTCCCAACATTGAATTCATGTAATCCTTTGGATTTTCACATGGGACATATCTACATTTGGACATCACACTACACTAAGTGAATAATAGGATGTAGTGGTTATAAAAAGGACTAGACCTTTTTAAAAGTAACCAATGTCATGATCACCCAATTTATAAGATTTTATTTTACATTATTTGACATGAAAGTCATTATGCAATTGATTCTCCTAAAGGTGTTTGAAGCTTCATAGTTTAGTCAACCCCACATTGACATACCCTTGCTAGGATTTGGACGATTATATTTAGTGTATTTTGGTCATTTTTTCCTGGTATGTTTTGAGACTAAAAGTTGTTTGCTTGTTCATAAGCCATGTCAAACCCAATTTATCTATACGTCACTCTTTTATACAAAGAGGCATTATGCTAGCCATTTTACACCACACTTGTGCCTTGAGTTTTTTTTCTAAACTTGTTTATGTGTGTGTCATTTGAGTTGTAGAGGGTAGTGTTATGCTACCCAAATCATGTCAAACCATTTTTGACTTTTAGTCTTTTGAAACATAACATATATCACATCATTCAATCATGCTTATTCCATTAGGTTACTCAATTTATTTCAAGACTTGTTTCACCTTGTGCTAAAAACCATTTGTTTCACACCATGTCACATCAACCATTTGGAGCTCATTTATGTTTTATCATGTTGTCCAATCTTGTATAGCTTGTTTGGTCAAATCATAGTTTATAAAGTTGAGTTTTCAATTAACCTTGTTAAGTTTGGATGCAAACATTGATTGATTTCTATTTAGGCCTTAATTCATGGGGCTGATACATAGATCTTTCTCTTTTGGGTTGCATAACTTTGGCTAATTAACTACCAAAATTTGAAAAATATTGATGGTTTGTTTGTTTAAATCCTATCCTCATCATTATTTATGCCTTTATTTAGGACAACACAACCTTTCTAAAATATCCTTATGCCAACTGATCATGTTTATGTTTGATTTCATGTGTTGAGTCTATGTAAAAGTTGTTTCCAAACTCATTAGATTAAATCGAATCACATCAACCTTTTTTTCAAGTCTAACTTTTGATGCCATTTTGACAAATGTCCTAGCATATGCCTATGTATTTGAGCCTAGATTTTGACTCCGCATTTGGACAAAAGACCTAGTAACTCAACTTTTCCCTATCCTAGTTTAGACCTTATTTATAACACTTTGACCTAGACTTTCGACATGATAGTTTTTATTTAGACTTTTGACCTCTTATACATATAAAATTTGACATTATACATTTGTTTTTAGACTATTTTATTCTAACTCTTAGTATAAATCATTTTGGAGATACAACTCCACCTTCAACCAAGTTAGACCAAGTTAGAACCCTTTATCCTTTGGACATAGTTTATTCAAAGTTTGTAAAACTCTAAGCCTTTTTGTTTTGGAGCTTTCATAATTTACATAGATATGGCTCACTAAAATTATGATAGACTTGCATACAATCCAACTTATGATAGAATGGATGCATAAAATCTAACTAGGAACCCCTATAGAGAAAGATTTTCTAAGGAGTTTTATTATTCTCCCTACAATAATCCATATGGGGAACATAGTCAAAATCCACAAAATCCAAATCAAAACCTTGATTGGTATGATGAGGATTGTGAGAATGAATTTAAATACCCAACTATAGATAATGTTTTTTGGGATATGAATCCATACCCTCTTCTCAATAATCATTACATGGAACATAGTCAAGAAGAAGTGCATGAACCAACTCACAATTGGGATGATATGGTTTATGAGGAAGACTTAGATTCTTTGGCTTATATGAGTAATCAATCTCCACCACATCATACCATTTTTATTACAATATTAGAATGTCACACCATTCCCATACCAAGACCTCATCCTTTAGTTTGTGTGAGAAACAAAGCTCCATAATGCCCCTTCATCATTCTAAGACCTAGTCCTTTGGCTTATGCAAGAAATCAAGCCCACAATGCCCTATCTTTACCATTTTAGGACTTCGCCCTTTATCTCATGTGATAAATTGAGATCCATAAGGCCCTACCATTATCTAACCATAAGTCATTCCTCATCTACTGCTAATCCCATCCAAATCTCAACCCATCTAATCATTCAAAGACCAAGCTATGTTCAAAACTAGTATTTTAAAACTCATTGGAAACCAAGGCCAAGAGAACCAACCAATCCAAGATGTTTTTATTAAATGAACCATTTGTGATAAGTTACCCTATGATGAATATCCTATTAATACTATACCATTTGTCAAGGAGTTTCACTCTCATGAGCCAGTCTTTGTTGGCTCACTTCTTAATGATTACAACTACCTTTTTGAAAATCATTACCTCAATCATGTGCCTATTTTTTAAGAGCATGCTATTGACAATCCACTCTTTGAGGATTTATCTCTTGACCTTTTCCCATCCTAGAGGAGTCTCACTTTGATAAATTAGTCTTGGTGGAGCCCATTATGCCATCACAATTTGTTACTTGTCTAAAACCAAATATTAAACAAGACATCATTAAGATAGAGTACCCATCAGATAAAGAATTAGAGTTAGATTCAGGTTTTACTCTTGAACCGACATCAAATTTAGCATCAAAATCAAAATCAATGTCAGTCTCAATAATGGATTTAGAGTCCCTTGAGTTAGAATTAGATTCAAAATAAGAATATGCTTATGGTTTTTACAACATTGGTTACACATGCCTTACATATCAATTTGAATACATTTATGATCCTTCTATAATTTTTAAGGATGATTAATTTAGCTTCAATACAGGTTATTATAGTATCTTCTATGAGGATTGTGTAGCCTTTCCCTATTCCATTACTATTCCACATGCCATTACCATCAATCAAAATAGCCATATTATTGACATTCCACCTCCCATAAATGTCGATTGGGATCAACAAAATCACACTTTTTAAAACTACATCCATGGTGACATAGAAGTTGAATAAGAGTAAGGAGGCTAAGACCACATTCATATAATAGAAGAAAACTCTCCTAGTGAAACTTTTTTAGAGGCACTAAGGGAAAATCAAAGTCAAAACTCAGCATCTTCTAGTGAAACTTTTTTTAAAGTGTTATAAGATAATCAAAGTCAAAGGTCAACATTCCTTAGTTAAACCTTATTAAAGGCACTATAGGATAGTCAAGACAAATTCAATGGTGAAAACCTCATTAAGGTACCAATAGCTGAGCACAAAATTTCTTCACTACTTGATGAAGACAAAATTAAATATCAAATCAAAATAGGTTCTAATCTATAGTCTAATCAGATGGTATCTACTCTTAAGATCAAATAATAAAAAGAATTGGTGGTCCTATCAAGATAATATTCAATGGTCTTCAGCCCTACCACAACCAAAATTATGTCAAATCTAGCATTAACAACATTATGTATGCCTAAAAGTCTTGATCTTCATTTGTTTCCCAATCATTCCACATTCCATTTCATAATAAAACCTACCATATATTATTTGTCTGTATTCACCATCCATGGCTACACTTTATTTTGTAGAGTCTAAAAAGATACCTTGTCTCGATGCTTGAAGGAATCAAAATCAATGACCAATGAAGATCACAAAAGAATTCTTGACAACCAAATATACAGCTAATTATTTATAGGGAAACTATCTAGATGAGGTGTGGGATAGTAATTAACATGATCGAGTATTTTTTTATATCATTTATTGATTAGGATGTGCATCTAACCATCAATAGGAATAATAGAATCAAAAACCACACCCAGGCTAAAAACATTTACAATACCATTTCATGTACCATACCATTTCACATTACCATGCCATTATCATTATTACATATGCCTAATTGCCATTATTTTTGATCCCTACCATTTACCCCATTGCTTGGGGGAGAACCTACTACCATTTTATCTAATCTATACAACCAATCATTATCCTTAGCAAGACCATACCATCTTATCATTCCATTCCTATCTAGACCAAAGCTTGTTTTTACTCATCCTACCAATCCTATTTTGATCTTGGTTCATTTGGTTCTTCCCACACCTTTTATGATAGGATTATAATCAAGTTTCAACAATCAATCTAATATATCTTTCAATGACAATCTATGAAAGTAGTGTGACAGTGGATCTAAAAAGATATCTTTCATCCTATCAAGTTTATTTATGTGAGCTTGATTATAACTGTTTATGGGTAAATCAGTGTCTCACCAATCTTAATACTAAATATAAATACCTATGGGAAAATTAGTAGTATTGACCTATGCTATTGTATTCTAGTTATAACCACCTATGAGTAAACTATGGAAAACACTTATTTATTATGCATTGCCGCATCACCTTACCATTACTATTTTCATTTGACTAGCCATTTGCCATATTTGAGAGCTTGTTGGGACCTAGTTGGTTTTCCCCCAACTTTTGTGTGGATGGAATTACTATGACTTGAGGTCATTTTAGGACTATGTGGGTCATGCTCAATTCAGGTTGAGATCACCTTAGTCCCCATTTCCATATGCTCTCATCATTTTGTGAGTAACCTAAGCCAAACTCTCTCACCATTTTTTGAGCAGGTATCTTGTCATTCTCTAATTAGTTAAGATACCTCAAAATTCCAAAAAAATCATAAAATTTCAAAAATCCAAAAACATTTATCCTATTTAAGCCTAGTCAGCTGTCTTATTGGGGCATTGTCATTGTTAGGATGTTTTCTTTTTCTTTTTTTTAAGATTTTTGTTTGTTTATTTTAGGTTATTTGTTTGTTTGTTTTTCTATTTGTTTGTTTGTTTATTTATTTTTTTGTTTGTTCACTTGCATATTTTTTTCATCACTGTTGCCTTGACTCAGTCTATATGTGTTCGTTGGGTGATTCCTTGAGCACATTATTCTTGAGTCTATCCATATTCATATGTCAACATTTTCATCATGGTTTTTATCATTGGTGCATTATTTGTGAGTTTTTATTAGATCAAGAGTAAATCCTTATGCATATTACAATCAATGGAGATATAGAAGTTTCTCCTTGACACTTTGTCAAATTCTCCCATCCCACCCTTGATCAAATCAACCCATTAACCATTCTATTTGTATCATTGTTAATGAGGATGAGTATCTCCTCATTTTTAGGTATAAATAAATCATTTATAATGATCAATCTTATTCCTCTATTCATTTATTTCATCATTTTGTATCTAGTCATTTTTAATATATTTTCCAAGTTATATCCTTGAGTTATGCTTGCTAATCATCCCTAAATAGGGCATAATCATATTTAACCAATTTAGGTAATCTTAATGATTATAACTACCTATAGGAAAATCATTATTATGACTTTTATTCTTTATTAACCACCTTTGGGAAAATTAGCATCCTTTTTACATGAATGCATGAAAGCATTTTCTTTTTTAGATTAATATCAACAATGGATTAATTCCACCTTTCTTCTTGTTTCTTTTTGAGGGACCATCCATCAATAAATGTGATGACCACTCCCTCGAGGGGGCATTATTATAGGCTTCCCACAAACATTTGGAGCTTTATTCTTCAACCATTATCTTCTTTTTGGCATATAGGCCATTTCTCATTCTTTGAGAAGACATTTATTTGCCTATGGTTTGCAACATCTTCCCAAATAGGGGCAAACTATAGACACCTAAATCTAGCCAACAATGGCCTCTAACTAGGATTTTGACCAATTTCCACCTAAAACACACAGTTAGGCCTAAAAAACAATAAATCACATTAAATGATAAGAAACTGACATATTCAAGTGTTGATTCTAGCTAGGGTATCATTAAATGGGGTAATGCAATTTATGGGATAGCTAACTTTGATCAGATCACTATGAGTCAAGATGTTAATTTTATACTTAGGTGCTCTGAATTGCTTTTTCCTATTAAATATTTTACACAAGACATATGCCTTTTTTATTTTGTATTGATATCATCTTAAATAGGATAATGGATCTAGCGTATCTAACATTGACTCCCACTTCTAATCCAGTCAAATTTTGGACCAATTATAAGGCATTCTTATCAATTTGAGTAATTTATACACAAAGTGCTTAATCATGCTTATGATCTAATTAAACTAAATTATAGCCTATACAAGAAATCCATGGAAACTTGTTGAATAATTTGTTTTGGAAATGATTATTGAATATCTATATTATCAGGTGACCTCATTTCTTAGGAAGACATACTTAGGCCATAAGTGCCACAAATATCAAGATTCATGCCCTCGATGCCTCATCGTGCCTTCCATGATGCCCTCCATGCCTCATCAATTCCTTCCATGATACCTTCCATGCCTCTTAATTTCACCTTTTTCCAATGTCATGATGAGGATAATTCTAAACTTAATTTGAAAAACTGAATTAATCCTCACCATCTCAATGTTAGGATGGATAGTTCAGGTTGTTTTTAACCATTTGCAAAAATATATAGATAGAGAAGCCATGAAAATAATTTCTAAGCTATTTTGGTGCAAATTTATTATGCTCAAATATCTTTAAAATACATGATAATGCAAAATTTATAATGCCAAATTGATTTCAAGCCAAGCCAAGCCAAAACCACAAGGTGCCAAGGAGAGATGGAGGTAGCCAAGATTTCATTGCCAAGGAATTTATGAGCAAAAGCTGATAAAGCCACTAAAAAAATCATTTTGAAGCATCCAAGGAAGGTAAAATAAGGTTTGTTTTGCATTTTAGTTGTGTTTTTTATTCATGTTTGTTAACTAAACTCTCTCTAGTGTGTAGGCCTAGAGATGTTATGCTAGTTAGTGTGTTTCTTTCATTTTGTTTTCATTTTGAAACTAACACCATACTAACCATCCTCTCTTGAGTCAAATTCGAGGATCAAAATTTCAAGGGTATGGTGAGAGTAAATTCTCTAGGTGATACATTCCTCTTAGGTGTACCATAAAATAAAATGGATGGTTGGTTTCCTAAGTTCAACTAAAAAGGAACCCTAATAACTTCTTATATATTATGATTAATGTGTAAACTAATGTACATATTTATTTTTATGTAAGGATTACACATTGGGATAATATCTCCTACTTCATAGTTCCATTAAAACAAGTCATTGCTTAGCTAAGAATGGTAGCCTTTAAGAGTTTTTTTACTATCAGAATATGATCTCTAGGGAAAACTATACAAATAGAAAATGAAGTTTGAAAACCAATTTCAAAAACCAATTTGTAGCATTTAATGAACTAAAATAAATAATCAGTCAATTGGAATTAGTTAAATGTGCTAAAAATGGAGCAAAAATAATTGTTTTTATGATGTATAATGTAGTTTTTGAAGAATAAAATGACTTGATCTATCTAATGTCAAATATATACATGAAAAAAGCTATATATATTTGGTTGATATAATTATCTATAAGATGAAACTAAGATATATCTATATCTATTTGGTCAATACCATTTGTTGGAAAGGATATTACTAAGATAAAATTGTATCAGATAAGTTGATGCAGTTTTGTGATAGAAAAATTTGACATATACCTATTAGATTAGATAATGTAGTTGGCTAAAATAATGAGGGTAATGGTAAGATTCATGTGGTATTCACTATAATGTGTGTAAAAGATAGATTATCTTACAACTATCCTATCATAAGAGATATAGGCTTAGATAATATTAATCAAGGAGCTCATGATATGTAATTTTCAATTCGTGAGAAAATGTTGATCCATAGACCTAGAAATTTAGGTACCTACTCACTAATGTCAAAAAAAAGGGTCCAATAGGTTTATGACATACTGTAATAGATATAACTAGAACTCTTATGATAAAATTAAGGTATTTCCAAAGGTAATGTAAGTAGTTGTGCAATAAATTAAAATTAAAAAAAGGGTAAGGGTGAGAATAATTAAAATGGGAAAGGACCCATGGTAGAAAAATGGGTGCCTATGCTACCTAATAATGGATAAATGGAGAGTGTAAACAATCATATAGCCACACTAAGTATGAGTATAGATAACTTTTATACAAGGATGCAGACACATTCATTATATATTAAACAACAAATAAAATTTATCTAATAAATGAAATACTTACCTTGATGGGGACCTATCAAACCTTAATTTCCCATTTGGCCAATGGTGTTTTGCAAGATATTTTTTTGGTTTTGAATACCCCAAAGGATGTTAAATTAGCTCTAATCCAACTAAGGACCTCTAGGAAATATCCAATACTCCCACAAAAAAATATTACTTTAAGACAATATTCTACCTATAACTACTCCAAATGTGACCAACTCAGAAGTATAAGTGAAAAACAATATGTGTATATGGTTAGGAATGAAATATGACTATATGATATGGTCAAATACTCAAAATTAGAGTTATAAAATGGTATCAACTAATTTGATGTAGTTTATAAGTGTCAACTAACACTAAACTATTTATTTACAAGAAAATCAACTTAGAACTATATCAACTAGGTTGATATGGTATAAAAGGAACATGTGCTAGATAGACTTGTTATCCTAATTTTTAAACAATGGTCAAAAATACAAAATTAGTAGAAGTCAAAATTGGTCAAAGGTATAATTTTCATTATTTGAGTAGATTCAATTATAACTAAGTCAAATTTTACATAAAGGGTTTGAATATTTCCTAAGACTACCTCTTTAATGCTAAAATTTAAAAAATTCCAAAGAGACTCTTTGGATCCCAAGAGTCTTGAAAACATGATTTTTGAATCATAAGATCCTTACAAGCACATTTTTTAAATCCTAACATGAGTGAAATCACTTATAGTGTAAACTAAGAGCTATGATAACAACCCTATTGTATCTTGATATACATGCAATCATAATTGATAGGGTCTGACACCCTTGCAAACTTCCCTAGACTGTGACACATATGCATGAATAATTTAAAAAAATTGTATGTTTTGCATAAAGACCCTAATTTTTCATCAATTAATGTCATTAACCCTATACACATGTGACAAATTATATATTCCTATCCCAAGCATTTGGTTTCATTATTGATCATATCTTCATTGTATAATTTCAACCCCTCCTTGTGAATCCTACCTACCTATGCTACATATTCCATCCATTTGCTTGCAGTCATCTACCACTCACAAATATTCTCAATTGGCTAGGGTTTTAGGCTTGAATAGAGGTAAGCCATTGATCTCCTCTATTTTATTTTGTATCTCAAATTCATGTTTTTTTCAAGCTTCTTCTTGATTAATTTATGTCTATAATACACCTTGTGTTCCATTTCTAAGTTTTCCTTAAAAAGCATTTTTTTAATCAAAACTTATAAAATAAACCCTAACTTGAACTCATAAAGTCTTATGCATTTTACACTTCATCTCTATAGAGTATATTTTCTCTCTCCAATAACTACACTCATTTTTTTATATTTTCCTTAGATCATGGCCTCTAGGTCTACACCTTCGTTACACACTCATACACCTACTACAACCTTCATCAGATTCTAACATTCTTACCTACATCTTTGATAGGTCTTGAGGCACCTAATTATAGACCTATTGGGTACCAATATGGGGGATAATACAAGTGTCAGAACTTGACAAGCATGTTAACATAACTCTCAAATTCCGATGGTTATGTTTATACTTCCCCTAGAACCTAATTCTATTTCCTATAACCTCATCAAACTCAGGACTCTTTTGAGTAACTTTTATATAAAATAAGGTTTTGACTAATTTCTCAACATATCATTCTTACCAAGTGTGGTACAATGAAAATGTTATCATTCAATAGGTGTGCTTATTTTAGATGTCAACATCTAAGACTCCCACCAAAGGTACTCCAAAGAAAACTCCTCCAAAGAAACTCTTGTAGGGAGAAGAAGGATAAAAAATGAAATACTTATTTCAGGGTGTTGTTCTTCCATCAGGCTTGGGTTCAATTATTGAGAATATAATTGATTCTAATCTAGGTCATATTAGCATGGAAGAATTTTTGAATAAAATTAATGGGGTACATAAAATGGATGATGGTCAAAGTATACATGATAGTGGATTAGTAAATGTAGATACTTTTACAACTTCAGTGTAATGCCTAGATTAGTCCTGACCATAGTTGAACATTATGACTTTGAGAAAAGGTAGGTTTTATATTATAAAGGAGAATTCGTCATATTTTTGGCTCTAAAACATATTGATAAGCTATTCCAATTACCAGAATGGGAATCATATGTTGATTTATCTCCTACTTTAGATCAATAGTTTTGGGATGATAATACTAGTTCTTATGTAAAATGGGTAAATAATCAATGGTGAATAAAACCTAAACATGCAATAAGAAGGAATATAAAAAATATTTCTAGGTTTGAATTGATAAATGAATTAAATGACACGATCATAGTCCTACATAGGGTGGTTGGAATCCCAACTATAAGGAACTTCCAAAATTGGATTTATAGATACATATCAATCATTAATAAAATAAATAATAAATAAATTAGGGGAAGTTGATCAATGAATCAATCCATAAGTATTTAATTTAAGTTAAAAAAAATTATAGATTCTACATGACTTCATATTTTCTATATGCAATTTCTAGGAGGAGATTCTATGGTGAATTAAATCAAGTAGAAAACATAAAAAGTATGAAGATATATGATTTATACCCTTGAATCAACCTAAAATAAAGTCTTTCTCATTTTAATATGGTAAAATATTCATTCTTATAGTATGCCATCTAGATGTTTTAAAAATAACCTTACAACATGAGGATATCTATGGAGGCAATGACATATATTGCTAGATGGGGAGAATTGTTCATTAAATTTCCAAAATTTTCTTATCCTAAAAGTCTTGTTCACCATATTTATCCCACATACCAAATATGTGCCTAGTCACTAAAGGTCTTGATGCAGAGGAAGAGGCAAAGTTACTGATGGTTGAAAATGGTCTAAACTAGCTCTAGATGGAATGAGTGAAATGAAGAAATCATGAAGCTCACAAGATTTTTAAGCACTTTAGGTTCACTTAAAGTTTAATTCATCAATTTATAAAGATTGGTCCAAAGTTTTAATGACCTTATAGAGTGATCTAGATAAGGATGGGAACATGTGGAATTCATTGGGTCCACTTGCTTCATCTAGATCTTGTCTAGACATTTGGTCCCATAGTAAAATAATTAAGTAGGTATTTTCATGGTGCTAGATCTCACACATGTGTTAGTATCAAGAATAAAAAACCATATGGGTTTGTTCATTTTAGAGTCTAGTTTATATGCACCAAGTTTTAGCTCATGCATTATAGCATAATGAATTATATGTATAGGCAAAGTTGGATCCTAATGTAGAAGTTACTAAGTTTCCATACTTATCCATTTTAGACTAGACCATCATCAAGACATCATGTAGGATTACACGGACTAGTTAACTTCAATGTTTTAAAAATTCACATAGAATGCTTGAATTATAAAGTGGATCAAAATGATTTATTCCTTTTAGTATTAGGTTCATTCTCTAAAAGTTTATATTCTCATGATCTTTTTGCTTCAAGTTATAAAATTTCAAAGTTGGTCAAAAAATGGTAGACATCTATGTGAACATCATTTTTAAGACCCACAAAGTGATTGTTTGGATCCAAAATCCTTGGTGGGAACTTAAGAAGGAATGTACAACTAATAAATATTAAACACACAAAAATTTAAAGAAATTCAAAGGGATAGTGAATCCTATGGACCAATGAGAAAATCAACTTGGGTAAATGGGTCCCAAAGATCCACAATCTATATTTAATTAGATCTCAAATTATGATGGAGTAGAATAAAATTAAAGGGGTAAATGATTTAGGTCTATTTCCTATGACCACTAATAAAGGGATAAGATGGGATGTTTGATAAAATTTAATAAAACAAAATAAACTTGACTTGGAAAGAAAAATTAAAGGACCTAAACTCAAGCCTAACTCAAGTTATTGAAAAAGTAAAGGAAAGGAGCTTTACGCAAACTCAATTTGATGTGAACTCAGATGGGATCAAACATTGAATAAAGTGCCATCTATATTTAAAACTATAGGAAAACTAATATCTTTATATTTGTTTTCACCTATAATTATCTCAATCTAGGATCCAAGGCACATAGCAGATATATGATTAATAAGAAGATCATCCCAAGTCATGTCCTTAATAAACCACTACTTAAAATAGACATGACATGTCTTTGGTAAGTTGAATATATGAAGATTTTATTTTCATAATGATATTTAGTGGAAGATTCAAAGCAACAAGACTTAGGGATTTATAAATTAATTGGGGAATTCAATTCCAACAAGATTGTGGCTTGCCACTTTTGTAAAACTCATCTTCTAGTGCATCTTGTTCAATCAATAGCATGATTCAAAGGCTATCTACGAAAATCATGATTATCTTATTCATAATAACCTATTTTGATTGGACCAAAAGCCTGGTGTAACATAGATTGAAGCTGAAAACTCATTGATTATCATGAAAAACATTCTCCCCCCTCTCTCTCATCTTCCCCTTCTCCTATATTATCCTTTTCTTTCCATTTTATAAAGGGTTCTTAGATTTTTAGACCTTTTTATATTTTTGAGAGATAGGACATTCCTTGATACTACAAAGTATGGTCATCTTATTTAGGCTTGAACCTATTAGGAATTTTTAACAACTACCTCTTAATGTAATAATGAATTTATTTCCCTATCCTATGACTTGAATCTATATTTGGAAAACTATGCATTATGGCATTGTGTGAAGGAAAATCTTCCTCATCCATGGTCCTTATTTTTGACTCTATTTAGGGAGTTTTCAATGTTGTTTTAAGGTCTAGATTAGTGTTTAATTCTAAACCTCTTCTAAAAAATACTTATGAAAATTAGCTTGATCTTAAGGTTGTGTAAGCTAGTATTGTCCTCTCCTGATATAGTGTGGGTTTGAACTTATGGTAGTTTCCTTCTTAAGTTTGGTGCATCACCTGGTTAACTTTTTTAGGAGTACTTATTCTCTTCCTAACCCTTTTATTTATGAATAACTAGGCTTAGTTTTATTTTTAGGTGAGCATCAAGAGGAAGCTGACATACTCTAGAGGTTTATCCCTAATATAGGTGACCCATATCCTGGGGTTGTCCCAATATTATAAATCAATAAGAGAGAGCCTAAAGAACCCTCTCCAAGGGTGTGAATCAAGCCTATAAATTTTTTTGGCATGATTGATGGGACTAAGGTCTAAAGCAATGGAAGAATTTTTGGTGTTGTTCTTCTACATATCAACCTTTAAAGGCATTCTAGCAAACATTATTAGTGAATTCAAATACCCATCAACTATTTTAAGCATCCCAAATACCTAATCACCATCATTTGGTATGTATAATCACCATCCATTTGATCAAAATGCATGTTCATTCATTCCTTATCCTTCATATCAAGTATCAATATTCATGGCTTCAACCCAAGTGGCATTCAAAGCTTAGTGTAGCATCCATATAATCATTCCTTCCATCCCTATAGAAAGCCTATCTATCCTCTATATCAACCCACTAATTCTTCTAGTTAACATTATCAATCCTCACCTCTATCAATTGAGGAACATGAATTCCTTCCATCTTGAATCCTCTCCTATGTAAATAACCCTAACTATTTTATACCCTCTATTATGAAACCACCCTCTCCCACACCCATTCAAGAAAATGAGGAGATGGACAAATCTTGCACCACATTCCACTCATGTAAATCAATCAAGGAAGGCACAAAACAAAAAATGGAAATGCTATTTGAGAAGGTCTAAGAGCCAATATTAGTATAAAATGGGTTAGTTGTGTAAAAAATGAATCAAATAACTATAGTTTAGCTCAATGAGCTTGGTATATAAGAGTTTTAAAGATCTCCCTCCTTCCCTCAAAAACTACCTAAAATATCTTTTAAAGTGCCTAGGTAGAAGGATACTCTCCTAATATATAGATAAGGTGAACTTCTTCACCCTATTACCATCTCCCTCATAAAGAAAGATCCTATTTTATGAAGGATATATGATGACCTTGTATTTAGAGTGGATCCTAAAGAAGATAACACAAGTTTCTATGATGAAGAGGTCATGATAGGTAGTCCAATTATTTCAAAAGGGTAGGAGTCAAGTTTTAATTTGAATTCTTGGTATGGATTTGATATTTTAGCTTGAAGGTAGAATTGATGCCTTAAAAATGAAGGGAAATGGTTAGATTTAGAGCCACAAGGATATGACATGTTGGTCCTTAGGTGGATTGATGAGTTACCATATGGTTACTTCCAAAGCAAATAGATCAGAGAAGGTGTTGAATTTGGGATTATATTTGATGACCAAGAGGAAGCTACCTCTTGGGATGAGTTAGATCTTTTTTGCCTAAGTTTAGACAATCAACCAAGTACCAGTTCAAAGGAAGAGTTTGTAGGGGCCCCTACTATCAAATTTGGAGCAAGCCTTGAAGAAATAAACCAATATGTCTACATTGGAGACATGTTTTTCCCTTCTCATCCATTTTAGAGTATGCCAAAGGAATTAGTAACAAGGTGTTTCAGCTCACATATCATAAGCTCCCAAAGGCAAGGTGTTTTCTATCCTGGTCCATCATAAGTAAGTGATGCCAAATCCTTTCCATTTGATCTAGATGTGAAGCACTTGTAAATTATAACCTTGAATATAGGTTAGAGTAGGTTTCATTTTTTTATTTAAGTTCCATTATGCAATTTTTTTTATAAGGTTAGTTGTTCTTTGTTTCTTGCATTTGCCTACATGTATTTGCTTTTGTTGTTTTGATTTAAGTCCTTGTTGATTCAAGAGAAAGTTATAAAAAGAGTTAGATTTGCATCATTATCATGATTAACTTAATTGTATATAAATGACTCCATGCCCAATGAATCAATTAAGATAAAATGAATTGGGTTCTCAAGCATAGTAGGCATGCTTCCCTATGAGTCACCAAAAATGTTGAACATATTTGGTCTACATACCAAACATGTGCCTAATCTCTAAAGGTCCTAATGTAGAGGAAGAGGAAGTGTTTATGATTGATCAAAATGGTCTAAACTAACTCTAGATAGAACTAGTGGAATGGAGAAATCATGAAGATCACAAGCTTTTGAACAACTTTAGGTTCACTTAAAGTGTAATTCATCAATTTCTAAATACTAGTCTAAAGTTGTAGTGACCCTATGAAGTGTTATAGATAAGCATGGGAGTATGTGGAATTCATCTAGTCCCCTCATTCCATTAAGAGCTTATTCATATGTTTGGTCTCAATAGAAAAAAAGATAAGTAAGCATTTTCATGGTGATAGATCTCACACATGTGGTAGTATCAGGAAGAAATAATAATATGGGTCTATTCATTTTGGAGTCTAGTTCATATGTACCAAGTTTTATCTCACACATTATAGAAAAATGAAAAAAATTAATGGGTAAATTTGGCTCCCATAAGATGTATGATGAAGCAAAATAGACCCAACTTGACAAGCAAAATTAAATAACCTAAACTTAGGCTTGACCTGAGTTGGCAAAAAGAGTAAATGAAAGGAGCTTAATGTAGACTCAGATGGGACCATACATAAAAAAAAGTTCTATCTATATGTAAAAATATAGGAAAAGTAATATTTTTATATTATTTTTCACCTATAGTTATCTCAATTTAAGATCTAAGTCACAAAGTAGATATATGATTAATGAGAAGATCATATGTAGTCAAGTCCTCAGTAAACCACCACTCAAAACAGACAAGATGTGTCTTTGGTAGGTTGAAGATATGAATATTTTTTTCTCATAATGAAATATAGTGTAAGATCCAAAGTGATAAGACTTGGAGATTTGGAAAGTAGTTAGGGTATTCAATTCTAGCAAGATCATGACTTGCCACTTTTGGCAAACTCTTATCTTCTAGTGCATCTTGTTAATTAAATATCATGATTCAAAGGCTATCTAGGAAAATCATGAATATCTTGCTCATAATAACCTATGGTGATTAGACCAAAATCTTGGTGAAACATCTCTTAAAGTTAATAGTTCATTGATTATCATGAACAACATGTTCCCCCCTCTCTCTCTCCTCTTCCCCTTCTCCTATATTATCCCTTTCTTTCCATTTTGTAAAGGGTTCTTAGATTGTAGACCTTTATATCTTTTCAAGAGATGGGAAATTCATTGAGATACTAAAAAGTATTTTTGGCTTGATTAGGCTTGACCCTATCAAGTATTTATAAAAATTACCTCCTAATGTAATAAGGACTTTCTTTACCTATCCTCTACCTTGAATATGTGTTTGCAAAGATGTGCATTATGACATCATGTGAAGGTGAATCTTCCTCATCTATGTTCCTTATTTTTGACTCTATTTTGGGAGTTTTCAATTTTGTTTGTATGTCTAGATTAATGTTTTATTCTAAACCTCTTCTATGAAATACTTATGCAAATTAGCTTGATATTAAGTTTGTTTAGCTAGTATTATCCTTTGCTAATCTAGTGTGGGTTTGAACTTATAGGAGTTTCCCTCTTAAGTTTGGTGAATAGCCTAATTAAATTTTTTAAGAGTCCTTATTCTCTTTCCAACCCTTTTCCCTATGAATCATTAGTATTAGCTTTAGTTATAGGTAAGCATCAAAAGGAATCCATCCTACTCTAGAGGTTCAACCCCAACATAGGTGACCCATAGCCTAAAGTTATCCTAATATTATAGCTCAATTGGAGAAATATTTAAGAACCCTCTCCAAGTGTGTGAATTTAGTGTATAAATTTTTTTAAAGAAAATATTGGATGACGAAGATACATAAGATCTTAGTTTTCAAAAGGAAAAACTTGAATCTAAAGCAATTCCCAATATTGATTTGAGCAAGAAAGAATCAGCCTATCTTGTGAGAATAAATCAAGATGTACATAAAAGTACATTATAATGGATGAAATTTAGAATAGTTGATGTTGATCAATTAGGGTTTCTATCACCACCAAAAACAAAAGCTAAACTAGGAAGCTTCAATAAACAATAATAAGCAAAAGTCTAAACATCTCAAGAAACTAATGAAGATGAAGATATTCCTAAAAAAGAGGAAGAGACAAAAAAAAATCTCAATAATTAATTCAATTTTTAGGCCTCTCAAATTAATAATCAAAATTTTTGGAACAAAGTCTTCTTCTTCGCCAATTATCTCTATTTTGAAGATGTTCCTTTAGACAATTTTGTTCAATCTCAAATGTTGGTAACAAAAACTACTCAATAATTTCTTGCATCTATTTCTTCATGGTTACCACCATATTCTTATCAAAATGATAGTTATTTGTCTTTTCCTCCTCTACAAAAATTTGAATTTCTCCCTGACCCTTTACCAAAATCTCTAATTCATTTGGTTGAGGGAGAAAAGGATGAAATAATATCAGAGGAAGTCTAACCTTCAAAAACTAATCTCCCTTCTTTTGAATTATCCATAAAATGTGATTATGTTTAAATGCAATAATATCTTACTAATTTTAAAATTCCTATTTGCTTTGATGAATTGGTAGATAAAATGAATAAAATTATGGAATCCTAAGAGATTAAATTTAGTATAACAGCTTTTCTTCCTCCACTAGTCAAAAAGCCTAAAACTATGAAAATGATAATCACAAACAAAAAAGGAGATAGATACACATAATTAGTTATGCCCCTTGAATAAAAGGATAAAGATAGTGTTACTAATTTAGACTAAATATCAAAAATACACTTGGAAAAAGATAAAAGGGAAGGAATGTAATAATATGTTCAAACTACTATTAGAAATTTGTTTGAAAAGATGGACCATGATAAATCAACTAAGGATCAACTAAAAGAAAAAGTTTAGAAGTTAAAAATA
Organism: Torreya grandis; assembly: GCA_037957365.1. NCBI lineage: Eukaryota > Viridiplantae > Streptophyta > Pinopsida > Cupressales > Taxaceae > Torreya > Torreya grandis. Next base: position 917,204 of record JARHVA010000019.1, read on the forward strand.
GTGGTTTAGAAGTTGATAAATCCAATTCAATTTTATTCTTCAATTTTTCATCAAATTTTGGATACCGAAACACTAAACATGGCACAAGAAATTGGACATATGGGTAAACAAACAAAGGAATGTTCTAAAGGAATTATGTAACACATATCTAGTTCTATTCAAATTACAATGGACCTTTATTTTGAGATCCAATAAAAATATGATAATGAAAATAAATTATAAGATAAATATATTAAGGAAATGTAGAAATGGGTTGAATTACTTCTTGAGTTAAATGAATTCTTTAATTTTGACTCA